>PVHT021183556.1:3092659-3138442 GCA_004024745.2 Catagonus wagneri
TAGGGGTCTAATCGGAGCTGTGGCCACTGGCCTGCGCCGCAGCCACAGCAACGCAGGATCCGAGCCGCGTCTGCAGCCTTCACCACAGCTCACGGCAACGCCGGATCGTTAACCCACTGAGCAAGGGCAGGGATCGAACCCGCAACCTCATGGTTCCTAGTCGGATTCGTTAACCACTGCGCCACGACGGGAACTCCCTTTTTTTTCTTTTTTGAATGAGCTGTAACAAAGCCAGTTTGATAGCCAGTGGTCAGCCCACTCAGCACTATAGATTTGGTCATAGTCAAATCACAGGGGAAAAAGAGTATATTGGATTTGACATTAAATACTCCCAGAAGGACAGTTCGCATACTCCTGTCCAAACAGGGATTATTTGTGAGTGCTTCAATTTCTATTATAATCTGAGAGGTAGCTCAAATCAACAAAAGGATAGCCTTAGAGGTGAAAGAGCTTCACAGACACTGCCTGAGAGTCACTCAGCTGCAGACTGACAGTGATGGATTGTTACGAGGGTATACAGAGTTCACTGCAGAGTGCTGTGTCATTTCACTTTGGCTGTGGAGTTAAACTACCTGCACAGGATCCAGCTTTATGTTAGGTTATGGAACACCATTTAAAAACATCCCTTAGCCCATTATATAAGATCCAACACATTATTCTTGCCTTTAACTAAATTCTCCAGTTTTCAAAGTCAATAAATACAATAAAATCGTGAAAATTTAAAGATTTTCTGTTTATACTGAAGAACACTTGCACTTACAGTAGCAGTTTACTCCACTGCAAGCACCGAGCAGAAAAGTGTAAACTGCATACAATATTCTAATCTCAATTGTGCACATTTTAGAATCCAATTTATTAATTTGCTTTTGCCATTACTCATTTTTATGCATAGTAACCACCATACTCTTTCATAGTTTTAACAGATGAAAAAGCAAACAAGCAGTATTTAGCCATAAAACATTTATAAATATATTGACTGTTATTTAAACTATACAAAAACGTTATTGCTCTTTTTATTGGAATTTAAGTGCTACGTAGATGTATATTACCCAGGTTTATATTCGTATATTTGTGATCTAAAAAGGATTAACCTAAGCTAATGTTTATATTTAATACACTTATATATTACCTTATTTTCAAAATTGTGGATGTTATTTTTACATATATGAATTATACGTAAAATGCAGTAAATTGGAAATATAATAATTGTTACCCACTACCTGCAATTACCTTGATATTAAAATTGAATAATATTAGTGGATATTTTGCATTAATTGTAAAGTCTCAAATTATATATTATTTGTATTTTCATAAATTATACTTTTAAATGAAACTTGTTAAGTAACAAAGATCAGTGCTCTCCACTGAATTTTAACTTATTTTTGTCACGTTTTAATTTATAAAAGTTGGCAAATTAAATTATCATTAATATTCAAATTTATATATTTTAAAGAGTGGCAAATTCATAAACCTGAATTTGTAATTCTGCTTTAGAATGATTGATTAAAATGCCACAGAACCACCTCTGTAATTGAGTGTCCTTTACACAATATTTGAAGCATATACAATAAAATTATCTATCAGGCCTCCTGCATGTGCTATGTGCCATACACATTTACATACAAACATATGTATATTCATATGTATGTATACATATACACATATGTATTATCTGTGTGCATGTGTAATAAAAGAAAAATATAGTAATATTTGTTAACGAAGCAAGTTTTACTTCCACATCCCTAAGTTTTAGACTGGAAAAATACACTTTACTAAGGAATATTGAGTAATATGAAATGCATTTCAGTATCTATGGAGATCAAAAGAAAATCTAGTTCCATATTATCTGTACAATTTTATATTGAAATGGATTAGGGAAAGTCAGAAATCAGAAAAAAAGAATGCATTTATATGTCATGACAAGAAACTCCATATTTGCAACCTGTGTCAACACCACCTATTGTTTGCAAAGCAAAGTGTGCATTCTGAAATGCCAAGAAGTGGAATAAGTCAAGTATACAAAAAAGAAGAAAAAGACAGGGTTATGAGCTTCAGAGAATGAGGTCGAATGTGATGAAAGGGCAAATGCTGCTAAAACTGTCAAAAAGAGCACAGCGCAGATGTTTGAAATGATCACGTCAAAGGTGTGACCTTGGTGGTTTCAAAAAGAGAGCATCTAAAGGGCTGTACCTAGAAATGCCTCAGGTGGCCTCAGGGGGCAAGGTTGGGAAAGGATATCAAGGTGGCCCACATAATGAAGTCCCAGAAATGAAGACATTGAAGGAGAAATGCCAGGACTAGATAGTGCAGAAAAATCCTCAGGAAACAAGTAACTTAGAGAAGCAGTATTTCTGTTTCACCTCTAAAACCAAACCTCTCTACTAAAAATAATTCTTAAAATAAGGTCACACAGTATATCTTTGGTGATTGTTAGACAAGAGGCCAACATCGAGGGATACAACAATCATCAATTAGAATATTTCCTATTAATATTTGGCCGGGGGCCCTCACCTTTTTGCTAAAGCTGGTTTTCTTTTCAGATAGGATAAACTGATAAAAACAGATTTATGTTTTTTAATAGACTCTGTTATGCATTGTTTTCTTAATATCTACAAGATAATCTCTTTGTTACAGTCAGAATTTGGGATGCTTGAACAATGGAAGTCCTCTAGCAGAGTTTTCCCAAAAGAGTTACTACCACAAGGATCAATCAGGCTTTATAATCTTTCCCACCAATTCTGTTTTTTTTTTTTCTTTGCCATAATTGTTCTCCTTTTGTTAAGGCTGATCATAGTTCACCTGCTGATATTTTCTCTCCTTTATCCAGGGACCCAGGGTAGAAAAAAATGTTCTATTACTTACACATTTTCTTACATAAGTCTTACACATTTCTTACACAATCTGTATTGGGAAACATAAGAATCAAGCTCTACTAACTCAATAATTTCCTCTGTTATATTCCTAACACATATTTATATAGATTTTTCTCAGAAATTCTACCAAGGAGGTACTGTTTTTTCTTTTTCTTTTTTCTTTTTAAGATGGATACCATCTCTGGGTAGTTCTAATTTCCAGAAATTGCTCCCATTTATCTTTTCCACCTACTGGTCTTCAGCTGGCCTTAATGGTTTATTAAGTATCCACCATTGGTTGAAAACAGTAAAAGGCACTGAAATTAATAGTGAAAACAAGTCATAGTTCCTCCCTTCACAAAGCTTACTTAAAAGAGATAGGCATTATACAAATCATCGAAAAAGAAAAAAAAACTAACTCAGGTGGCAACTGGAGTGTTCATGGTTCCATGAGATACACTTGTAAGAAGTAAGAACAAATCTGATACTAGTATTAGACCTGTTTCTTTTACTTTAAACTTTGCATTCTATTGCTTTTCATACAAGTCAAGAATGTTGCCTATGGCCTGAAATGTACAGGGAAGCCCATTCTGAAGGCTCTGGCTTTTAAAGGTATAACACTTTTGTACTCAAATAGAGATGAAAAACTTGAAGAAGAGAGAACAATATTTGTCTCATTGTAGATCATCATTGACTTACGGTTGACAAGTGCAAGAACAAAGGATTCCAACACCAAGAAGTTTGCAGCAACTAGCAACACCACTTCATGTTTCAGTATAAAAGAAGTTGAAACTTTAATTCAGCTAAGATGGTTCTTTGGGACACTAATCCACCATCTTCTCAGTCTCCTGGCTTTTCTTTTTTTTTTTGTCTTTTTTGCCTTTACCTAGAGCCGCACCCGCGGCATATGGAGGTTCCCAGGCTAGGGGTCTAACAGGAGCTGTAGCTGCCGGCCTTCGCCACAGTCACAGCAACGCGGGATCCGAGCCGCATCTGCAACCTACACCACAGCTCACGGCAACGCTGGATCCTTAACCCACTGAGCAAGGCCAGGGATCGAACCTGCAACCTCACGGTTCTTAGTCAGATTCATTAACCACTGAGCCACGAAGGGAACTCCTGGCTTTTCAAATAAAGTCGCTGTTCCTTGTCCCCACACCTGTCTTTTGATTTACTTGCCTGCCATGCAGTGAGCAGTCCAGGCTTGGACTCAGTAACACACCAAGTTTTACTCTCTGTTCAGGTGGTCTACCTTTTCCCCCTGGATAGCTGCACATTGCTGGATCTTTGCTGCAGTTTTATCCCATAATTGACCTACTTCTCTCCTATTACTCTCTTCTATGGTGGGTAATGCAGATAGGAAACCACACTTTCCCTTAATTCCCACGTAGAGAAAAGCAAAAATCACAAAGCTCCTCTGTAATTGAGAACACTTGCAAAGAATTTCAAGAAAGACAAGGAAGAATTTTACACCACACTTTACAAATTGCTTCAAATGAAATATTGTTTAGAGATTTGTCTTTCAAATTTTTAACCTGCCTGAAGTTTCAAGAGAAAGCATGGTGGAGCTAGGATCCTACCACAGTTCCTCTCAATCAGCAGCCTATGTTCTGTGTGTATGTGGTGGGTGTTTTGTTGTTATTGTTTGTTATCAATAAACTATAATGTGACATAATGTAGATTAAAACGGCATTTGTTTCATATATAAATTTGAAAATTATGTAAGGTAAAAATGTCAGAATCTCATATTAAAATAACAGTTTTACAAATTTCTCCTTTTTTTCTGTCACTATTTATACCTTTTGTGCTAGGCCATTAGTGACGTGTGAGTTAAGAATTTTGATGTGCTCTCGTATTTTCAAATTTTATAAAGGGTGGGTCCAACCTATGAAAACTTTTAACTAAAATTTTATCGAGGGTTACTTGGTATATACAGGTAATATAAACTTATACTCCTAACTCAAATGATTGCTAGTTTGTTGCTAGGAATTTCATGGAAGACTTTTTTTGCTTTGTTTTGTATTGTTTTTACTTCATCAGATCAATGCTCAAGATATCCGATATCCTCTGTCTAATTAGGATGGTTGTTTTTGTTTTTGCTTTGCCTGTTTCAGCCATTACTGGTTTTCCTATGAGAGGCTTGGATTTAGGTAGGGATTTCCCCCAGGGTCACAATCTTCTCAGGCCACATTATATCTTGCTCCCTACTTAGGAGGTCTTAAACAACACACAGCCTGATGTGTACCAGATAATGGCAGTCACTCCCAGAGGAAATACATGTTTACCTCTCACTTACTTTGGTGGAATTTTGCTTCCTCCTAATCTAGCCTCTGTATAATCCTATTGGATTTGCTGTCATCTCAGCAATACTTTAAATATGTTTTAATAATTTGTTAATTATTAGTTTATATTAATGTGTACTGTGCTAAGTCGCTTTTAACACGTCTCACCATTCTTCAAGAAATGGAATTCAACATCTGTTGTCTTCAAATCTTTTGGATCACTCTGTTACTGATCTTTCTCACTGGACCTTCACACCACAGGTCTCAGGCTACCACCATCATCATCGAGTCTTCCCACAACCTCATTCTCCTCTATTCTTACTCTTTCTTACTCTCCTTTAGTTGCCAAAGCCAACTTCTTTCCACAACTCATGTGGAGCAATGTGGTAGTTATTTTTAAAGATTAGTTCCAGCCATGTCCTTAGGATCATCCATTACATTCCAATGTCTTAGATCTCTCCCTACACTGCCCCAAACCAATCCAAACTACATCAAACCAAACCGGACTAAACCAAACCAATCTATTCTCTGAGTTCATTCTAGAACCACTTGTTAAAATAATAAAATGTTACCCCACACACCCATATGTAACACATGATTACAAATCATATTAGTTCTATAAAGGAAAATAATAGATTTCATGATAGAAAATAACATATATGTTATTTGGTTTGATGGATCACGGAAACCTTTCTGAACCGTTAAGTTAATTCTGAGTCTTCAGGACAACCTAGATCTTATATAACTCCTGTTTTGCAGATCAGACATGCAAATGTTTAAAGTCAGTTTCTCATAAACTTTAACATTTCCTTTCCCTGGGAGACCTTCAACTTTTTCATAACTATTCTTCTCAGTTTTAATTCCAGGCTTCATTACCCTGGTCATCCTAAACTAGAAATACATTAACTTTCATCTCTTTAAATGACATATCCAGATTGAGCCGAAAATCCTGAATTTGGTAACTACAAAGAAGAGTAGAATCACTGTCTTCCTTCATCTGTACACTGTTTGCATTAATACATCCCTGAGATTTTTACTTTTATGATGATCTATGTTAAGTTTGTAGTCAATTATTCACCAGTTTTCTCTCAATTTATATAGCAAAACTGAAATCTACAAATAATCTTTAATATCTATCATTATACTTTACTAACTATAATACCTAAGTTATTCCTCAAAGAGTTGTGACATCTGAAAATTAAACACTTTGATGTTTATTAAAAAAAAAAAATTACCAGCAAACTGATATAAGCCTGAAAGTAAAGACACTTTGCATAAGGTTTTATACCTAAACGTGATCAGCTATCTATTCCCTCTTTTGTGTTTTTCAGCCATTACAATGACCTACATACAGAGATAAAATACTCCAAAATTAAGATATTTTTTGGCTTTTTAGGGCCCACCTGCTGCATAAGGAAGGTCCCATGCTAGGGGTCAAATTGGAGTTGCAGCTGCAGGCCTACACCATAGCCACAGTAACACTGGATCTGAGCTGTATCTGTGACCTACAACACAGCTCATGGCAACACTGGATCCTTAACCCACTGAACGAGGCCAGAGATCAAACCCACATCCTCATGGGTGCCAGTTGGATTCATATCCCTCTTAGCCACAAGAGGAACTCCTAAGATGATTTTTATAGCCCTGCAGCTAAATATGATGTAACTACACTTATTTTATCTTATTTTATACTTATTTTGTAAACAATGTTTTTCCTCTTAGATACAAGGATATAGTAGTTGTGATAAAAGGATAAGAGTAAATAATCTGCCAAAACTCTAGGTAAGATATATGAATATTGTGTCTAGCAGATTTATGTGATCTCAGTGCAAAACACCTATTTAACAATGATGTGATTAGTTTGGAATAGCTTGTTTTATGAAATCCATGTTGGCCCATATGAGCAGTCTTGAATTATCAACTCCTTACAACCATGAAAAACAAAGTTTGCCCTCCAGCAGAGATTACAAAAGGTGTGTTGGGAATTTTCTTGTATGAGCCACTATTCCAGATTTTTATTCTCTTCAGTCTTTAGAAATAACAATTTTTTTCACAACATATTTAATAAAAAGAGATTGAAAAATTGTGATCAGATTCACTAAACATACTTCAAGTCCTTATTTAAAACTTAATATCTTTAGGATATCCCATTTTCCAATAAGAGTTTCACAAGAATAGCAGTGAAATAATCCAGTTTGAAAATCAGTGTTAATACGTCTGATGATTTTATTTTTATTAAAGTTTGCCCTTACCATCACAGAGAAATGCATTTATATTAAAAGAAACTAAATTTATAAACAAAGGTACTACCTGATATCAAATAGATTGGGTATTCATTGACATTTTCTCTCTGGGGTTGATGTTTGGAAGAGAGTCCTAGGAAATATTCAGAACTCTTCCTTTTGTATTCCATTTGTGAATACATTCCTTTCAAATATGTAGCTGATCAGAAATGGTTGATATAGCTGGACTTTATATTGTTTTTTCACAATACAGTGAACCTAGGATTGTCACAAATGTATCTAGATTTCATATATGAACTACAACATTAACGCATTGTGTGTGTGTGTTTTAAAAACAGTGTTCTGTTTACATTATTTTATTTTTGGAAAATTTAAAATAATTGTAGGAAATACAGATAATTTTAGTTATATACTTTTTGTTTTTTGGCTAACATATCACTTAGTTATCAGGTCATTTATTTATTTATTTATTGCCCTTTGTCATTTTAGGGCCGCACCCGTGGCATCTGGAGGTTCCTAGGCTAGGGGTCTAATCGGAGCTGTAGCCGCCGCCTACGCCACAGCCCCAGCAACGAAGGATCCGAGCCGTGTTTGTGACCTATACCACACTCAAGGCAACACTGGATCTTATCCCACTGAGCAAGGCCAGAAATCGAACCCGCAACCTCATGGTTCCTAGTCGGATTTGTTAACCACTGTGCCATGATGGGAACTCTGAGTTATCAGGTCATTTATAAAATAATAGAAACTGTGTTTCAGTTTCAAAGTAACACTACACCATAATTTCAGATTTCATTCTCACAATTCATCATTTAGATGACTGGAAGTAGATCTAAAGACGACCAAAACATAGAGTAGAATAAAGAACAGCTATATTTTACAGTTTCACAATTTTTAGAAAAATCCATTTTCCACAATTGTGATGGAAGAAAAGTGGATTATGAAACCTTAAAATACTAAATGAATTTAAGCAATGATTGTAGCCAAAATATGATATCTAGTTTTTATTTGAATCACATAAATAATTATTTTATACTATTATAATCAAAGTAATAAGAATTGGCAAAAAATAAAAAGTTAAGTTGTAATGCCACTGATTAAATGTTAATTTTTATTTAACATGCTTTGCAAAGACCAAGCAAAGATGTCAAACATGATGAACTCTATGTATTCTCTAAAGTAATTAATAATTTTAATATTTTGTCTCATCACTCTAAGTGATAACACAGACTTCGATGTAATTGCATCACTGCATAAATAAGTGTATTAGAACTTTTGCATAGTAAGTACATACTTCCATATTGTTTGCATGAATTTTATTGGTCCTAGCATAATATTTTTGTTTTTACTTTGGCTTACTGTCTTAAATTTCAAGATAAATAAAATTAAATATTGGTTATATATTGTGCAATGACTATGTTGAAATCAAACTTTTCAAAAAATTTTTAACACAAGCAAAACATGCAAATGTAAATACAACAAATTGCCCTGTTTCCATAATTTACCTTTTAGAACTAAGATATAATATAATATTAACTGACATCAAAATACCATGCAGGTGCCTCCAGGCTTAAATCTAAGCAATGTTTGACTGTTTTACCCTGAAAACATGTAGATGTTATTCCTTTCCATGTCTGAGCAAGAGCAACTTGAAATCCTTTAGGATTTTTGGTTAAAAGAAACAACCGTGGATAAAAAATATAAAAGCTTTAACCAGTTTTCTTTGAAACAGTTGGTGTTCATGTATATTTAAATATTAGATATGGATAAATTAAAGCTATAATGTCCAGATACCAATCAAATCCATTAAAAGGTACAGGTGTAGAACTATTTTGAAGCACATTTTATTCATATGTATCTGAATATATGCTTGACAGACTGACAAAATTTGTATAACACTGGAATGTCATGAAGCTTTGGAATAAATGGAAGTGATTTCCATAGAGCAAACTCATACTTAATTTATTCCAGGTGTTTCTAGAGGGAAACAAACGCAGGCACACAAACGCTGATGGTTGAAATAATCTGTTTTGACTTCCAAGTAATTTTACAAATTCTAACAAAGATAATTTAGGTTTAACCTAAACAAGATGTAAGTTGTGCTGGTGGGAGCCAGCGGGGATCAGAGAATAGGTTTCATTCACTTAATCACTCATTCACTCAAAAATGTCATTGAATCCCTAGAAGTACCAGGTGTCATGAATTCATGGATGTCCACAAGCAAGTCACCCTCTTCTGAAGAGAACCCCAGTCTAGCAAGAAACACAAAGGAAGTCAATAACTGTACTGTGAAATCATAGCTACAAAAGTGGAACACATAGAGTGAAATTCATCCATACATCAGACAGACATTTCAGCTCTAGTGCCAGGCACTACTGGAGTAACTTGGAATCTATCAATAAAAAACATTGCAGCATTATTCACAGTAGCCAAGACATGGATACAACCCAAATATCCATCAACAGATGATTGGATTAGGGAGATGTGGTGTATATATATGCAATGGAATACTACTCAGCAATAAAAAATGATAAAAATAATGTCATTTGCAGCAACATGGATGCAATTAGAGACTTTCATACTGAGAGAAGTAAGTCACAAAGAGAAAGACAAATACCGTGTGATATCACTTATATCTGGAATAGAATATACTGCACAAATGAACCTTTCCATAGAAAAGAAAATCACGGACTTGGGGAACAGACTTGTGGTTGCCAAAGGGGAAGGGGAGGAAATGGGATGGTCTGGGAGTCTGGGGTTAATAGATGTAGACTATTGCCTTTGGGATGGAAAAGCAAGGAGATCCTGCTGTATAGCACGAGGAACTATGTCTAATCATTTGTGATGAATCTATATATGTAAGCTTAACTGGGTTACCACACTGTACAGTTGAAAAAATGACAGAAAACTGTAAACCAGCTATAATGGAAAAATAAAAATCATTATATTAAAGAACACAGTCCTCTGCCCTCTAGCACCTTACTTTTTACCTGAGGGAGAGACGTAGTAAGTTTATTTATAAATATACTTAATGTGTATTTTTGTAGCATGTTAGAAAATAAGTTCTGTTAAAAAAAAAAGAAGCAGAGAATAATTAAAAAACCCAGCAAGTTGTAGGAGGGAGAGAGAGAGAAGGATACAATGTTAAATAGGCTCTCTTAAGCCAAAAAATAATTTGAGCAAAGACTTGGAGAAGATGAAGAAATTAGGAAAAAAAAGTATTTCAAGCAAAAAAGCAAAAGGCAGAGGGAGTGTACTTACAATGTTTAAGAAAGAGAAAATGCATGGAGAAAAAAGAGGCCAAAGAAGTTTTACTTTGTTGGAAAAAATGTTAACTCATTGGAAGATTTTTAAACTACGAATACAGTTTCTTTAATTGATATAGAATTATTTCAGTTACCTAACTATTCTTGAGTGAGTTTTGTTAGATGGTGCTTGTTTTTTTTCTTTTTGGTGGGGAGCACACCCATGGCATGTGGAAGTTCCCAGGCCAGGGATGGACCCACACCACAGAAGAAACACAAGCCACAGCAGTGACAATGCCTAGTCCTTAACCACTAGGCCACCAGGGAACACCAGTTTGTGCGTTTTAAGGAATTTGTCCATTTGTTCGAAGTTGTAAAATGTATGGGCATAATGTTCTTCATAATAATTCCATGAGGTTATTCTTTAATATTTTTAGAATTTGTGTTCTCATCTTTCAATACTGATATTGATCATCTTTTAACAATGTTTTCCCAGTCTGTCCAATTCATCTTTTCAAAGAATCAGAAATGTTTTCTTTGATTGCTCTGTTTTTCTCTTTGCAATTTGACTGATACTTTCTTATTTGATCTGTATAATTTTATTCTTTCCACTTACTTTTTTTCCTTCTATTTACTTCCTGTGACAATTAGCTAATTGACTTCAGAACTCTCTTCTAATATAAACCTTTGTCATGGTTCCTACTAAATTCTGTGCTATTTGCATCCCCAAATTTTGATTCATAGCCTCTCAGCTCAATTCTAATTTTCCTTATAATTTGTCAATAGAGCCATATGTGATTTAGAAGTTGTTAATTTCTAAATGCTTTGGGATTTTTCATATAACTGCTGTTACTGATTTCTAGTACAATTCTTTCATTATCAGAACACAGCCATTGTATTACTTCAGTTCTTACCAATTTCTAGTGAATGTCTTAGCACTCCATCTGTCTTTGAAAATGTTCAATGTACAGGTGGAAAGAATGAGTATTCTGTTCTTGTTAGCTCAAGGACATCCTTTAGTTTAGCTCAATGATAGTACCCTTGTTTTATATTCTTACTGATTTTCCATCTAGTTTTTCAATCAGTTATGAGAAATAAGTATAGTCTGATCTACTGCTTTTATATTTTATCATTTTGTTAAAATTATGATGCTTGAAATTGTTGTTAGGTACACATACTTAAAGTTGTGACTTCTTACTGAGTTAGTCTTTTTATCATTACATAACAACCCTCTTTATCTGCATTAATATTACTAGTCTAGATGTCTACTTTTTATATTTATGTGATTAGTTTTTTAAATTCATTTTGGCAAGTTACATCATTTCCCAGTTTTTTACTTTTAACCTACATATGTCTTTGTATTCAAGTTGAGTTTCTAAGAGATGGTATATAGTTAAGTCATGCTTTTTCATCAAGTATGTTGAAGTGTAAATACTTAGACCATTTATGTTCATTTATTGATTGGGTTGAATCAAAATTTCCGATTTTGTTACTGTTTTTTCTTTATGTGCTCCATTGTTGCTTTGCCTCATTTTCTTCTTGCATATGAAATAACTGAATACTTTCTATGATTCCAATAAATTTTAATAATGTCCATCATTCAGTGCTTAGTTTTACTATTTTTTTAAATAATTCTCATGATTATGGTAGTTTATAAAATACATTGTTAACTCATTACTTAAAAATGGTCTGCCTTTACATGCAACATGGTTACATGTAAAATTAACATGGTTAGTTTTATTTATTTATTTATTTATTTATTTATTTATTTTTATTTATTTTTTGGCCTTGTCCATGCAGCATGTAAAAGTTCCTGGGCCAGGGACTGACCTCTCGCCACAAAAGTGGCAATGCGGAATCCTTAACCATTAGAACACTGGTGATCTCTAAAATATGGCAAATTTTAATAGTAAGTTATGCAAAGTAGAAAACATTTGGGGAGTTCCCTTTGCGACTTGGTGGCAATGAACCACACTAGCATCTATGAGGGCACAGGTTCGTTCCATGGCCTCGCTCAGTAGGTTAAGGATCTGGCATTGCCATGAGCTGTGGTTTAGATTGCCGATGCGGCTGGGATCCTGTGATGCTGTGGCTGTGGTGTGGGCTGGCAGCTGGAGCTTTGATTCGACCCATACCCTGGGAACTTCCATATGCTATGTGTGTGGCCCTAAAAAGCAAAAAAATAAAAATAAAAAAAAAGACACGACTAAGGAGACCTGAATACTGGATGTGGTCCTGAAGCACATTTAGGTAATAAGATATAATATGCAATTCTGTATCATGTTCACTTCTATGAATTCTAGGATGCAATAATTTCCATCTGACTTCCTGCAGACTCCTTAGAACAAATTGCAATGGTCTTGGATTGTAAATGCAGCTTGTGTAAGACAAATACAAGTATACAACTAATGGGGCGTTAACTTTTATTTTCAATGTTTAATGCATTTGCATATACTTTAAAATGTATTATTCAGTAGTAAAGATGGAATGATGCATTCTCTAAATTGAAAATTATACATGAAATACTTAAATCTTTCATCATTAACACAGCCTTGACAAACAGAAGAAACTGAATAATTCTGGTATAGTTTGCTTTGCCAAATACTATGCAGTTCAAATTTGCATTGTTACTTTGCAACAAGTCACCTAATTTGTAGAATGCAATTCCTTGATTCTTTAGTTATAAAAGCTAAATAAAATTTTGCATTTTATAGTGAATTCAGAAAAGTGGGTATAGATAATTTATAACACAAATTTTTCCCTTCTCTTCCAGTTTCTTAACATTTTATGGTTGCTGGGTCTATTTTTGAATGCTTGTCCTGTTTTCTGTACTATAAGACAATCTCCCCAGAGAGGAAATATCAACCAAACTTTAAAACCTATGGAAGTCTTCCTCAATCCACTTGGAAAAGAACTTCTGAGATCACACATAGCACGTGTTCCTTCTAACTGAAGGTCAGCAGAGCATTAAATATGCAGCCACTCAGGATATTTCAATATAGAAAAATAAAGTCTGAAAATATTATAATAATAAAATATTTTCATCATCCTGAAATAGGACTCCTGAGAAGACAAGCCAGCATTCAGTCATGGTGCTGCCTTTGGCAGAAATGAAAAGAAAGTCTCCAAATCCCGCCTTATTTACTATGAGACCCCCGCTCCACCCAGTTTCATCAGTTCATCTCCATCATCTTGCCAGTACTAGTACCTCTGCGACTCCTCCTAAGGAGAAGAATAAAATCGGATCTGATTTTCCATTTCCAACTAAGAGACCCTCGGGTCTAATCTCATCACAGTTTACATATTTAGTCACCTGGAGGCTTATTTTTAGTCACCCTTAAGCTTATTTTTTTACATCTGTACCTTTATCCAGGTAAGCCTTGGAAATTCATTAATGTGATCCAACTTCCAGTTGTTCCTTGATCATCCCAAATTCCTTCATGAGAATTAACAGTATTTCATCAGAAAAAAAATGGCCACTTCTCTAAAGCATTTCTCCCAGTTAAAATTGAATAGGTTCTTTTACCATGAAACTGTTCTGCCTGCAGAGATGCAAGTTAAGTCTGCATTTTCTTCGCAGCCCCTTTCTCCTACCAGGGCGAGATGTGGGACAGGTTTCCTCAAGATCCTCTCTGCCATCACTCTATCCCAGCACCTCAGCCACACAGTCCATCAAATATGATTATGGGCTATGTCTTCTCATCATGGTCACCCATGATCAGCCTTACTCCTTTTCATCTTAGCTTCTAAATCCCCCTCCTTTTCCACAATTATTTTTTGCAATATTATACCATTTTTTAAATCTTTAAATTGAAGTGTAGTAAATTTACAATGGTGTGTTAGTTTCAGAAGTACAGAAAAGTGATTCAGCTATATATATATATACATATATATATATACACACACACACACATATATATATATACTGTTATATATGTGTATATATAAATATATATTTTCCCTTATAGGTTATTATAAGATATTGAATATAATTGCCTGTGCTGTACAGTAGATACTTGTTTATCTATTTTATAGTATTAGTGTGTATATGTTAAACCCAAACTCCTAATTTATAATCCATTCCCTGCTACACCCTTTGATAACCAGAAATCTGTTTTCTATGTCTGTGAGTCTGTTTCTGTGTTGTAAATAAATTCATTTATATCACTTCTCAGCCATAAAAGGAACAAAATGATGCCAATCCAGAGATTATCATATTAAGTGTCATAAATCAGACAGACAAATATCATATGAGACCAATTATATGTGGAATCTAAAGAAAATTATATCGATAAACATATTTACAAAACAGAAATAAAAATATCTAAGGATAAACCTGACCAAGGAGGTGAAAGACTTATACTCTGAGAACAATAAAACATTAATAAAAGAAATTAAAGAGGAGTCAAAGAAATGAAAAGATACTCCATGCTCCTGGATTGGAAGAATTAATATTGTTAAAATGGTCATACTACTCAAAGCAATCTACAGATTTAATGTGCTCCCTATCAAATAACCCGTGACATTTTTTCATAGAACTAGTACTAATAACTGCAATATTTATATGGAATCATAAAAGACCCAGGATTGCCAAAGAATTCTTGAGGTGAAAATAAAAAAAGCAGGAGGCATAACTCTCACAGACTTCAGACAGTACTACAAAGTTACAGTAATCAGGACAATGTGGTACTAGTACAAAAACAGGCACATGGACCAATGGAACAGAATAGAGAGCCCAGAAATAAACCCATATACCTGCAGTTGGCAATTAATCTTCAGCAAAGAGGAGAGGATACAAAATGAGAAAAAGACAGTTTTTCAGCAAGTCGTGTTGGCAAAAAGACAAATACCATGGTATCACTTACATGTGGAATCGATATGTGCATGGGAAGCTGCATGTAAATCAATGAAACCAGAACACACTCTCAAACCATGCACAAAAATAAATTCAAAATGACTTAAAGACTTAAACATAAGATATGACACCATAAAAATAGAACACAGGCAAAACATTCTCTGACGTAAACTGCATAAATGTTTTCTTAGGTCAGTTACCCAAGGCAATAGAAGTAAAACACAAATAAACAAATGAGACCCAATCAAACTTACAAGCTTTTGCACAGCAAAGGAAACCATGAAAAGAAGAAAACCTACAGAAAGGAAGAAAAGGTTGTTACGAAGGAACCAACAAGGGTTTAATCCCCAAAATACACAAAAAGCTCATACAACTCAACAAAAACAACAAAAAAACGCAGCAGAAGACCTACACAGACATTTCTCTAAAGAAAACATGTATGGTCAGTAGGCACATGAAAAGATGCTCAACATCTCTAATTATTAGAGAAATACAAATCAAAATTACAATGAGGTACCACCTCACACAAGTCAGAATGGCCATCATTAAAAGTCTACAAATAAAAATTTGCTAGAGAGGGTGTGGAGAAACCCTCCTTCACTGTAGGTGGGAATGTAATTTGATACAATCACTGTGGAAAACAGTATGGAGGCTCCTCATAAAACTGAATATAAAAATACCATATGATCCAGCAATCCCACTCCTGGGCATATATCTGGACAAAACTTTCATTCAGAAAGATATGTGCACTTGGAGTTCCTGTTATGGAACAGCAGAAAAAAATCCAACTAGGAACCATGAGGTTGCAGGTTCAATTCCCAGCCTCATTCAGTAGTTTAAGGATCCAGCATTGCCATGAGCTGTGGTGTTGGTCGTAGATGGGCCTTGGATCTGGTGTTGCTGTGGCTATGGTATAGGCCAGCAGCTATAGTTCCGATTAGATTCCCTAGTCTGGGAAACTCCATGTGCGATGGGTGTGGCCCTAAAAAGCAAAAAAAAAAAAAAAAGAAAAAAGAAGTAAAATATATGTGCACTTGTATGTTCATAGAAGCATTATTCACAATAACCATTAGGCTATGGAAGTAACCTAAATTTCCATTGGCAGATGAGTGGATTAAGAAGCTGTGGTATATATATACAATGGAATACTACTCAGCCATAAAAATAATGAAATAATGCCATTTGCAGCAAAATGGATGCAACTAGCGAGTCTCATACTAAATTAAGTCAGAAAGAGAAAAAACAAAAACTATATGATATCACTTATATGTGGAATCTAAAATCTGACACAACTGAACCTATCCACAAAATTGAAACAGACTCACAGACATAGAGAACAGACTTGTGATTGCCAAGGGGGAGGGAGAGGGACTGGGATGGACAGGGGGATTGGCAGATGCAAACTACTTCATTTAGAATAGATAAGCAATGAGGTTCTGCTGTGCAGCACAGGGAACTATATCCAGTCTTTTGGGGTAGAACATGATGGAAGATAAAATAAGAAAAGTATATGTATGTGGAACTGGGTAACTTTGCTATACAGCAGAAATTGGCACAATGTTTTAAATTAACCATACTTTAATAAGAAATGTTAAAAAAAAAAAACACACAGAAAGAAGCTCACAGATACGGACACAAACATGGACGCCAAAGAGGATAGTGGTAGGGGAGATAACTGAAGAATTTGGGATTGGCAGATACACACCACTATATCTAAAATAAACAACAAGGACCCAATGTGTTCCACAATTATTAAGATCAAAATCCTGGGTGACTAGAATTCCCATCATGGCTCAGCAGTAACAAACCCAACTAGTATCTATGAAGATAAGGGTTTGATCCATGGCCTCGCTTAGTAAGTTAAAGATCCGGCATTGCTGTGAGCTGCAGTATAGGTGGTAGAAGCAGCTTGGATCTGGCATTGCTGTGGCTGTGGTTTATGCCAGCAGCTGGAGCTCTGACTCAACCCATAGCCTGGGAAGGGTGCGGCCACAAAAAAGCAAAAAAAAAAAAAAAAATCCTGGGTGATGTTAGGCATGTGCACATGTGCTATAAGAAGGGTTAATACCAAAAACAACAATGACAGAAACAAAACAAAACCCCAAAACAAAAAACACCAAATACATGTATGTGCACCTGGAGTATGTGAATGGATCTCTTTCTTGGGGGGTGAAATACTCCTGAGTGTTGACAAGGCTGATCCCCACTCTCTTTACAGGGAGTGTGGCAGCTCTGGCTCATTTGCACCATCAGGCAGGGCATCTGCTAAATTTCATATCACCACTCTGAGGAAGTAGGGGAATCATAAGGGAGCTATATTTACCCACTGGCTTCCTTATATCTCTTGCCTTTATTGTTTGCAGAATCTATTTTTAAAGGGATAAAAGTCCGTTTTTACTGGATCTAGGTTATCATTCTTTGCAGCTGCAGAATCTGACATAGTTTAGTGTCTCTGATGTGGCTTCATCCTGTCCAGTGAGCTTGTTTTCCACCTCCTCCATCATGCCCTGCAGACATAACCGTTTGGATATTACCAATAACTGCATCATGTAAAAATTTTCTGATAATTCCTATCACCATGTCCACCTTACCCTTTCAGTGAAATTTTCTAGAACTCACATTCTCACAGTGTGAGTTCATTTTCATCCCAGTTGAGTACTCTCACTTACAGAAACTTACAGCCTTTGTGGATTCATATATACCTCAGTCAGTATCCCTTTTTACCTGGTTCTGAGATTATAATTAAAGTTGCAGCCTTGAACACATTTTCGGTTCCCACACATTTTTTCTAGAGAATGTATGTGCCCCAAACTCCAACCCTAATTTATTCAACTTCCTGTCTTCCCTGCTTCTGAACCTGAACAAATATATACTGCTTTTCATACTCTAAATTCATCACTACAATTTCAAGTGTGCCCCCAATTCTATTCTAAAATACTGTTATTTTTCATGGATCATTCACCCACCCATTCTCAGAGGGTTATATAAAATTTTTAATTGCCCTATTATTATTCAACACATTCCTCCTTCCTCATTCTCAGCTGAACTTTGCCTCTTAGAAAATTGAAAAATAACAAGTGAATTTCATTATCAGATTTCTAAATCCAACAGCTTACCCACATTTAGATATATGTACCTTTTTAGAAAAGATGCATTTCCCACATTCCAATATAAAGCAAAACTCCCTATGTCATACTGCCCTTCCTATGAAAGGGCTTCATTCCACATTAACTTTCTTCAACTTCATCCAATTTCTTTGATGGAATACTGTCTCATCAGCATACAAATATGCTTTGTTAGTATTCATTCTTTAAAAACGATATCCATAGTATTTGCCGCTTAACCCCTTCTCTGTTCTTCATCCCAGTAACATTTCTCATAAGACATCTTTATACTTTGTGTTTTATTCCTCACATTATATTCTGTCTTGTTAGCACTTAATCAAGCTCCCATTCTAACACAACAAAAAAGTAGATTAAAGGTCTAATCCAAAGTGTAATTCTTAGTGTTCAAGTATCTGCCAGTGTTTATTTCTTTTCTCCATTTGCATTCAATTATTCCCTTGGAGAAACTGTGTAGTCCATGGTGTTAAATAGCATCTGTATTCTGTGGCATTTCAATTTACATCTTTTTACCTGGCCTCCCCCATACAGTCCAGGCTCACTTACCCAGCTGTCTGCTCTGTATTTTCATTTAAATACTTAAAAGGCATCCTGATCTCTATATGTCCAAAGAAGCTCTTTTAATTTCCAATCTACCTCAACATTTGTCTTCTACATTACTCTATCAATCATTAGCAATTTAATTATCTACTTTAATCATCTTTGACTATTCTCTTTCAACATGCATTTACCTGCAAATTCTGTCCTCTCTTAAAAATGCATGCAGAATATACGAATATCTCACCAATTATGTGATCTTTTCTGCTTCTCTGTGTTTTAAAACTATGCCTGGCCTTTGCTTCTCTAGTACAGAGATGTCTGGTGACCAAGGAAATCTGAAAATTTAGTGAGGTCAAGGGGTGCAGAGGAGGCTGTGAGGCATTGTCAGGGAGCCAGTGTGAGGCATGGGTGGGATGCAGCTAAAACTGTTGGAGATTTCTGCTATTCTGGTAGGGTTGAGATAATGGCATATTGAAAAAATAAATAAATTGTGCAAATAAGTAAACAAGGTGACAGGTTTCTCACTATGGAGAAGGAATAATAAACGCGGAAATATGGACACATATATAAACACATACTACAGACACAAATCCATAAGCCAATAAATATACACAGATAACTATAGCGATAGATATTATACACAGACGCATACATATACACGCACAATGAACCAGGTCTCACATCAACCAAATCTAATCTTCAATGGGTGGTTTCAGAGCTGTGGCAAGAAAAGGTCAAGTTGAATCTGGAGCATTTTTCTTATTCCAAAAGCAAAAAGTGCTCAAAAAATCAGGAGCCTGTGTCAAAAAGATACAAAAGCTGGCTAGAAGTGGGTCTTAATGGCAAAACCTGGGCACATTCATTATCAAGAAAAACATTCCATGCATTAGGAATTCATGAGTCCCTATGAAAAGAAAGAAGAAAGAGCGAAAGAGAGAAAGAGGAGAGAAAGAGAGAAAGAGAGAAAGAGAGAAAGAAAGGAAGAAAGAAAGAAAGAAAGAAAGAAAGAAAGAAAGAAAGAAAGAAAGAAAGGCTAATAAAGGGAAGCTCTTCATTGCAGAAAAGTACCAACAAACATATATAGGAAGAATGGAAGACATAAGAAAATCATCAGTGGCAAAGGCAGAGTGTAGCTGAGTAGGGCGGGAGTCAATGATGGATCTTGTCTGAGCATAATGTGTCTGAATATCTTCTCATGTTGTGCTGGGTCGATTGTAATGGAAAACAGTGATGACTCACAGTGATGATCAGCAGACACTGATGTAAGGAGAATACATGACATGAGTCTGGTCATATGCTGATGACCAAATCTTTCTAAGCTGTACAAAGAGGAGGGATGTGGAAGCAGTGAGAAGCTGCAGGTTGAAGGAACCTGAGGAGACAGAGCAAGTGAACATAGCACATGCTCTAGAATGGAATTGGACCAGAAAAAGAAGAGACATTGATGGAGGGACTGGGGATATTTGCATGTGGTTTGTTAACTGGGTAGCAGTATGGCACTATTGTGGACTTCCAGCTTTGGAAGTTTCCACTGGGAGAATTTAGGTCAACCTCCTTGTCCGTGGCAGATTCACACTGGAGTGACCAGGGATAATACAACATCAAGTTTGTGTTTTTCTGATAAATGATTCCTAAAAAGGAATATTTGAAGGAGGAAATACAGTAGAAACTTGCAGTGATAAAACAAGGTATAAAGAATTACTTTAAGATGTAAAAAATATTTTGACTTCAAGAAAATAACAAAAAAGAGAGCAAAGCACCCTGATTCATTTTATCTGACAACTACATTGTACGTACAAAATACATAAAATGCAAATATTCTATTTAAAAGTGTAACACTTGAATTTCCAGTGATAAAACTATTTGAACAAGACACTATCAGTCTATTGACCTTCAAATTTATCATGAAAAACTACTGTAAGATTGAAGCCGTATAAATACAGGAGATCAAAGACATAGCAAAATCATATATATATATATATATATTTCACATATCTTTTACTTCAAATATCTTTTTTTATGTATTTTCCTAGATGGTCTATCAACTCTACTTACTAATAATCAAGAGGGAATGAATTTCTGTGTTGATGAGAGTGCAGGTGGATGCCTTAGAAATGCAGGTGTTTGAAATGAACAGCTAAATATCTCAGACATCTGGCCCAGTCTCTGTGGAAGCTGTCAAATCCATTCCCAGCTGGAATCATGGTGGAATATATAATTACCATAACACTTTGAGCAAGAGACAGATCTGTTTCTGTGAACATAAGTCATCCAACTATAAATTCCTGAAGAGTCTGAGTCAACACCAGTCTAACAAGGAAGTTCTAGGAAACCAATAGAAGGTTCCATGTTTCTTTTATTAAAAAGGAAGACTTTCATATAAGTAGAAAAATGTAGGTCTCTTTCTATATCATAAGCAGACATAGTCCTAAAAATCATACCTTTTTACCTTCTGTCAAATCTGCTTTCCCTAATTTTTTTATGCACAGTGTTATAACATCATAATTTCATCTGCCATCGCTGAGCCCCATTAGTAAATTATGACCAATAGTTATCCAATCCAATGAATGTTTTCTTTTTAAAGATGAATCTGGTGGAATGACTATAATAAGAAGCATATTGTCAAATAATGGCAGTTATAGATTGTGAGAAAGCATTCCCAGTTGCTTCTAAATTAAGTCATAATTTTTTTTTATTGCATGGGTGCATATAGATAAATCTTCTTTATTGGTATAAGATAAAAATAATTTAAACCAACATTTATTGAATGCTTACTCAGTCTCATTTCCGCGATGTGGATGATAATAGGACATGCTTTCTAGAGTTGTGAGGATAAATGAGTTAAATACTTAATAGATAGTATGTGCTTGATGTGTTAGTTATTAGCAGTATTATTCTAGATGATGTTGACCTAGACACAAATTTCACACTACTTGTCTTGGGGAATTCACATAAAATTTATGCAGAAAGTTAGTTATCTATGAATTCAAATCAAAATATATTTAACTACTGCCCAACTCTCAATAAGATTCATTACATAAAAAGCCTAATCTGAGGACTTTGGACTGCCTGAACACATCATGTTTCTGAAAACAGTAGATAAGCAGATTGTTGCACTGAATTGAAGAAAAATAAAGACATGTGTTGGCCCTAACAAGTTTCCTCAAAATCCCTAAAAAAAGAGAGAGGACAGATAGAAGAAAAACAAAGTCTTAGAAAAGATTAATAGAGAGCAAGGAACACTTTTAATGGTTAGTTGTGAGAAACCAACTCTGGAATAAGATGAAGCTTTGGAGAATGAAAACTAGTTAAACTAGATACTGTAACTCGGAGAGATGGAAAGAACTTGAGCAATGTATTATAAGCCATTCTGAGGGACCATCACCTCGCTTCTGTTTGGGCGCTAATCTTATCATCACATGATGTAAGACTTGGGTCAGTTCGATAACCATGCCTATTAGAACTTCCCTCAAGTTACTGAGCCAAGCTATCCAGCAAAGCAAACAAGAAAACAAAATCTTGTGGCCGTCACCTCAATCAACCTTTGTTAATCAACCTTTGCTTATTCCAGTAACAGCAACCAGAATGTACCTGCGATGCATTTATCTAATCCACAGATATTCTCTTGCTCATTGTTGTCACTGGAAAATTACTCCCTAATGCATTAACATCTCTCTGGAGTTGTACCTCAGGGAAATGTATGACACATGATATGTAACTTCTTCCACAGGAGACATTTGAGTTTGCTCCTAATTAACCCCAAGAAAGGTTAATGATACATTCATGAAAAAGCATTTATTGGTGCTTACCATACTTTTGTAAAGGCTGTGCATTGCAACCAATGATAATGAAATATTTATCATACAATTTCATTATATACTATTTATATGTTACAATAATTCTGTAGATTTTTTTTTCAAGGGAGGCGGTTTTCTTCTTGACTATTTTTATTACTCATTCAATGAACACGTGAAGAAAGACAATGAAATAAATAAAATATCTACTGATCTTTTATTCTGGTTCTAAAAATGCAAACACCACTTAGGAAGTATTATGTCATGTAATTTTAGTAAATAATGGAATAAAGTAAGCATTAATATTCTTATTTAGCAGATAACTAACCAAACTAAGAATCAGAAAGATTAAATGATTTTCCCAAGATCACATAGCTTTCAGGTAACACATTCGGTGTTCAGTGTACAGTTTTTATGAATTAGAAGCTATAATTTTTACACTGTGCTATTTCCCAGGTTTTAATTGCAGAACTAGGGTTGTGCTAAAGGATACTGAATGATGTAATAGGAGCTTCAAGGTGGACATTTGTCAATTAATTTTGAATCCATTAATCTTTGAAACCCAGTAGTGAACACTAAGAACTCTGCCTAGATTTTCTCAAAGTCCTTTAATAATTTCTGTTTACTTCTTGGCTTCAGAAAGCTTCAGTTTCAAAGGCTTACTCCTGCAACTTCTCTTCAAAGGACTGTTATCAAGCTGTCAGAGGTTGTCCCTATTTACTGAAAACCAGAAGTGCCTGGGAGTTCACATCCCTTCAGGGTGCAGTTCTCAGCAAATGGCTAGAAAAATCTCAGCTCCCTTGCCTTGAAGTGGAAGAATATACTGTAATTTTCATTCCAGATTGCTCTCTCATACCTTGTTACCTAAGTAATTAGACAGACTCTGCACTTCTCTGCCCTCGCACCCAAGCTGGTCATCCTCATTCCTCTATAGTAGATCAGTTCTGTGTGCCATTTAATTCACTTTCCAACCCTCTGACAAGTCACCTTATTTTATATAAGCTGTTGATATTTTCCAAGCTCCAGGGCCTTGCCAGATAATAAATTCTGAGTCATGTATGTGCTTGCGTGTTAACAACTTCCCTCCCCTTATCCAGCCTTCTATTCTCATGGCCTCCTCTTCTAAAATCTTTAATGTCCAATTTTAGATATGTTTTCTTTCTATGCTTCTTCTGATAAATTATCCCTCCTCCTTCCCTGCTAGCAGGGAGAATGTTACTAAATCAAGCCATGCTGAGACTTGAATCTAGTTAGGGGTGATGAGAATGAATTAGATAAATCGGACTCACTAGGAGACACTCTAATGGAACTGGCTCAATGGCATTGACAAGTACCAAAGCATTTCAGAATAGCAGAGGTTAAGCAGATACAACTGCCTTTCATCAGCAGCAAGGACAGAACAGCAACTATGGTCTCTTAAACCTCAGGGAAGTTTAGCAATGGTTAATAGACTATACAGTACTGCTAGCACTGAATTAATAGGCAGTCGAGGATAGTATTGCTGATACATATAATCAAAACATATCAAGAATGAATGAGCAGGAGGCTAAGGTCAGTTGCCTCTACTCAGTTTTTAGACTTGTGATAGTTCCTAAAACCAGAATCCATTCTGCAAAAGGGAGACAACACCTCAGCAAGTGAATGCTATTGTGATGGACCCAATCTTTTCTCCAAAGATGGTTACCACCATTTGCTCCTAGTTTTTTAAGGATGATTAGATACAGAGTCTGAGTTGATGCTGACACCTGGGGATTCATAGCAACATTGTTGCAGTCAGTTAGAAAGACTTAGATGGAAGCAGGTAATTGATGGATTCCTGGCCTAAATCTATCTTACACTGGGTCTAACCCATCCACAAACACATCAGGAGATTATTTCTTTAATTTTATAATGCACAGACCAGCTAGACATGTTTATTATTTTAATTTTTCATCCATTCATTTATTTTTAAAAATTTTTATTATAGTTGATTTATGATGTTCTGTCAACTTCTGCTGTACAGCAAAGTGACCCACTTATACATACATGTATACATTATTTTTCTCATATTATCTTCCATCATGTTCTATCACAAGTTATTAGATATAATTCCCTGTGCTGTACAGCAGGACCTCATTGCTTTTCTAAATGAATAGTTCACATCTACTAGCCTCAAACTCCCTGCTCATTCCATTCCCTCCCCCTCTCCAACTCTTACATTGGTTCTTTGACATGTGGAGTAAGAGGTAATGTAGTAGAAAAAGCCAAGTGGAAAATAGTTCCTTCAAGACAGTAAATTTAAAAAATAATTATAATACCTAATTTTAAATGGAACTGGTTCACTTCTAAAGATTTTTTAAGGATTCTTGGGTCATAGGTGTCATTATTTCCCCAATTAATTCAACAATATAGAATGTAAATACAATGAATGGATCATAGCGGATGTCAATGGACTATGCTAATTTATCACGGTATTCTCAATAGCAGCTGCTGTTCAGTAATTGTGAGCAAGCACGATAATTGTACTATAGCACTTCAGCATAATCTTTTGTGGGTTTTTTACATGGATATTGATCTGGCAAGTGTATTTTCAATATTGATTGTGAGGGAAAAATAGAAGCGATTCACATCAGTTGGAAAACAATATATTCAAAGACGTGCACCAGGGCCTTAATGTTACATCGTGATACTCTATCACATTATATTCTGTATTCAAATTAAGGTACTTGACATTCTGAAGACTATAATATTGATCTACCTTACTGATGAGATAATTTGATAATTTTACCTAATGAAAAGACAGAGACAGACGCGCTGTTTGCCCTGGCAAGACACTTGTGCTCTGGAAGTTTCTCCAGATCAATGGGCATCTGACCATGATATCCACTACTCTTAGCATTTCAACAACACCCAGAGCCTCAAGCTTCATGGAGCATTGGCAAAGCTTCATTAAGGCACAGGGAAGTACTGTCACTCAGGATGTGATATAACTCTTGGCCATAATGTTGTAGAATCCATGGGTCCAGGAGAGAAGTGGCACTATTCACCATCACATTCAGACACCCACCGAGTGCTTTTCAGTTCCACTGATTTAATTTTTTTGGGTCCAGAAGTCCTGTTCCTCAAACTGGGGACACTTCCACTGTGAATAGAGAACAAGCTTTGCTAAAAGTAAAGCTGTTGTTCTCACCCAGTCATCTGGGCTCCTTGTTTCTGTACACTAGAAAACAGAGATAGGAATCCCGTGCTGCCCAGGGCTGAGCCTCATGAGAAGGCAGGATTACTAGTATGTGATGTGAGCAGGGAAGAGCAGGCCTGAAACCCAACGGATGCAGCGGAATGAACTATGGTACTCCCATGCCCAGTTTTAACTACAAACAGACATGCATCACAACAACAAGCCAGTGAGACATAATAACTAGGATAAATGACTTTTCCATTTCCCTGCTCCCTGGACAATCCACCTAGACCAGCAGAAGCCATCGTGGAAGATGAGGATGATCTAAAATATTTGCGTAGCAGGAATATAATGAGTATGAAGTATAATCTTAAGGCAAACTACAGAAGCCTAGACAGTAACGTACACCACCTCCTCTCTTCCTGTATTTTCAGCCAAAAGAGTTGCCAACAATAACTGGAGAAGCCATGGTTTGTCTTTTTTGGTTTTGCTTTGTTTTGTTTTGCTTTTTAGGGCTGCACCCACAGCATATGGAGGTTCCCAGGCTAGGGGTCAAATGGGAGCTGTAGCTGCTGGCCTATGCCACAGCCACAGCAATGCAGGATCCGAGCCACATCTGCTATCTACACCAGAGCTCACAGCAATGCCAGATCCTTAACCCACAGAGTGAGGCCAGGGATCGAACCCACATCCTCCTGGATTCTAGTTGGGCTCGTTACTGCTGAGCTGCAATGGAAACGTCTGCCATGGGGGTTTAGAGTGATTTTAGTGAATAAGCAAGTGGGAAGAGAGACATCAATTTTATTATTGTTGCAAAGAAGCACCTTTGGTGTCATTGATTTTTTTTTTTATTTTCTATTTCAGTTTTCTATTTCCCCTATTTCAATGACTCCTTCCTTCTGCTTCCTTTGTGTTTAGCTTGCTCTTCTTCATTTTTTTTAATGGAAGTTTAAGTTATGCTTTGACATCTTTAGTGAGGTTCAACAATTTCTTCATTATTACCTGAAATACTCTTTGAAATTTAAATCAAGTTAACTTGGCATTTTAAAAGAATTTACATAGCTCTATAGTAAAAGCCTAATTTTATCCAGGCATTTCTTTCTACATACAGATATTTATATGATGTGAGTTTTGATTCATTCTGAAAGATGGGAGTTTACTCCATGATATTAAATGTTTCATAAGTATATATATCATTTTTAACAAACACTTAAATTATTATTAAAATAAAAACAGAAATATGTTTAATGATAGGCCTAATCAGTTCAACTCATCACCTAATCCAAATGATTTAGACTTAAAAATAGTCTGTAGCTCATGATTACTTGCGGAAATTTTTATTTTTATTTTCATTACCTAAAGCATGAACACTTCAAAATCTACCCTTACTCTGAATGATTTAATGTATGTCTTCAGTTTATGATGGTTTAGAAAGTACAGTCAACATGCTTTAAAAAATAATTGACAGAGTGTGAGCCAAGTTGGCAGATTAGGAGGACCCTGAGTTCACCCCTCCCCATGGTCATAGCAGGGTCACAGCTATTTACAGAGAAGGAACCTATAAGAACAACCCGAAGGCTAGAGCTGAAGCAAAGAGAAGGAACCAGGATGAGATGGGCAGTAGTGGCAGAAGAGTGCAATAGAGTGCCACATCTGTGGGTCAGTGACCCCCCAAATAGGAGGATAACCCCAAATGCAGAGGTTCTCCCCAAGGAACAAGGGGTTTGAGCCCCACCTTAGGTTCCCCAGCCCAGAGGTCCTGCACCAGGAGGACAAGCTCCCAAAATGTCTGGGTTTGAGGGCCAGCAGGGCTTGCATATGGGATAACTGGAAGGTTATAGGAACCAGAGATTCCACTCTCAAAGAGCATGCACAAAATCTCATGTCACAGCACAGAGGCAGATATGTGATATGAGCCTGGGTGAGAACCATTTGCTGAACTTGGGGAGCCTCCTGGAGAGGCAGGAGGCAACTGGGACTCCTCTTGGAACAGAGAAAATGGCAACAGCGATTTTGGGAAGCTTATGAGACCACTGCAGCTGGTCTCATAAGACCCTTTTAAAGACTTCACTCTAGACTATTAGTGCCAGGTCTTGCCCACCCACCAGGGAGTCAGCAACAGCTCCAGGACACCTTAGCTGCAGAGTCAACAACCCTTGGGCCAGGCCCACCCACTTGGTGAACTGGCGGCCACAGTCCAAGCCAGGGCCAGCAGCCCACTGGGCTGGGAGGCAGCGCTGCCTACCAGCTCACCCATGGCACACAGCAGCATCACAGCAGAAGGCTTCACTCAATTTCATTTCTGGGTATTTACCCAAAGAAACCAAAAACTCTAATTTGAAAAGATGAATGAAATTCAAAATGGAAACGAAGATATGGTTTACATACAACAGAATATTACTTGGCCATAAAAAGAAAGGGATCTTACCAGCTGTGACAGCATGCATGGATGTAGAGGAAATTATGCTAACTGAAATGTTAGTCAGAGAAAGACAAACACCAAAGGGTCTCACTTATATGTGGAGTCTAAGAAACAAAATAACTATATCTAATCACTTGTGATGGAGCGTGATGGAGGATAATGTTAGAAAAAGAATGCATATATGTATGTGTGACTGGGTCACATTGCTCTACAGCAGAAAATTGACAGAACACTGTAAGCCAACTATAATGGAAAATATAAAAATCATTAAAAAAGCAAAATAAACAAAGAAACTCATGCACAGAAAACAAAAACAGACTCATAGATATGCAGAACAGACAGCGGGTTGGCACGCAAAAGGAGGGGATTAAGAGGTAAAGATTTTCAGTATATAGTAAATATTATACATAACAAATAAGTCACAGGGCTATAATATACAGCATAAGGACTATGGTCATTAATACTGCAATAACTTTGTATGAGGAAAGATAGTTACTGAACTTATTATGGTGATTATTTCATAATATTTGCAAATGTCAAATCAGTATACAGTATACCTGAAGCTAACATAGTATTGTATATCAAATTATTTCAATTAAAAAAAGTATTTGAGAGACATCTTCATTTTAACTATAACACTTTTGTTTTTGTTTTGTGGAGTTTTTTTTGTTTTTGTTTTTGTTTTTGGGGGGGAGGCTGCACCTGTGGCATATGGAACTTCCCAGACTAGGGGCCAAATCAGAGCTATACCACAGCCACGGCAACCCACAGACATGTCAGGATACAAGCCATGTCTGTGATCTATGCTGCAGCTTCCTGCAAAGCTGGATCCTTAACCCACTGAACAAGGCCAGAGATGGAATCTGCATCCTCCTGGACACTAGTTGGGTTCTTAACTCACTGAGACACAATGGGAATTCCCAAAAATTTTAATAGAAGTATAGGAGAGACCACCAAAAAGAAACAAGTTGAGTAGCTATCATATAGCAGTTTCAATGAATGAACTAAAAATTAACATTGTTTGTTTCAGTACATTTAAATTTCAAATTTTTATATACAAACATATAAAATAATATAAACATACAATTTTCATTTGGGCATTTTTTTTCCCTCAGATGACTAACCTAAGGACTCTTCTTTTTTACTCCAAACTGTGAGATTCTACTAAGAATATGAGGCCAATAAATAATTGGGCATATAAAAAAAAAAGAAGAAACACTCACTCTTAATTAGGAGAACAAATATATATTATTTCATTTTTCTCTGTTTACGAATTCATTGCTACTCTGTCTCAGAGTCTGTATTAATTGGGTTCCAGGACTAGAAGAATCTTAGATGCTAAAAGTTAATAAGTTCAACTCCTAGGTTCAGAAGAAACTTAAAAGACAAGAAAAAGATATTTTCTTTGTCTGAAATGATCCTGTGTTTAATGAACATAAATACTTTTTTCTGTATGAGTCTGAAAAGGTAGAGAAAATAAATCCAAAGTTGTGGGAGTTCCCATCATGGCACAGCAGAAATGAATCTGACTAGGAACCATGAGGTTGCAGATTCGATCCCTGGCTTTACTCAGCAGGCCTAGGATCCGACATTGCCCTGAGCTGTGGTATAGGTCATAGACGTGGCTCCAATCTGACATTGCTGTGGATGTAGCATAGGCCCGAAGCTACAGCTCTGATTAGACCCCTAGCCTGGGAATCACCATATGCCGCGGGTGTGGCCCTAAAAAGACAAAAAGACAATAAATAAATAAATAAATAAATAAATAAATAAATAAATAAATAAATAAAGTGGTGGTTATGGGCCAGGTCATAAACCTACAGAGAATGTCTTAAAATATGTAAAAGTATCAAAAAATGGCTTTTTTTTTTTGCTTTTCTTTAGGGCATATGGAAATTCCCAGGCTAGGGGTTCAATAAGAGATACCGCTGCTAGCCTACACCACAGCCACAGCAACGCGGGATCCGAGCCATGTCTGCAACCTACACCACAGCTCATGGCAACGCCAAATCCTTAACCCACTGAGCGATGCCTGGGATCAAACCCACAACCTCATGGTTACTATTTGGATTCGATTCAACTGCACTACAGTGCAGAGGGACCAGACTATCTGTCTACATGTGAAGTACAAATATGATTAATAGAACTTTTGGGTGAACAAATCTTTAGGCAAATTAATCATTACTTAACCATCATTACCCAAATTTGTTTTAGGTAAACTGGCTTGCTTCCAATTCAGTGTGTCTAACAGGTTATTTTATTTAACATCAACTTTAAAATAAGCACAAAGTCTTTAAAATCAGTGAACTTTCTTTAATACTGAAATAAAGAGGACTAGGTATGAGCAACCAATATGTCAAATCGAGTAAGTAATTTATATTTTGCTTTTTACAAACTCATCTGAATGAGGCATTTCTCTGTGAAATGAAACGCCCCACATGGACTATTTTGAGATAATTTTTCGCAAGCAATGGTACAAAGCTTAATTTTTTTTTACTGTAATAGTGTCTTTTCCCATCTAAATGTCATCACAATTTAGAATCTCAGTGAAACATGTGTGAGATATTTTACAGTACACACAGTCCTTAAGAAGAATGATATAGTTCTACCTTGTCTTGACACAACTGAACTATGCTAAAATAGATGGTCTCTAGGGTTATTAACATAGTTTAGTTTTAAATTAGTTGCGGCATAATTAGTTACGTTTTATTTTCCTCTTTGCCAAAATAAAAAGTTTTGATTTCAACAAGTCAGAAACAGACCATCCATTGTGAAGATTTGATGTATCATTTAGCTGCTACTGGAATCCAGCACACAAGTGTGTGTGTTCTCTTTGTGTGTGTGTGTGTGAAAGAAAGTAACTGATAACTGAAATTCTCAAAATTATCTAAATCCTCTTCCCAATATTTATTTAGATAATAAAAAAGCCATGTGCACAAATCATGCTGTATTTGTTCCTACAAGATGATTTTCCTGATTTATTTCATGAGATATATCCTACTTTTAGACATTTTCACTAAAAGAAATTGAGAATTCAATAAGATAAAGGACATTGATTCTTCCAGATAGGCATGTTATACAGCTTAATATAATGCAGTGATGCCAAGGGGAATGGAAAAAGTGCTCCAAACCCCCTAGACAAAGCTTGCTGCCATGATCAGACCTCATTCTGACACTTTGTCTGGAAGATGAAAACTCCACTTAACCTGTTTACATTTTCTCTTTTTCCAATATGACTTAATCAGAGGATACTGAATATAGTTCCTGGTGCTATACAGTGGATCTTGTTATTTAACCATTCCATTTGTAACAGTTTGCTAATATGTCTACTTTTGATGCTGATTTATTTTTTATTGAAGTATAGTTGATTTACAACATTGTGTTAGTTTCAGATGTGCAGCAGAGTGATTCAGTTAAACATACACATATAAATATTCTTTTCATATTCTTTTCCATTATAGGTCATTACAAGATACCTACCCTGTGCTGTATAGTAGGTCCCTGTTGTTTATCTATTTAAATACAATAATGTATATCTCTTAATCTCACACTCCTAATTTATGCCCCCTTCTGTATCCATTGGTAACCATAAATTAGTTTTCTATGTCTGTTGGTCTATTTCTGTTTTGTAAATAAGTTCATTTGTTGATGCCAATTTCTTAAGTGCAGAGGTCAATTACTGCCTCAGGTTCATAGATCCATAATAATATCTAGTGTTACTTTAACTAATGATTTTCTAAGGGCAGCAGAAATCGTTCATGGAAAATGCCACAAATTACAATGTGAAATGAGAATTATTATGCAGTTAATATGATTAAAATAATGTACTCAGGAGGCTGTACACATCTCCTCTATTTCATCATTAAGGATCCATGGAGGTTGCTGAAGAAGATATGTGCTTACTCTTCTGTTTCCTTTCGGTTACTCTACTTTTAATGTTGTGAGCAAGAGTCCCTTGTTTGGATGATCTTCTTGAGGCTGTAAAGAACATTCCCTTGAAGTAAATAATGGAAAAAGGGCCCCTGGCTTTTCTTTGTTGTTCAAGTGTTGTTAAGGAACTGTTTCTCTATATCAACACTTTATTTCAGTTTTTCTTAATTATATAACATTAAAATATAAAATAATACAAGCTTAAAGTAATAAAACAGTCACAGATGTTGAAATAATGTAAAATACAGGCCAAATAAAGCTAAAATTTGCAGAGAACAATGCCTCCAGGTTGAGCAATAAAGTAACTTGAAGAGTTTAATCTGTGTCTCCTGATGGAGGCAAAAGAAACAGATATTGGAAGTCACTAAAAAACTTTAATTTTCACAATTAGCTTGATATTTGCAAACTGTCTTTCAGAAGAAAGAAATCTAGTCATGATTTAATATGGCAACACCATATAGCTGCTCCCACAGGCCATGAGAACCGGACAAATGACCTTTGCTCCCATCGCCTTCCCATGAACCAACTACTAGTCTCACTTCAAGAATTTTCCACTAAGGAACCATAAATGAATTTTCTCTCTTTTTTTTGATGGAATTTCTCATAAAAATTAATAGAGAAAATTATGACTATTTAAAGATGAAATGTTTTTATTTTTTATGATTTTTATTTTTCCATTATAGTTGATTTATCCTGTTCTGTCAATTTCTACTGTACAGCAAAGTGACTCAGTCATACATACATATATATGTGTGTGTGTGTATATATATATATATATATAAAATATTCTTTTTCTCAGATTATCCTCCATCATGTTCCATCACAAGTGACTAGATATAGTTTCCTGTCCTATACAGCAGGACCTCATTGTGTATCCATTCCAAATGCAATAGTTTGCATCTACTAACCCCAAACTCCCAGTCCATCCCACTCCTGTACCTCCCTCTTGGCAACCACAAGTCTGTTCTCCAAGTCCATGAGTTTCTTTTAAGTGGAAAGTTTCAGCTGTGCTATATGATTCTAGACATAAGTGATATCATATGGTATTTGTATTCTCTTTCTGACTTATTTCACATAGTTTGAGAGTCTCTAGTTCCATCCATGTTGCTGCAAATGACATTATTTTATTCTTTTTTATGGCTTAGTAGTATTCCATTGTGTATTTTTACCACATCTTCTTAATCCATTCAACTGTCAATGGACATTTAGTTGTTTCCATGTCCTCGTTATTGTGAATAGTGCTGCAATGCAATGAACATTTTTCTTTTTTTTTTTTTTTATGGCTGCACTCGCAGCATATGGAAGTTCCTAGACTAGGGGTCAGATCAGAGCTACCACTGCTGGCTTACACAACAGCCACAGCAATGCAGGATCCAAGCCCCATCTTTGACTTATATCACAGCTTATGGCAATGCCATACCCTTAACCCACTGAGCGAGGCTAGGGATCGAACCCACATCCTCATGGATCCTAGCCAGGTTGGTTAGCTGATGAGCCATGAAGGGAACTCCTGCATGTATCTTTTCAAATGAAAGCTTCATCTGGACATATGTCCACGAGTGGGATTGCTGGGTCATATGGTAGTTCTATATTTAGTTTTCTGAGGTTCCTCCACATTGTTGCTTTTAAAAAGGAGAGAAAACTATCTCATATCCATATGATTAAAAATGATCCAGCTCAACATATAATTATTATTATACTTTAAACTAATTTAAAATTTCACTTTAGTATGATAGTTTGTTAAGTGGACTGTGAACTACATGAGATTTTATGTTAATTAGTTTCTTAAAGGGTTCTTGCCTATTACAGTACCTTACACAATATTCGGAGTTCAACAAATAACATAAATGAAAGAATGAATTAATATTAAGCAGATTCAGGGTTTTAAACAGTTACTCAATATTAGTAAGCTCAATTCAGATGCAAATGAAGTCGGTTGATGGTGAAGTCTGTACCCAGTGGTCTTACTAAATCTCACCCATTCATTTATCCATCCATTAATTCACCAACTGAGAACAAACTTTTGAGCATCTCATGTGTTTTAAGTACTATAATAATTAAAAAGTAAGTATAACAGCAAAATTGATAGACAAGGCTTTTGCTCTCTTGGAGCTTAAAATTTATCACAGAAGACAATAATCCAAGTAATTACAAAAATGCATAATAAGATGGAGTTAATGAAATGTACTGTGAATAGGAACAGCAGGAAGACTTAATACAGTTTCAGCTAAAATCTAATGGATGAGTCAAAATGACGCACTTGCAAATGCAGAGAAAGTGTTTACAGCAAAGAGAAGACCATGTAGTAAGCCTTGAAGGTGAAAGGGAGCTGAGGAATCAGAGGAGCTGGGACAGTCCAAGATGAATCAGATATGGGGATAGAAATGGAAAACAAGAAGCTAGAAATATAGGGAGGGGTGACCAGGAAAAGAAAATTGTAAGCTCAGCGTTTCGGCTTTTATTCCAAAGGCAAAAGAAACCATTAAATAGTGTCAAGCAGATGAGCAGCAAAACTGTTTGTGTACATTAGTAAGCTCACTCTGATGGCAACTTAAAGGTAAGAGTTGGAGCTGAAACACTAAACACAGAATTTAACCTCTGCTTGGTCCCTTGTTTCTTGTGTTAATATCACCATGGATATTGCCAACCACAAAGACCACATCACAGAAATCAACAGAAGCTCTGATAAAATCTCCAGCAGCAATGACAAGGAAATCTAAACAAAGTCCTGACAGAAATATCTATGCTACACCTAGGTCAAAAAGAAAAGAGCAAAGAAAGAAACAGCAAGAGGGAAATGGGAGTGAGAGAGAAGAGAGACTTAACTAAATATGATATACAGGCCTTGCCTACATAAGTTACATATCTGAGGGCTAAAGATACCATGATATATACAAACAACTTCTATATATTTTACAGGTAAGATTATTTGCGATAATTTTCAGCCATGAAATGATTACCAATGCATGGACACACAACTATTTAATAAAATATGTATGCAGTTGTCACACTTCAGTTGTCACATTGATAAGTCCTTAGTCTTTCAGATGGGGGAAAGATTTAGCATAAGTATTTCACTACAATGTGGGAAATTTTTTTTTTTCCCAAACTGAAATAAACAAACCAAATTATTTCACAGAAATGTTGAACAGCTGTCAAACGAAAACCACTTTTGGTCCAAATCAGTAGGGGGTCTGATTCAGACTAATAATAATCAGGTCAAATGTGCATAATGACTGTTTAGAGCCCAAGTCTTGTTATACTGTTTATAAGTTTTTAGGCCACACAGGGCACATGATAATTCTTTCTGAATAATTATTAAAATTTATTGCAGTGGTTTAGGTTAACAGACTGTTCACCCCCAGTGCTGGTATATTTTCTAATAGTTGAGTGACACAAAAATGTGATGCTTATACCCTATGATTTGCAAGTACTGTTTGATCAAGATGGTTTTAAGCCATAGATAAAAGATAAATACATACATTGATCTGATGACTGCTTTTATTTTTTTGGCTGCATCCAAGGTGTGTAGAAGTTCTCAGTCTGGGATCAAACCCATGATAGGGGATCAGTGACAACACGAGATACTTAACCTGCTGTGCTGCCAGGGAACTCCAGATTTGATGATGACTTTAAAAAAGTAATAAATGAAGTCCAAAATTCTATGACCAATTTTTTCACCATATTTGTGTTGCAAAAGTCATGAAGTAAACCCATCAGACATTAAGTAAAAATAGAAGAAAATAATGGCCAGTCAATGAAATGTGTGGATCTAGAATAAGCAAAACTTCATAGGTAACATAGAAAGATCACTCTTTCACTTATAAATTAATTTTGGATTTGATAGAAGCATTTGAAATATGCATTTTCTGTCCTCTTAATTTTCTTCTCTTTGCTTCTTCCTATTCTTTTTATTACTGTTACTACCACAATTCCTACCTCATATAATAATGACAGCAATCATTCAATGATTTACTCAATATTTACTCTAAAGCATGGATTACCTAGGCTAGTGCCATTACATCATTTTATTCTCATAATATTCTTATGAAGTCAACATTATTGACTCATTAAATTACTAATATCTGTATTGAAATAAGAGTCAGAAATCGTCAAAGGGCTTTTTCAAGGTCACAGGACTAAAACACACAGGGTTGGTGCTGATATTTATCACCTTCTTAAGCTGACTTCACCTAGCATAAGAGTTTCTCTAGGGCCAAAATTAAACAAAGGCTTAGGTAGACTCAAAAAGCTCAGTAGTATAAATAGAAAAATAGAAATAACTTTTTAAAAAATAATTCATAATTTGTCATTTTTCTGATTTGACTACTGGCCCATTGAACTTTTCTTAAGGGTAATCTGTGTAATTCACTACTTCAGAAATGAGGGGAAATTCAGAGCAGCAACATCAACAGAAAAGTCCTTGTACCAGGAAAACACCACTGAGAGAGCCAGAGGGAAAAAGCTGAGGACTGATGGACACTGCCTCGTTCCCACCTAATGAAAGCAGGGCAGCCTACTTCCTTGGGTCCCAGCCCAGCCTGTGGAGGGAAAGACAACAGCATCTCTAGTGGAAAACACACAATGATCTGGAGGATTCCTAAGAAACTACAGCTGTGTGCCACTTCCCTAGTCATAGCCTATGGGAAGCTGAGATAGTCAAGGACCCCACCCGTTTCATGTGTATCCAGCACAGCAGGTGTACCCCCATGAGAGGGTGGCCAGGACTGGTGGGTCTCCAGGAACACCCCCTACCCCATGAATCCTGCATCCTGCAGTAGAGAGACTAGAAAGCAGGCCAGATACCCTCAGCTTCGCAGAAACAGTTCACAACAGGTGGAAAGGAAAGGGCGCAGACCAAAGTTCAGCTGTTTCCCACAGCTCCAGGGAAGGTCCAGAATTACAGCCATCAGATGCAAAGAAGCCCACGGCAGGGAACCAGAGACACGCCCCTGTATGCCATCAAAGGATGCTTAAGAGGTAGATCAGATAAGCCAGGCAGACAACAGTTTAAAGTTTGCAAGGATATGATCAGACTCACAAAAATGTCCCACTATCGGGCACTGCTCACTTCTGAAGACAGACAGTATGTCTAGGAAGACTAGTCTCTTGACAAAAAGTTGACACTTTAAATAAATTAGCACTTACCCTGAAACCTGAGTTAATCCAAAACTGACTCTTTTAAAAAGGAAACCATTGAGTTATCTTTAAAAGGCAAGCCTGGGTTTGCTCCCACACCTTCCTCTTCCAAATACTACTTCAGTCAGGTTGAGTGGTCTCCCAAAATTCAAAATTACTTGCAGAAGTACTTGCGTACTTCTGGGTGGTATTGCATTAAGCTTGACTAATCTACACTAAAAAAATACCCACTTTACTGGCTTAATTTTCTAAACACGAGTAATTCACTTCAATTTTAGTAAACAGTGAGTCATTACTATTTAAAACATTGTTTTCCTCTAACGGAGTAAAGCGAATAGTCAATTCAATAATGCAGTTAATAAAACAAGAAGAACAGCTATTTTGACTCATCAACATAAAATAACTAAGATTATTTTTTATTTCAATCATCTGTTCTGAATTATAATATTTAAAATTGGCCTTTGCTTAGTGATGTAAAATGAAATAACAACCATCCAGAAATAAGACCTCTTGGAAACCATGACTCACAAAGACACATGTACTCCAGTGTTCATTGCCGCACTCTATGCAATAGCCAGGTCATGGAAACAACTTAAATGCCCATTTACAGAGGAGTGGATAGGGAAGATATGGTACATACACACAATGGAAAATTACTCAGACATTAAAAGGAACGAATTACCAACATTTATAGCAACATGGATGGACCTAGAAATTATCATACGAAGTGAAGCCAGTCAGACAATTAGACAGCAACAACCAATGCTACCGCTTACATGTGGAAACTAAAAAGACACATTGAACTTCTTTGCAGAACAGACAATGACTCACAGACTTTGGAAAACCTTGGGTTTTCAAATAAGACAATCTAGGGGGTGGGGGGATGCACTGTGTGTTTCGGACACAAAATCTGTAAAATTGACTTGTGATGATTTATGTACACCTATAATTGAAATAAAATCCATTATGAAGTGCAGAAATAAGGCCTCTAATTGTTCCATACATTTTATTTTCACCTCTTCACTGCTTATTAACTCTTATCATCAGAGAAAAATAATAAAAGATTATATGGGGTGACATTATAAAATCAATCAAGTGAGTCCCTTCCATATATTCTATTTAAAAATAAGTCTTAAAGGAATCAGAGGCTTATAGATAATCTGTGTGATGATTCTTCTCCAACTAGCACTTAGTATCTAACAGTTCATACACCCTACGATTCTATAGTTAGTGTCTCTTGATTAGTATTACAAGAATAAAGTTCAAAGAGATTTTATATGTACAAAAGAGATAAAATTAGTTTAGATAATACATAGGCTAAAATTACTTGTAATATTTTTGGACACTTTAATTGCTTTTAAATAAAATAACTGTGAATTAACCCAGAATACAACATATATAAGCAGAAACACTGATGGAAAAAATTTTACAAGGAGTTGGTTAAATATATGTTAAAAATCAGCTAACCAGTTGTTCCCATTGTGGCTCAGCAAGTTAAGCATCCAGCATGGTCTCCATGAAAATATAGGTTCAATCCCTGCCCTCACTCAGTGGGTTAGGATCTGGTGTAGCCATAAGCTGAGGCATAGGTCACTAATATGGCTTAGATCTGGCATTGCTGTGGCTCTGGTTGTGGCATAGGCCGCTAGCTGCAACTCCAATTCAACTCCTAGTCCAGGAACTTCCATATGGTACAGGTGTGGCTGTTTAAAAAAACTAATCAAAATGAATAAGATAGATTGAGAAAATGATTCTCTGACATAACAGGAAATTAACTTGGCTGACACAGCAGCCACAACCTATTTCTTGAAATATCTGCATCGTAAAACCATGGTAAATAATCAATTTTTTAAAATGAAAGAAAAACTAAAAGCAAAACAGGGTCTGAAGTGGACCCTCCATTGCTAAGGTGATATGCTGTTCATCCTCTTCATTCATCTTTCTCAGTTCTACTGGGAACTATAATTCAAATAAAGGCAAAACATAGTGTCCTTGGCCTGGTGCCATCCTGCTGTGTCAGAGCTGGTAGAAATCCTGCAATTCACACACCACACTACTAGTCAGGTACTATAAGGATGGTTCTTCTTATGTGAAAGAGGCAATATTGTTAATTTGTCTGTGAAGTTTGAGTAAACACAGGTTTTTACAGTGTATAGAAATTTCTAACTCTATCAGTATTGGAACACTTACACTAAACGGACATTACATAAATCCTGGAGAAAACAAACTTTGCAGTATATTGCTAGCCTCACAATAATTAAAACTTTCTCCACCATCCCCAATAATATACCTGAAACAGAAAGTTTGGATGAAAAGGCCCAAATGCTCACAAATGTCTTCATATTAATTTATGATCTAGTAGCAGGTTTGAAAAGCTTGATTTTAAGCTCCTGACTGAAGTATCAATCTTGGCAGACTGACCTTGGGTTTCTCAACCCAAGTAGAATAACACTTGTAACCCCAAAGGCAATTTCATGTTGGAAAAAAGCATCCACAATTTTACCCCTCAGAATTTCCACAGATTAACATCAAAGTAATATTAGCTCATGAACAAGGTAAGTAAGACACAAGGAAACATGCTACCATGAATGAAATTCAGTACATACTGACTCATTTCATTGAGACCACAAAGGATTTCATACATTAGAATAAGATTAGAACAACACGTCTGAGCCATGAAAATGATATCCCGAAAAAAAGAGCAAATATCATGAAATTGTTTTCCAAAACGACAAAAATATTTTGAACAGAAAAATAGAGGATTTTTAAAAATGTAATAATGGAGGTTTTTTTTCTCCCAACAGCACATTAAAGAATCATGAGAGAATTCAGAGACTAGAAACTAGGTCTGAAGATGATAATCAGCATGAAAAAGAGAGATGCAAAAAGTGAGACATTTGAAAGTAAGATAAAACATACGATAGCTGAAGTAAAAAGTTATACCTCCAACCTCAGTTGCAGGAATATGAAACAGAGGATATGGTGGGGAAATAACACAAGTTATGATAATAAGTGTGATTGATAAAGGAGTGACCTTCTATTACAGTAAGTTCAATATAACAAACCAGGCTAAATAAAAAATTAATCTAAACGTACGTATGTCAGAGTTAAATGTTAAATGCCATGGACACAGAGAATGTTTTTAAAAGCAGACAACAAGGAAAGGTAGATAATGTGTGAATAAATTGCTAACAAGACTCATCTTAGAAGCAACCATAAAAATAATTTAAGAGGATAAATCACTGTCAGCTGACAATTAAGGTGCCATGCAGATTTGGCCTGACATGAACTAAGGTGAAATAAAAACACATAAGGGTAAAAGCAAAACAAAACAGAAACCCTGAAAGAGTTAACCATCACCATCTAATCCACCTTCTAAAAGGAGTCCAGAGAAGATGAGAAATTATCCCAGAAGGAAGTCCTAAGATTGAAACAAACAAAAAGATAATAAAATGGACAACTTGTAGATAAATCCGAGTATCATCCATAGAAAATATTATGCTGATAATTTCTAAATTGAAAAATTAAATCTATCCTTAAAACAGTGGAAATTATTAGCTTACCAAGGAATAAGGGGATTATCAGAGTTAAGTGTCCCAGTGTCCCCGTATGGTTTAGGAGTGGGCTTAAATACTTTGCGTTTACTAACTTTAGTGTGAAATTTAAAATTTCAAGAGTAATCATGAAACAGAAATAGCATTTTGAAGCAACAAAGAATCAGATTCCTAATGAAAAGGAAACTAACAAACAGAAAACTCATAAATTGGCAGACCATGAAAGAAAAGAAATATCAAAAATCTGAGACAAATAGGAATCAAAATGTAAGATGGTAAAAATGGGATTAGATATATCCCAATAAACAGAAGTAGACAAATAAAAGTCGAGTTTCTAAGACTGTGTTTAAAAATTGTAATTTGAAAATGCTATTCAGATCTAAAATGTAAAGGCATGCCAAAGACAGGAACAGCAAACTTCCCTAAAGAACCAAATGCAAGTATTTTTTACTTTTATGGGCTATCTGGTCTTAGCAGCAATTATTCAGCCTGGCTACAGGAGCCTGGAAGTGGAACATGTGTAAATGTTTCTGTTTTGTTAAAATTTACAGACATAGGAGGTGTACCAAATCTGGTCTGTAGGACATAGGTGGCAACTTCTAACTTAAGATATAGATAGCAATGCTCAAAGTGATGGCGATAAAAAATACAAAACAATATGAACTGAAGGAAAGCTTGAGTTAAGAGATAGAAGAGGTCATTTCATAATGATAAAAATTTAAATCCACCAGGAAGATATATTTCTACATTTGAATATACCTAATAAATTACCCTTGAACACCACATTTTAATAATTCGGATTTATTTTTTACATGTTTTTAAACCTGTGCTTCTTTCTTTTTTTTTTTTAATTGAGATATAGTTGATTTACAATGTTGTGTTATTTTCAGGTATAGAGCATAGTGATTCAGTTATATATTCTTTTTCAGATTCTTTTCTATTATAGGTTATTACCAAATATTGAATATAGCTCCTTACACTATGCAATAGGTCCTTGTTGTTTATCTATTTTATGTATAATACTGTATGTATATATTAATCCAAACTTCAAATTTATTTCTCCCTACTCCCAATTTTTTATGTATTTTTAACATCCCTAGAATAAGGATGGGTCCCTGCATGTGACAATGGCTTTTGGCCTGGCAGCCAACATGACAGCTGTTAGATGGTGTGTAAACTTAATCCTTAACCTGTTGGCATCAGCAGACACCTGGAGACCCCTGATGTTTCAGTTCAGAAGCCTTTCTTTTGTCACAACAAAGTCACAGGATCCCCAACTGCAAAGTGAGAGTCAGTGGTTTGGGAAAGTTCCTGCAATTGGGAATATCTCACTCTTACAATAAATGCTTCATTATTATATTCTACAATACCGTGCAGTACTACTTAGAGGTGATCTGAAATAGAAAAACAAAGATTGACGATGTTTAAAAATCATTCTCAAAAGTGAGCCTCCAAATATTAAAGATTAGTCATACTTAATTTTGTTGGTTTATATTTCCCTCTGTTTATATGATGTCACAACTGTGTGACATATCATTAACTCATTATTGACAAATCTATTATTGATCATTTGATATGTAATAATTAGCAGTGTTTGCTCAAAATGGTACACAACATGGTGTCTAAGATTGGATGAAATATGGGACATAAAAATTGATAGAAATATAGGGAGAGAAGACAAATCTATCATCACAGTAGGATATTTCAACATACCTCTCACAGTGACTGATTTGTGAAGAAGCAGTACAAAGAATTTGTAAACATAGAATAAAATATTCAGCATAATTAAGTTCATCTTAAGACACAGATATTAACTACTAATAAAAATCAAGAATACATTTTTTTCAAATATCATTTATAAAATGGGACTCAGATCTAAAGAAAGTTCGATATCTGAATACAATTTCCTATAAGAAAGTAATTCAATTTAAAAACTTCACTTGATTATAAATGAAGATATATAAAATATTTCCTAGTTTAAATATTTTACATAAATATAAACTCAAAAATTTAACATTTGAAAAACAACAAAAAGTACACAGCAAAATTTGTAGAATGCAGCAAAATCATATTTTAAAGAAAATTTGTGGCTATAAATTTCTTTTAAGGAAGAAAAAATGTTGATAGTGAATATTTTATGTGTCTAAGAAAGAAAAAGAACAGAGTAAAAATAAAGTAGAATTATGATAATAAAGATCAGAAAAGAATTTTATGAAATAGAAAACAATATAAGCAGATTAACAAAACAAACTGGAGACTTATTCAGTTTAAGCAAATTTTGGTCAGATTGAACGAGAATATGGTAAACAGAGGTAGTACAAGGAATTTTAAAGGTGGCATAATCGTATATAGAACTGGGATTTAAAAGTTGATAAAAATCTTTGAAGAACTGTATGTAAATAAACGATGAAAAGGGAAGATTCCTAGAAAAAACTCATCTGACAAAAACGGACGTGAGAAAAATTAGAAATCTTAAACCTATCACCATTAGGCACATTTATTTTCGCTCATCCTGCAAATACACAAACTGTAGCAATTTGATAGTTGAGTTCTAACACTCTTCTAAGGAACGCATTATTCCAATAACATATAAAATATTCTAAAGAATAGGAGTTGAAAGATAGTTTCAACTTATTTTTATGAGTCCAAATATAATCTTGACTGCAAGACTCTGCTGAGGAACATAGGTACAAAAATGCCACATTAAATTCAGAAATATGTACAAAAGATGACTCATGGTATAAAAGTTGGACAGTGTTTCAAGTAATTTTATTACATCTTCTATGTTACAATATATTAGATGATGCATCCATTGTAAAATATGACTTCATTAAATAATCAAATATGAAAAGCCAAACAAATTGAGAGCTCATCCTAAGTACATTGCTGCACACTTAGTTTGTTTAAATCTTCCCATTCTTACCAGAAAATACAACATGGATGTTAAGTCAAACTATGATCTTTGGCTTTCATCAGCACATCCAGAAAAAATGGTATTTTAGAATGCCAATTTAAATATTTCCTGAAATAAAATATTAACAAACATGAACTGAAAATCTATTTAATTCTTCAAACTGAAATGTTGAAATATGATTGGTATGGATAGAAATAGTGATTTATAACTACTGCTGTTTCCAGGATTATAGAATCAGGAGTAGGAGTCAGCAGGATTTCAGTTTGATGAAAGGAAAAAGCAATGTAAGATTAAAAACAATAAATTCTTTAAGATCGTTGCTCGAAATAATATTACTTAAGGAATAGGAACGGGGATAAAGACTTTATAAAAATTAGTACATATTTAAGGGGCTAAGATCTTTACAAAGCACTGTTTTGAATACAATTGTATGTAAAAAGTCAAACAGAAACTTCAATTAAATAGATTCAAGATACCAGCAGGGGGAGCTCCTACGCCCTGTGACATCGCAGAGCCCAACAGGAAGCAGAAAGACCTCTTTCCCATCACTGACTGAGCCCTGAAAAGCCAAGGAAGCTACCACCACCTTCCAAATCCCTTTCCTCCCTATACGCAATTCTTTGTGGTTACAGACCCTGAATTGCGATTCTTTGTTGATCCCCAATAAACCCGTCTTCCCTGGTGATTCCCGGCCATCTATATAATTCAGGTCAATAAGTAATAAAATTTTAATGCAAAAACTACAACACAAAGATAAAAAAAAAAGCTATCTAGAAGAAATCCTGGGAAACTTTGAAAACAACATTCTATTTTATCAACATAAACTACAATTTATTTTCACTAGGCATAATAACCATAATTTTCAGGAAGATATTCATTATATCAGGTTAAGGTGCACTTATTTAAATATATACTTATCTAACTTAAACTTGAAATAAAGTGCATTTATCTGCCTGTTAGTATAGAATAAATTCTTAGTATAGAATACTAAAATTGTTAGTATAGAATACTTTAAAACTTTATGTTTAAACTCATATTTCTTGGGAAATGTTTAAATAAAGTATTTCAAGTAGAAATCTAAGGTGTCCCAGCACAAACTGTTCATCATTCACTTCAAATCTTATTTACAGTTAATGGAAGCCCTACTGATAGTGGTGAAGAATCAATAAATTACCAATAAGAGTCAGATCTGTGACTATGTATCAGGGAGAGAGATACAGATTCTAAAAGTAATTACCATCTCTTTACTTTCATTCTATTTCTCTGAAAACTAGTTTCTAAATGAGCACTGAATTTATTCAATAGTTTAAAAAGGAAGAGCATGGAAAGGTCTGAAACATAGTTTTCTTTCAACAACGATACCCTCAAATATAAGAGCAGATATTGGGAGAAAATATGAGAGGGAGAATTATCTATTTAATTTTACCGTACATTATGGAAAATTTCAAACATAAATACATGTCAGGTAGAGATAACTGTAAAGTGGATTCACATATACCTATCACAGCTCAGGCAATGGTTAACTCACGGGCGTCTGGTTTCATCTATATCCCTATGCACTCTCTCCATCATCTATGGATTATGTTGAAGCAAATTAATAAATTCCATATATCAAGTAAATCCACATATCCTATAAATATATCAAGTAAATCCATATAGCATATAAGTATTTCAGCATAACACATAAAACATGAGTACTCTTTTTTTTTTTTTTTTTTTTTTTTTTTTTTCCTT
>PVHT021183556.1:3138542-3186312 GCA_004024745.2 Catagonus wagneri
TTGCCTTATCTAGGGCCACAACCACGGCATATGGAGGTTCCCAGGCTAGGGGTCTAACAGGAGCTGTAGCTGCCAGCCTTCGCCACAGCCACAGCAACGTGGGATCCGAGCCTTGTCTGCAACCTACATCACAGCTCACGGCAACGCCGGATCCTTAACCCACTGAGCAAGGCCAGGGGTCGAACCCGCAAACTCATGGTTCCTAGTCAGATTCGTTAACCACTGAGCCACGACGGGAACTCCCATGAGGACTCTTCTTAAGAATCATATTCACAATATCATCATCACACCTAATATTCAACAAAAACTACGTAGTATTACCCAGTATGTCTACATACCACTCATATCTCTAATTTTCTTATAATTGCTGACCTTCAAATCAGAATTCAAAGAGGATGCACACATTGAATTTTGCTGATATTTTGGGGGATCTCTTTGAAGGTACGGGTAACCCCTTTTTTCTTTGTTTTTCTTGCCATTTATTTTCTTTTTTGGTAGTATCTTTGGTTTTGGTATTAGGGTAATGACGACTTCATAGAATGGCTTTGGGAATGTTACTTCTTCAACGTTTTGGAAAAGTTTAAGAAGGATTGTTATAATTTCCTCTTTGTATGTTGGGACATTTATTTAAAAAAAAATCAGTTTTTCTATTCTCTGTCAATTACAGAGTGTTTCACAGCATTTTGCTGCTGTATTCCCATACTGTTTTTTCTCTGGCTACTGTGTTTCCTGTTATCTGGCTGTTAGAGGTTAAATTTTGAGTGATTTCTTGTTCAATTTTTATGAGCAAGAAAATTTATAGAATAACAGGCATGCACACCTATCAGAAAAAGTGCATTGTCTCTTTCTTTCCTCCTCCCCTCTCCTTTCCTTCTTCTCTCTTTCCCTTCTTCCCTCTTATCCTTTTTCTGCCCCTTCTTTCTTCCCTTCCTCCCTCCTTCCCACTCTCCCTCTCTCCCTTTTTCTCTCTCTTTCCTATGATGTTATCAGTCAATGATGATATAAGACCAGGTCTATTATTTCACTGGGGGTTGTACATAAGTGATTTTTCTAATACTTTCCAACAATCATTCCTTCTTCAATTATTAACTGGATTTCTTTTTTGAAGAGAAAGTTGATCTCAAGGTTTTGGTAGAGACAAGAAGAGTATTTACAGAAAAGACAGTCAAACGTGATTCTCATTATTATCCACTTTCTAAAAATGATTACATTTTATTAATATTCTCTAAAAATAGAAAGTAAACTGTGGTTTAAATATGTATTTGGTGGTGGTGTTTTCCACTGAACTCATGGATTTTAATAAACTACATGTGCAGTAATCCCTTGAAATTATTACTCTATTTTTGGCTCACATTATTTTATTTGGCTATTAGGTGGTTCTTCAAATTTGATTTCAACCGCTTTTGCCATGGCCTCAGCAGTCTTATATAGATGTTCTCCCAGCTTTGTGGTATAGTGAGAAGTTATAAATTCACCCTTTACATTCCCTACCCTCAGACCTGGAATCATCTGTTTCTTCATGTAGATCTGGTTACTCTATTGGTTTTATGTTTTTGTGATTTATGAATTTTACTTTTATCCTAATTAGGGTTTTACATGGTTAATGTTTAAGAATTCAGTATCCAGGCTGCTTCATTGCAATCAAACTGAAACTGTTTGCATTCACCTGAATGTTTATGTGTGAAAAGTTTCCTCCTAATACCATCTGCAGTTCTGTATGCCTCGCTGACATTTCTCCTCAGTAAATTTTGGGAAGATGGGAATTCTTAGGCTGTTGGGGCTCACCTCCCTCTCTGTTTTGTATCCTACACACTTTCTGAGGGCACAAAGCATCATTGCTAATGGTAGTTTATCCTATTTGGGGTTTCTTGGTGACGCCTAGTCACTTAGTTTTGGTTTAAATGTTTTCTGCGTATTTCTGAATTTAGTTGCTTAGTCAAATTTTGTGGATGGAAATAATTGGAAATAATTCATATGCTGCAGATTTTCTGACATCTTACCTGATATCATTTGAAGATACTTACTTAAATAATGTGAAATTAATGCATCCTTCCAGATTTCACTAAGGTGCCAAGTACTATGCTTTATCTCTTCAAGAGTCTTACTGTATACTCAGAAGAAATATTAGTTCAATTAACCTGGGGTGTAATATAGGAGAAGGAAATGGTTTGTGGATTTTCTTGCCTGGTGGTTCATAGGGGTCTCTAGTGATTGTAATGTTGCATCAAATATATAAGATGCATAGAAGGAGGAAGAGAATAGCTATAGTCATTTGGAAAATAGTTTAGAATGCCTATGAGGAGCCAGGCATGTTCAAGGCACACTTATTCCTGGGTTAAGTACAATAAAGGAGAATGTTTTGAAAAGGATACAAAGCACCATCCCCTACTACTACCCTGAAAAAAAGAAGATACACTGAACACAGGACCCTGAAAAAATGCACTTTAAACAGAGCTGATTTTACTAATGAGAACAATAGACAGTATGTGGCTGAAATTTCATAGGAACTACAAATGACAATAAGAACAATCATAAGTTAATATATGCCAAGCATCATACTATTTGTTTTCATGGACATTATGCCACTTAATCTTTATGACAATTCTTTGAGGCCAGTATTATCCCTCTCCATAGGTGAGGAGACTTAGGCTGAGAAAAGTTAAATAACCCCACCCTAGGCATCACAATCTGAAGAGACTACACATTGCAAATGTGAAGCTCTTAGCTATGTGAGACTGCCCACTTGATCACAGAAAACCTAGGTGCCAAAAACCAAATAAATAAACCTCCAACTCATTACAGAAAGCAAAACTATTCAATAACCAAAATAAGGAGTTCCCGTCGTGTCCCAGTGGTTAACGAATCCAACTAGGAACCATGAGGTTGTGGGTTCGATCCCTGGCCTTGCTCAGTGGGTTAAGGATCCGGCATTGCCATGAGCTGTGGTGTAGGTTGCAGACAAGGCTCGGATCCTGGGTTGCTGGGCTACGGCGTAGGCTGGCGGCTACAGCTCTGGTTAGACCCCTAGCCTGGGAACCTCTGCATGCTGCAGGTGCGGCCCTAAAATGACAAAAGGCAAAAAAAAAACCTGATCCCAAGTTATGGTTTAAATCAAATTACGGTAGGGAGTTCCTGCTGTGGCACAACTGATTAAGGATACAGCATTGTCTCTGCAGCGGCTCAGGTCACTGCTCGGGTACAGGTTCAATCCCCACACAGCTGGTTAAGAACCCAGCATTGCTGCAGCTGTGGCCTTAAGTCACAGCTCTGGCTCAGATTTGATTCTTGGCCTGGGAATTTCCATATTCCACTGGTGCAGAATAAACAAAACAAAACAAAAAAACAAACCACCAAATAAAAATTATGGTAACCAGAGAGAATAGGAAAAGGCATGCCAAACACTCTTGGGGGACACATTGAGACACAGTAATTTAAGAACTAGCATAAAATTAATTTTCCTTTGACCCAACTTAAGCTCTGACTATAGAAATGATTTTATGAATAATTTTCAGTCTTCTAAAGCTGAGAGAGGTTATTAATTATATGATTATACCAGACTTACTCTGTAAATTTTCATTTACCTTCCTTGGGATATGAAATTTGTTTTTAAAAGAAAATTTCTGCCATCTTTATCTGCCCCTAAATTCATTTCTTTACATGCGTTTCAGGCTAGCACCAGTTAATGTCCTATTAGCATAAAATTTCACTTCTTGTACTTAATTTAAAAGATAGACTATTCTTGTCTAAATCTTTATGAGTACTAGCTAAAATAATTAGTTTTCTGTTCAAAAATGATTTTGTAATATTCCTTGAGGTCTTATCTGTTATATTGCTTTTAGTGCTTGCCTCTAATACCTGATAGCTTGTTGTAAAATCATTTACTTGCTCCCCGTTTTAAAAGATGAATGAGGGATTCTAATTCTAATTCTAACATTACAAATGAAAGCTTGATATGGAGATAAACGAATTATCTCAAAGACCGAGACCATTTCTTGACAATCATAGGAGTGAATTATTTGACCTAGAAATGCCTTTTCTCTTTCCAGATTTTTAGCCAGCTTATTTGCATCATTTGGAGGAGACTGTTTTATTTCTTCTTAGGCTTTCTGTAACATTTACATGAAAGCAGACATTGATTTTACTTTTACCTCTAAAAGTTTATGTGACAGTAGATTATTTTTAGCTCAACTTAAGGAGGATGAATTCTGTGCGAGCAACACAGTGAATGGGAGTGGGTTCTGTTCCAGCGGAACATCTGTTTGGTACATGGGGATGGGAAGGGAAAGAAGGATTGGTTGTTAAAAGTACAATGTGTACGTGGCATTGTGCCGGGTGTTCAAAGAATTTCATTAGCCCTCAGAGAAACCTTTTAAATGGCAATAATTTTTATCTATTAACATTATGTTCTACGTACTAGCTAATCATGGTGTCACATTTTCAATAAGAAACAGCGTTTCCTCAATTTCATAGACATAGAGAATAGACAGATGACTGCCAAAGGCAGGGGGCACGGAGGGAAGCACTGGGAGTTTGGGGCTAGCAGAAGCAAACTAGTATACATAGATGGATAAACAACAAGGTCCTACTGTATAGCACAGGGAACTATATTCATACCCTGTGATAAACTATAATGGAAAATATATGGAAAATGATTTATATGTATATATATGTGTATATATACATACACATGTATACATATAGATGTGTATAATTGAATCACTTTGCTGTGCAGCAGAAATTAACACACCATGGGAAATTAACTATACTTAAAAATAAATTTTTAATAAAGCAGTCTCTTTACAAGTCTCTCTGACTCAAAAATTTGTAGTTTAATCTTTATCCATCTTTTATTGTATTATGCCTTAGGAACATGCTTTGAATGCACAGCTTAAAAGGTCTAACACCCATCTCTGCACGTCTCTATGTGGCTGTTTCTCCAAAATACAGGAGATCAATGTTCCTCTGAGAGAGCAGGAGAGGCACTTGTTAGGGGCTTTGTAGCTGTACCTCCTGTGAGGAAGTGCTTCTCACAGGTGTGGAAGCTCTGGCAGAGAAAGACAGATACAGGGCTGTCTCTGGTGGTGAATGGAGCCAGTATGCTCCTCAGTTTCCATATTTGCGATCTCTTATTAACCCAGGGAGATATTACCACTCCGTTTTGGACAAGATAAAGTGGAAGCTCAGAAACAAAACGCTGTGCTGGTTTGGTACCAATGGACCTGGGCTAAGCTGAGATGATCTTTTCTTGCAGCCCCCCCTGTGTGGGCCGCAGAAAGGAATGAGTGTGAGATTTGGGAGGTGAAACTGAGGCCAACCCACCATCCCCTGGGATTCAGTGTGGACCACCAGTGCAGCAGCAGCTCACCTCTGCAGGCTCACTGTGGGCTGGGGCCAGACCCACAGCTGCCAGGCTTCTGGAGCAGGAGGTCCTGTTTTGTCTACACTCACTAATAAATTTATTATTCACCATCACTCATTGTAGCTTTACTTTCTGATTGAACCCTAAATAATATACTTGCTACGCTCCATGTATTTTGATCCATGGCCAAGATCCAGACTTTGAACTGGCTGCTCTCTCCCCTTCACCAGTGTGAATATTTATGGAGGGGAAGGAAAGTGAACTTCCCTGCCCATTAATAATCACGTGCAACTAGCACTTTTCCCAGAGTGAGTCCCTTCTTCTGCTCTTTGATGTGCAGATGATTAAAGGAAATGCATTATTACTGCTAAAGTCTGTATTGCACCCACTGCATATTCAGCATTCCAAATACTTCTCCATCAGATACTATTTATTAACACCAACAACAAGAAAACTGTCCTGGACATGCAAGCTATTTCTTCTTTTTCATACATCGTTGTGAAGCTTTTTCATATCCAAGTTATATAGTCACTCAAAATATTCAACTTTCCTAAATGTACCTTTTGCAACTATCACCTATCTGCATCTAGGTGATTCTAGTCTCTCAAATGGTTGAGAAACTTCTTTCCTGGGTAATTAATCCATTTACGTTCTGAGTGACCAATTTGTGTGTTATATTACCTGCAATTATGTCTCCATTGTGCATAATGTGTATTTGACTTAACAGCTCTAATCTCAACAAAACACTGTTTCTCTGTCAGGTGTTTTCATGCTCTCAGATTTCCAGAGGGAATCTGCTGGGATCCTGGCAGCAAATAATTAACAAAGAGTACTAAACCTGCTATAAAAGTTTCTCAGCTTTTATTGACAGAATCTTCACATTATCAATATTTGTATATTTTAGTTAATATACTTGGTTTATCAATACAGACTGTTAACAAGTGAATCTGTCAGTTCTCAAGCCCCAATATCAAGCCAAGAATACCGATTCTTCAATGACAGAATACTTCATAACTTCCCTTATGAACTTTTCATGAGTATTGTTATCTCTAGAGACATAAGATTTTTGCCATAGAAAAAATAAATCATTTCCTTACAGTGACTGAGATGATTAAGCTGAAATGTACTTGTTTGCAGTAGTTAACAAGTTGATTTGATTCTGATTCTACTTGTGCACTAAAAAGCATTTCTTACATTGAAAAGTTTGCCAAGACCAGTCATTGACTAATTCCCATGTGCTAGATTTAATAGCTATCTTATTTACTCTATCATATAACTTTATACTAATTATATATAGCCTTCAAATTTCTCTCCTAGTTGAATGAACTTACACATAAGGCTTGCTTTCCAGCCAATATATAAAATTACCCTTATGAGTCCTACTCGACACCTGATCCAGGCACTGGAACCAGCAAATGAGAAAGGATCATCAGGATAAAATAATCCAAGGGGGAGTTTACCTTCCTGAGTTCCAAGTTCCCTTCACCCAAATTACAACAGTATGCAAAAACCTGGGAAATGCAGACTTGATACATAACTTTGAGGACACTATTTTAAATTCATGCTTTAAAATTCTGATGTACGTGACAAAATGGTAAGAGGCTTATTCTTCACATTTTGCACTTTTCTTCAGCAAAAAGTATGTTAAGTCTTAGGGAGATTTCTCACTGTCTTCTCTATGGCACTTTTCACTCAGCTCTATGGGAACAACATTTTTGGCAGAGCCCATGGCGATGTGGCATAAACAGCTCATTCAGCAGCATCTTTTTCAGATCAGTACATCCCTGGTCCCTGTGATTAGTCCGGGCCAACAGGACCTCATGTGATTTCCTCTGGACTCTTCCATCGGATGCACAGGCATAAGCCCTGTCTCTCTTCCGTTTTCCTTGTTCTGTTGTCTGGAGTGGGGGCATTACCACAATGGACCATGAGGATAAAGATTACACCTTGGAAATCATCTAATATTGAACTAGAAGAAGCATTTAATTAGTGATTTCCTGGAATATAGCCAATGAATCCACCCAGGCAGGATGCCAGCTCCACATATGTACATGACAGAGTGCTAATCCTCCAGCATATAATCATTTTTTATTTTAGGGTTTATCTGATGCACAGCATAACCTGATTCTAACTGGTACAGTGACTATAAACTTAACAAGAATGAATAATGATGCATTTGCCACTAATATACTTGAATTTGCTGTTAGTAGTTATGATTTAGTGTATCTAATGTATTTTAATAACCATTAACTAGCTGTTAAACTAAAACTCGAGGACCTCAACTGAAATGAAGGCAAATATTCAGCCTGTTAGCTATGTATAAGAGCAATATGGATTATTTATATGATTGAAAGGAAAAAGACAGTTCTTCCTACAAGGAGCCTAAACTAGATTCAATATGGGTTTTCTAACACAAAGTTTTAGTGTAGATACATAGAAGGTGGTCTGACGTCTGACACAAAGTATGTGGTCAGTAGTAATAACAGCTAACATATGAATGTACTATGAGGAAGCAATGATTTTAAGATTTTTACCTGATTGATACACTTAATCCTTATAAAATCTTTTGAATTTGAAAGTACCTTTCTCTCCTCTGACAAGCTCACTAGAAAATTCTCAATTAGCTTTTTAGGTTCCCCTCAAGGGATTGATGGGATTTCTGTGCCCTTTCCTACGCAGGAGCTAGATGAACACAGAACTAAATATCAACCTTGTCTCCATTCATATTTATGAAACACCAGTTTGGTGGAAACCTCTGGAGCAGTTTCTTCTGAGAATCTAAAACTTAAAAAGGATGTAAAAGCCCCTTTCTCTTCGAATTCCCTCTAAGCTACCTCTGGGATGTGGGCCACTTACATCTCACCAATGGCTCTCTGAAATCTCTCTGGTCATCACTTCCCTTCTCATGCTGTCAGTGATAGGCCATTGATGCTTCCCTGTTTTCTGCTGTGTAGGGGTCTTCATGAACCCCTGTTCTTTCCAACCACAGACCCGTGGCTCATCCTAAATCATTCTCTACTGCAGCCATACCATCATCCTGGGGGACATGAGTTAATACTGTAAGTCTTCTGAGTTGTGGTCACATTAACCGATATAAAATACTGATACTTTGTGTGCATTGTGTAAGGATGCAATTCACTGCTTATTGAACAAAACTGTCCCCACACAAAAAGGACTGCTTCCCCAGCACATGTTGAAACACTTAGATGAAATGATAAAGACGGTGCAGGAATGGAAAAGAGCTTAACCTAACTGTGTGTTCATACTTCATAAGGTATTCACCAACATCATCCTGCTAAAGAATTGCTGCACATTTCCTACATAAAACACCCACCCCAGTCCTTCATAACCTGGGCCTAATATCTGTCCACCCTCAATCAGCAGAATACCCCCACTCACTCTTTACCCTTGGCCATCCAAAACGTATTTTGGTTCCTCAAAGAGGTCAAAGTCTCCCTATAAAAGATCTGTTTTGACATTAATGATTTCCTCAGCTTGGGATATTCATTCTATTTACAATCACATTAAACCTAAAAAGATACAGATAAGTCTAAGTGTCAACTCATCTGAGAAAACTGTTTTTGCCCTGCTCTGGTTGACTTTAATATTCCTTCCTATGACCAGGGAGAATCTAATATATTACCACTAGGTCTCTTTACATTGAATGTAATGACTGCTTTACCTTAGAAATGTTTCCTTTAAAAATTTATAAATTCCTTAAAGAGAGTTGGTTTAATATAAGCATCTTTGATGTCTAGCAAAGCATATACCTATACAATTAGATGATTTTTGAAGAAACACTTGTCCAGAAAGAAAATTAACAGAGAGCAAGGAGTACCTTCAGTTCAGAGAAGATGGACTTTACTCCTCCTCTTTCCTCCTGCACTTTCCTATTAAGGACAACTACAAACCCTGAACATCATGGAAGAGGCAGCAAAAGGAAAAACTGTAAAGGTGGAAAGAGGAACATGACCTGGATTGGGATGTCAAGACTAAAGAATGTCATAGCAGCTGGATGTCAAATCCTCCAGCTCAACAGAATATTGTAACCTGTGTCTGGCATTTTCCCACCCTCAACCTCGCAGGGGAGTACAGCCCAGACAGGATCATTCCTCCTCCAGATCAAATGGGAATCCTCCCAAGAGCACAAGGTGAATTTGGTACCACTGTGAGGGATAGCAGGTAGAGAGTTCCACTAACAGAGGAACAAAAAAAAAACAGAAGAAGTAAAGGAGAAAAAAATAAAATAAAATGGCAGACTTAAGTACTATCATCAATAATTGCCTTAAGTGTAAAAATCTAAATATACCAATCAAAGAGGGAGGCCAGCAGAGCAGATAAAAATGATAAGCTGTTTGTAAGAAACTCACTTCACATCTAATGACATAGGTACATTAAAGTAAACATCTGGGAAAAAAAATCTTAAGATTAATTGAGGATTTCCTGCTGCAGCACAGTGAGTTAAGGATGCAGCATTGCTACAGCTGGGGTGCAAGTTGTAGCAGTGGCTCATATTCAGTCCTGGCCCAAGAACTTTCATATGAATTTCATATTAATTGAAAAAGAAAAGTAGCTATATAATAACCAATGAAGTATACTTTAGAGAAAAGACAACTTCTACTGACAAAGGAGTAAATTTCAAATGAGAAAAAGATCAAATAGCCGGAAGGACATAACAATCCTAAGTGTGGACCCAGTAAACAACAAAACTTCAAAATAAAAAAAGTACATATAACAGAGATGAAGTAGTAGACAAGTCAACAATCGCAATAGAGAACTTTTATATCTTTCTTTCAGCAATGGATAGAATTAATAGAATTGCTCAAAAAAAATCAGCAAAGACAGACAATCTAAACAACACAATCAACCACAAAGGTCTAATCAACACATACAAGCACCTCGAGAATTCCTGTTGTGGATCGGGGTAATGAAAAGGACTGGTGTCTATGAGGATGTAGGTTCAGTCCCTGGCCTTGCTCAGTGGGTTAAGGATCTGGTGTTGCCATGAGCTGAGGTGTAGGTCAGAGATATAGCTCAGATATGGCACTGCTATTGCTGGAGTGTAGGCCAGCAGCTGCAGCTCCAATTCAACCCCAAGTCTGGGAACTTCCACATGCCTTGGGCATGACCCTAAAAATAGACTAAAAAAAGGAAAAAAAAAACATAGAGGAGTTCCTATCATGGCTCAGTGCAAACAAATCTGACTAGTATCTATGAGGACACAGGTTCGACCCCTGGCCTTGCTCAGTGGGTTAAGGACCTGACATTGCCATGAACTGTGGTATAGGTCGCAGATGAACTCATATCTGGCATTGTTGTGGCCATGGCATAGGCTGGTGGCTACAGTTCCATATGCCATGGGTATGGCCCTAAAAACAATGGAAAAAAAAAGAAGAAAGAAAAAGAAAAAGCACCTCACCCAGAAAAGGCAAACTATACGTGTTTTCTCAAGTCCCTACAGAATATTCACTAAGAAACACCATATCCTTGGCCATAATACATATTTATAAGAACCAGAATCATGCAGAATATGTTCTTTGAGCACAGGGTAATCAAGCAAGAAATCATTTAACAGAAAAGAATAGCAAAATTTCTAAACACGTAAGCAGATAAAGTAAATAAATAAATCATGAGTCTATGAGAAAGTCTCAAAATAGTAGAGATAAATGAAAATTAAAAATACACTATCATATGGTACTTGTCTTTCTCTTTCTGACTTACTTCACTTAGTATGAGAGTCTCTAGTTCCAACCATGTTGCTGCAAATGACATTATTTTGTCACTTATAACTGGAATCTAATATATGGCACAAATGAACTTTTCCACTGAAAAGAAAATCAGGGACTTGGAGAACAGACTTCTGGTTGCCAAGTGGGAGGAAGAGGGAGTGGGATGGATTGGGAATTTGGGGTTAATAGATGTAAACTATTGCCTTTGGAATGGATAAGCTATAAGATCCTGCTGTATAGCACTGAGGACTATGTCTAGTCACTTATGATGGAGCATGATAATGTGAGAAAAACAATGTATACATGTATGTAACTGGGTCACCTTTACACAGCAGAAAATTGACAGAACACTGTAAACCAAGTATAATGGAAAAAATAAAAATCATTATACTGTAAAAAAATACGCTATCAAAATATGTGTGACACAGAGCAGTAAGGAGAGGAAAATGGCAGCACTAATGCATCCGGTAAAATAAGGTAAAACCTCAAATCTAGTTCTTATTTCAAGAAACTAGGAAAAAAGGAATAAAAAAATTCAAAGCAGAAAGAAAAAATAACAATCATATCAGAAAAAATGAAACTGAAAACAGAAACCTAAAAGAGAACAATCAATAACATGGATAAACCTACAGCAAGACTGACAAAAAAGTACAAAAGACAAGACACAGGTAGTAGGATCAAGATGGCAGAGTAGTAAGATTCAACTATTCACCTTCTCCCACAAACACATTAAAAAACAAATCTATATGTAGAATAATTCACACAGGACATCTGCTGAATGCTGGCAAAAGAACCTAAATCTCCAAAAAGGGCAAGAAATGCTCCACATAACTGGGTTGAACAGAAAGAAAAAAAAAGGAGAGAGAGAGAAAGGGAATTAGGATGGGACTAGCACTCCCAAAAGGGAGCTGTGAAAGAGAAAAGGAACCCACACTTTGGGAAGCCATCTAACTGAAGGGAAGATCAGCTGAGACAGAGGGACCTCAAAGTCGCCGAGTAAAGCACAGCATCTGGACTGAGGAGTGCAACTCAGAGTGAGAGCCACACAGATCATCTGCACCACTGACCGGGACACCACAGCATGAGATACATGGGTTGGGGCTCGGCACTGAGATCAGGCTCTGGAGGTCAGTTCTGGGGAGAGGACTAGGGTTGGCTGTGTGGAGCCAAGGAGCTATGTGCCATGGGCTAGGGAGCAGAATGCCACAATGGAGGGAACCCAGGAGGAGATCTGGGCCCAAAGGAGAAGTAAGGCACAGTTGTTGGTGACAGCGAGAGGAAGAGGGGCATACCACCATTGAAATTTCTTTCCCTGTGCACATGTGTGCTCTCAGAGAATAGTGACTTTGGAGCATGCCACAGGTGATGAGAGGCCACTTGCTCAGGCTACGGGAGACCAGGCACCTCTTCTGCAGGCTACAGTCGGCCAAGCACTTCTTGTGAGGGCTAAGGGCAGTGGGGGGCTAAGTGCAACATGGTACCTCTTGTGTGATCTACAGGGGCGAGGACATGCCAATCAGTCATCTCAGAAACCAGAGGGAGGTGTGGCCTACCACCACTAGGCATCTGTGAAGAGTATCCACATATGGGCTCAGTCACAACAGAGGTTGGCCAAGAAAGAGTATACTGCAACCGAGCACCAACCTTTGCTGCTCTCACTCCCCTGAGAACACACCTGCCCTGCTGCTGCCACTGCCAAACTCTCTGGGCAGTGCCCACACATGCATGATCAGTGTTATGGCCCAGGACCCTGCAACTAGGAGCAGCCTGTGCAGCACCAGCTGCGTGGGCAAAGAGGGATGGGATGGTTCTTGCATGGTCTACAGGTGACAGGAGCAAACCACAACAGTTATCTCTGACTCCAGAGGTGGGCATGGCCTGCCATTAGGGGTCTGTGAACAGGCATAACTTGTGCTTCCGATTACCTCACAGGGCACCACAGAGGAAGGCATTTAGACTGAACACCATCTGTTGTTGCTCTCACTCCCCTGGGAATTCACACACTCTGACACTGACACTGCCAAATGCTCTGGGCACTGCCAAAATGTGCTTGAGGCTTATTACCACTTCCCAGGGTCCTGCAAATAGGAGTAGCCTATGCCACCTTCCTGCAAGTCCTTGCTTCTGTCAAGGGCCCAGCAACCAGGCACTGACAACTAGCCCTACACTGCCTCCTTTTGCCTGGAAACACACTCTGCATCCTGGGGATAACGGCCTGCTCAAACAAAAGAAAGAGACAGCAAATATTTAAACTCCCACACCAACAATAAATAGTAAAGCCACACAAAATACAAAGGAGGCTCTCTTGCATAGAAATAGCCCTCCAAACTACAGTGGTTGGCCTCCCTAAACTCACAACAAAAGAAAAATATAAGCTAAATTAAAAAGTTCAGGAAACAATCCCAGTTAAAAGAACAGGAGAATTCACATGAAGCAGCAATCAATGAAAGGGGCCTCTGCAGCCTAATAGACACAAAGTTCAAAAGGGAGACAGTGAAAATACTGAAGGAATTAATGGTGAATATCAAGGAATTAAGAGCAGATATAAACAGATTACTTTAGAAAGGAACTAGAAAATATATGGAGGAACCAACAAAAATTAGAAAATTCATTTGCAGAGATGCAAACTGAGTTAAAGGCACTAAAGAACAGAATGAATAATGCAGAGGAATGAATTAGTGACCTGGAAGAGAGAATAATGGAAATCACCCAATCAGGACAACAGACAGAAAACTAAATGAAACACATGAAAGAAATAAAAGAGATCTACGGGATAATAGAAAGCAGGCAAAACTATGCATAATAGGGATTCCAGAAGGAGAAGTAAAAAAAGGGACTGAAAATATATTTGAAGCAATTATGTCTGAAAACTTACCAAATCTAAGGAAACAGATATCAAGTTACAGGTAGCACAGAGGGGCCCCCAAAAAGTTGAAACCAAAAAGGCTCACACCAAGACATATTATGATACATACGGCAAAAATTTAGATAAAGAGAGGATTTTAAAGGCAGCAAGAGAATAAAAAACTTAACTATAAGGGAACGCACATAAGGTTATCAGCTGATTTCTCTACAGAAGCACTACAGGCCAGAAGAAAGTGGCGGGAATAAAAATGTGTTAATTATAAGGGAATGCACATAAGGCTATCAGCTGATTTCGCTACAGAAACACCACAGGCTAGAAGAGAGTGGCAAGATATATTCAAAGTTCTAAAACGGAAAATGTTGCAGCCTAGAATACACAGAAATAATATAATTTAAAATAGAAAGAGAAATAAGTATTTATCCAACAAACACAAACTAAAAGAGTAGAGTAAAACTAAACTCATTCTAAAAGAAATACTGAAATGGCTTCTCTAAATAAAAAAGAAGTAAGAAGAAATAGGATGGAGGAATTTACAATTGAAAAGCAATCAGCTAAATAAGCAAGTATACATATCCAAAAGGAAAAAAAGAGAACTGTTGTAAAAGTGATAATAAACATAAGTAACAGCAAAAGGACAAACATGCAGTTGTAAAAAAAGGACTTCAAAATCATAGAATGTGGGGAAGGAGAGAAAGAAAATCTAGACACTTTTTTTTAAAATAATGTGTTTGAGTCTATATGGCTATGAGGCCAAAGCAAGCAGATATAGGAAGGGGTTAACATACCTAAAAATCAGGGCAACCACAAATCAAAACCAAACATTTATTCACAAAAACTAAAAAGAAAGGTACACAAGCATAAAATAAATGGAAATCATCCAACCAGAAAAAGAAAGGACAAGGGAGAAACAGAATCAATTGGAAAATAAGGTTTAAAATCATAATAAATACATATTTATCAATAATTACCTTAAATCTCAATGGACAGCAGGCTACAATCAAAAGACACAGAGTGTCAGATTGGATTAAACAGCAAAAGCCTACAATACTCTGTCTATAAGAGACTTACTTTCGGGCAAAGGACACATATAGATTGAAAGTGAGGGGGAGGGAAAAGATACTTTGTGTCGATGGAAAAGATAGGAAAGCAGGAGTTGCAATACTCATATCAGACAAAATAGACTTTAAAATGAATGCCATAAGGAAAGACAAAGAAGGACACTATTTAGAATAAAAGGATACATTCAACAATAGGATATTATGATCCTCAATATATATGCTCCTAATATAAGAGCACCCAGACACATACAACAAATACTAACAGACATAAAAGAAGAAATTGATGGGAACAAAATAATTGTAGGAGACCTTAACATCACGCTCACATCAATGGACAGATCCTTTAGACAGAAAATCAAAAAGGCAAGAGAGATCCTAAATGATACAATAGAAAAGTTAGACTTAATTCACATTTTCAGGATATTACATCCAAATAAATAAGAATATACATTCTTTTCAAGTGCACATGGACATTCTCAAGGATAGATCACATACTGGGGCACAAAGCTAACCTCAACAAATTTAAGAGTACAGAAATCATTTCAAGTATCTTCTCTGACCACAATGGCATGAAACTAGAAATCAGCCACAGACAAGCAAATGATAAATATCTGACCACATGGAGATGAAACAACATGCTACTAAAAATCAATGGGTCAGTGAGGGAATCAAAAGGGGTATTAAAACATACCTTCAGACAAAAGAGAATGAAGATACAACCACTCCAAATCTATGGGATGCTGCAAGAACAGTGTTTACAGGGAAGTTCACAGCAATACAGGCCTTCCTCAAAAAAGAAGAAAAACCTCAAATCGACAATTTAATCCACCACCTAAATGAATTAGAAAAAGAAGAACAAACAAAACTAAAAGTCAGCAGGAGGAAGGAAATCATAAAGACCAGAGAGGAAACAGATAAAACAGAGATTCAAAAAAAAAAAATAGAAAAAAAATCAATAAAACCAAGAGCTGGTTCTTTGAAAAGGTAAATAAAATTGACAAACCTCTGGCCAGACTCACCAAGAAGAGGAGAGAAAAAACCAAAATAAATAAAATAAGAAGTGAAAAAGGATAAATCACAATGGATACTGCAGAAATACAAAAAAACATAAGAGGATACTATGAACAATTGTATGCCAACAAATTTGACAACCTAGAAGAAATGGACACCAAACCTGAATTAATAAGAAATATCTCAACTGTACAGAGCAATCACCTGAAATAAAATTGAATATGTAATAACAACACCTCCTACAAACAAAAAGTCCAGGACCAAATGGCTTCATAGGTGAACTCCAACAAAATTACAAAGATGAAATTATACCCACCCTTCTTAAACTTTCCCAAAAGGTTGAAGAAGAAGGAACTCACCCAAAGATATTCTATGAATCCACTATCACCTTAATTCCAAAACCAGACAAAGACCCCACGATAAAAGAAAACTATAGGCCGATATCTTTGATGAATATAGATGCAAAAATTCTCAACAAAATTTTAGCCAACCAAATACAACAACATATAAAAAAGATCATACATCACGACCAAGTGGGATTCATCCCAGGTTCACAAGGGTAGTTTAACATACACAAATCAGTCAACATCATACACCACATTAACAAAAGAAAAGTCAACTATACTTTGATAAGAAAACCGCATCATGGATGTAAATGAAAGACTATAAAACTTTTAGGAAAAACCTCAGGAGAAAGTCCTTAAGATCTGTCCCAAGGTGAAGTGTTCTTAGATGTCAGCAAACTTGTGGTGCATAATAGGAAAAGTTGATAAACTGAACATCATAAAAACTAAAAACATTTTCTGTGCAAAAGACTATTAAGGGAATGAAATGACAAACTATAAACTAGGAGAAAAACATTTGAAAACCACGTATCTGACACAGGACTAGCATCTAGATGAGACAAAGAAAGGGATCCTGTCTTTTAAAAGTCTTCATTTTGACTACAGGTGGATATCTGAACCTGTACAGGTAATAAAATTGTATTGAAATAAGGACACACACACACACATATCCAACACAAGTAAAACTGGGGAAGTCTGAATAATTATGGATCAGTGGTTTGTGTCAATGTCAATGCCAAATTCCTTCTGTGACATTACACTGCACTTTTTTTTTTCATGGCTGCACTCGAAGTGTATGGAAGCTCCTGAGCCAGAACTGAATCCAAGCTGCAAGTGAGACCTATGTCACCGCTGCAGCAACACCAGATCCTTAATTCACTGAGCCTGGCCAGGGATCAAACTCATACCTCTGCACAACCTGAGCCTCTGCAGTCAGATTCTTAACCCAGTATGCCACAGCAGTAACTCTCATTACAGTATACTTCTGTAAAATATTACTACTGGGAGAAACCAGGCAAAGTGTATGTGGGATCTATCTTGCTTTTATTTCTTTTTATTTATGCCTTTTTAGGGCTGTACCTGCAGCATATGGAAATTCCCAGGCTAGGAGTTGAATTGGAGCTGCTGCTGCTGGCCTACAGCGCAGCCACAGCAATGCTGGATTTAAGCTGCATCTGTGACCTACACCACAACTGGTGTCAATGCAGGAAACTTAATCCACTGAGCAAGGCCAGGGATCAAACCCACGTCCTCATGGATACGAGTTGGTTTCGTTATCCCTGAGCTACAATGTGGATTCCTGGGATCTCTCTTAGAAGTCCATATGAATCTATAATTATCTCAATATAATTTTCAATTAGAAATAAAGGGGTTTGTTGACTCTTAATGACTCTACCTCTCCTTTCCCCCCGTTCACCTTATATCTGCTCAATTGCATCGACAAAGATTTCACCACAGTAGCAGCTGAATATTTTTTAAGAGAAAAAATATGAGAAAATCAGGTTTGTGGTTACCAAACATGGTGGGGGAGAGGATATCGAAGGAAGGTTGGTCAAAATGCACAAATGACCACTTTTAAGATAAATAGGTATTACAGATGCAATGTACAGTATGGTAACTATATATAGTTAACACTGTTACCTATATGTTTATATATGTCATATATAAACACTGTTAAGCGAGCAGATCCATAGAGTTCTCATCACAAGGAAAAACATTTTTTATTTTTATTTTATCCTAATGTGATAATGGACACTAACTGAACTTATTATAGTAATCTCTTCATAATATATGTAAATCAAACCAATCCGCTGTATACCCTAAGGTCATATAATGATGTGTATCAATTATATCTCAATAAAACAGAAAATAGCAGAAATAAAACAAATATATTAATTGTGTGAAGTTAAAAAATGAATTTGGTGGTATAAAATAACAATAGCTAAATAAAAAGCTCAAATTCAGAAGGAAAATATGCCCAAAATAAATGGATGAAATTGAGATTAAAGTCAAACATGAAAAAAAAACAAACACAGTCATTAAAGAAAGAGAAACCAAACATATGTATGTGTACACGCGACATACACACACACACACACTTAGACCAGACATTAGCTGGATGTAATCCCTTATTTTATACACTCCTGAGGAGAGTTTATTGAATAATTCTTATTATTTTTCTTGCAAGTGGGTGTGCATATCTTCTATTATCAAAGGAAATAAATGATGAGTGTAGGAGGAATTCATTTAACACTGTGCATCCTTTTAGAAATTATACAGTATGAAAAATCAACTAAACATTACGGCATGAGGTCAAAACCTGTATATACCACGTGAGAGGAATTTGGAGACACTATTCAAAATTTGGGATGAATCTTATTAGAGGCAGTTTAGAAGCACTTGCAATACAGGTGGGAAATGTTAGACAATTTCATGCATCTATTTCTTCAAAGAAAGTCCTCAGATGATCTGGGCAAAAGGACTGTGATTCTGATGCATGTGACATGTTTTAGAGTCTCATTTTTGGACACATGTTTGAAATTTGCATTTTATCCTGTTGTATGTCCATGGAAACACAGTGAGGCTTTCGATACCCCAATCTGAGAAGCAGAGCTTTGGGTAGCTTATATGGCTCTTTGTTCGGCAGAGCTTAGATCAGACATGTTAACATTTAAGAAGTAGTACAGTTATGTTATAGCAGAAAGTCTTTCCAAAGTGTGCAGAGCAGCCTGGGGCATGGATAATGATTTAAAATACTGCCATCCTGCTAGCCAGACTATTCTGGTATGGAAAAAATGACGGATTAGATGACTTAGAATCATCAAGTTTATTATGACTCACTGACAGCCAAGCAACTGTCAGGTTTTAAGCTGTTTCCACAAACACATTATTACTGAAGTGAAAGAGTTAGTTAACATTAACATGACAATTGCACTACATGTAAAATAAGAACAGAGCATTCTGTGCATGACACTCCATATGATTTGCTTATAGTGACACCACCCTTGAGTGTTTGATCCATTTTCTACAAACACACGTTCTCCCCCTTTTCTTCCCATAATTCCATAAGTTCTGGACATTTTAACCCTCTGTCCACCTTAACAACACACAGGGAAGCCTCCTTCAAGGGCCCTCTACTGAAACTTAGAAATGCCACACGCTTTGGTGCTTTTCCCATTCAAACTACGATAAAGGTAATGAGCATATTTTTGGTTTTAGAACCAGAGAGATTTTGCGGAAGAAAATACGAGTTTTGAAGGAAGAGATGTAAAAGTACCAGAAAAATTTTATTAAAACAGAATCTGGGAGTCTAGCTAATGATTTATCAATTTTGTTGAACTTTTCAAAGAAACAACTTTTGGTTTCATTGATCTTCTAAATTGTTCTCTTTTTCTCTATGTTATTAATTCCTGCTCTAATCTTTATGATTTCTTTCCTTCTACTAACCTGGGGCTTTGTCTGTTCTTCCTTCTCTAGATGCTCAAGGTGTAAGTTTAGGTTGTTTATTTGCATTTTTTCTTATCCTTATTCTGAGATACGATTCATTGCTATAAACTTCCCTCTGAAAACTGCTTTTGCTGTGTCCCATAGGTATCGGATTGTTCTATCTTCAATGTCATTTGTTTCTATGTATCTTATAATATCCTCTTTGATTTCTTTAATTATCCATTGGTTGTTTAGTAACATATTGTTTACCTTCCAGGAGTTTGTGTTTTTCTTTTTTTTTCCTTCTTTATTTCTATTATCATAGCATTGTGATCAGAGAAAATTCTTGAAATAATTCCAATTTTTAAAAATTTATCAAGGCTTGATCTATGGCCCAAGATGTGATCTATTCTAGAGAATGTTCCATGTGCACTTGAGAAGAAAGTATACTCTGCCGCTTTGGGATGAAATGTTCTCTTTATATCAGCTGTCTATTTTGTCTAGTGTATCGTTTAAGGCCTGTGTTTCCTTGCTGATTTTGTGTCTGGATGATCTGTCCATTGCTGTAAGTGGGTTGTTAAAGTGTTAAAGTCCGCCACTATTATTGTGTTAACTGTCGATTTTCCCTGTTACAGCTGTTAGTAGTTGCCTTATATATTGTGCTGCTCCTATGCTGGGTGCATATATATTTAAAATTGTTATTTCTTCTTGTTGTAATGACTCTTTGATCATTGAAAATGTGATTTAAAAACTTTCCAAAAACAAGTGTCCAGGACCTGATGGGTTCACAGTTGAGTTCTACGAAACGTTCAGAGAAGAGTTAATACCTCTTCTGAAATTTTCCAGAAAAACTGCAGAGGCAGGAACACTCCTAAGCTCATTCTATGAAGCCACCATTACTCTGATATCAAAACCAGACAAAGATACCACAAAAAAAGAAAATTACAGGACAATGTCACGAATGAACATAGATGCAAAAATCCTCAACAAAATATTTTCAAACCACATACAAATATACATTAAAAAGATCATACACTATGATCAAGTAGGATTTATCCCAGGGATGCAAGGATTCTTCAATGTCCACAAATCTATCAATGTGATATAACACATCAACAAACTGAAAAATAAAAACCATATGATCATCTCAATACATGCCGAAAAAGCTTTTGACAAAATTCAACACCCATTCCTAATAAAAACTCTCCAGAGAGTGGGCATAGAGTGGAACAGCCTCAATATAATAAAATCCGTTTATGACAAACCCACAGCTAACATCATTCTCAATGGTGAAAAACTGAAAGCATTTCCACTGAGATCAGAAGACAAGGATGTCCTCTTTCACCAGTTATTCAACATAGTCTTGGAGGTCCTAGTCATGGCAATCAGAGAAGAAAAAGGAATAAAAGGAATTCAAATTGGAAAAGAAGAAGTAAAACTATCACTGTTTGCAAATAACATGATTCTATATGTAGAAAATCCTAAATATACTACCAGAAAACAATTAGAGTCATCAATGAATTTGGTAAAGTCACAGGATACAAAATAAATACACAGAAATCAACTGCATTTATATGTACTCAAAATTAAAGATCAGAAAGAGAAATTAGGGAAACAATCTCATTTACCATTGCATTAAAAAGAATAAAATATCTATGAATAAACCTACCTAAAGAGACAAAAGACCTGTACTCTGAAAACTATAAGACCCTGATGGAAGGAATCAAAGAAGACACAAATAAATGGGAAAATATGCATGCTCTTGGATTGTAAGAATCAACAGAGTCAAAAGTATCATATTGCTCAAGGCAATCTACAGATTCAATGCAATCCCTATCAAATTACCAATGACATTCTTCACAGAACTAGAAAAAAATTTAAATTTATATGGAAACACAAAAGACCTCAAATAGCTAAAGTAGTATTGAAAAGAAAAAACAGAATTAGAGGAATCAGGCTCCCTGACTTCAGACTCTACTACAAAACTATAGTCATCAAAATGGTATGGTACTGGCACAAAAAAAGAAATATAAATCAATGGAACAGGATAAAAGCCCAGAAAGAAACCTGAATACCTATAGTAGATTAATCTATGACAAAATAAGCAAGGACATATAGTGGAGGAAAGATAATCTCTTCAATAAGTGGCACTGGGGAAACTGGACAGCTGCATGGTAGAGAATGAAGTTAGAACATTCTCTAACACTGTACACAAAAATAAACTCAAAATGGATTAAAGACGTAAATGTAAGGCCAGACACTATAAAACTCCTAGAGTAAAACATAGGCAGAATGCTCTTTGACATAAATCTCAGCAACATCTTATTTGATCCACCTCCTAGAATAAAGACACAAATAAACCAATGAGACCTAATTAAACTCAAAAGCTTCTGCACAGCAAAGGAAACCATTAAAAAAACAAAAAGACAACACACAGCATAGGAGAAAATGTTTGCTAATGACACAACCAACAAAGGTTTATACTCCAAAATATACAAGCAGTTTATACAACTTAATAATAAAAAAACAAATGACCCAATCAAAAAATGGGCATAAGATCTAAGTAGACATTTCTCCAAAGAACACATACAAATGGCCAGCAGGCACATGAAAAAATGGCTGACATCTCTAATTATTAGTGAAATGCAAACCAAAACTACAATGAGGTGCCACCTCACACCAGTTAGAGTGACCATCATTAACAAGTCAGCAGATAACAAATGCTGGAGAGGATGTAGAGAAAAGGGAACCCTCCTACACCATTGGTGGGAATATAAAGTGGTACAACCACTATGGAAAAAGTATGGATATATTTCAGAAAAGTAAATATAGAACTACAATATGACCCAGCAATCTGACTCCTGGGCATATATTCAGACAAAAATTTCATTGAAAAAGATACATGCACCCGTATAATCATTGCTGCAGTACTTACTATAGCCAGGACATGGAAAGAACTTAAATGCCCAGTGATGGATGAATGGATTAGGAAGATATGGTACATATATACAATGGAATACTACTTAGCCATAAAAAGGAGAACATAATGCCATTTTCAGCAACATGGATGGAACTAGAGACATTCATACTGAGTGAAATAAGTCAGAAAGAGAAAGACAGATACCATATGATATCACTTACATGTGGAGTCTAAAGTATGGCACAAATAATCTATCTACAAAACAGAAAAGGTTATGCACAAGTAGGACAGACTTGTGTTTGCCAAGGGGGTGGTGGAGGGAGTGAGATGGATTGGGGGTTTGGGGTTAGTAGATGAACACTCTTGTATTTGGTGTTGATCGGCATTGGGATCCTGCTGCATAGCACAGGGAACTTTATATCTGATCACTCGTGATGGAACATCATGGAGGATAATGTGAGAAAAAGAATGTATATATATATATATACACACACACACACACACACACACACACACACATATATATATTTATAAATGGGTCACTTTTCTGTACAGCAGAAATTGACAAAACATTATAAATCAATCAATAAAATTAAAAAAAGAACAGAAGCTGAGAAACTGATGCAGGAAGACACACACTGAGTAAGATGAATATAAGCAGAAATTCTGAAAAACACAGAGATGTTCATCAACTAGAGGCCAGTAAAATAAGACAACTGGTCAACACAAGACAGTGTTAGAGAGCTATTACAAATATGGTCAATGTGTAATTGACAACTACAGGGGCCTAAGATATGCTGCAAATTATAGGAAGAAAGTATAAATCATAATGTACCATTGATTCTGTTTGGTTTCATACACACACATACACACAAGCTCGCACACATATATTTGTGTGTGCATATTTTCATAGCATACATTACTTATATCATTAAACAAAACAAAAATTGCAAACACAGAGCCTAAAAAAAGATAAAGAATATAGGGTTTTATATTCATTTCTTTAAAAACTTCTTATCCACAAGATAGGTGTTTTAAGAAATAGAATACTGAGTAAGCAGTCCAATATTTGAATCTGAAATTTTCAGGGGGGAGTTAGGTCTCTTATCACCATGTAGATTATCATTAAAACACAAATAAGGTGAAGTTGCCAGAGGACAGAATATAAATTGAAAAAAGAGGTGGACTACCACAGATCATTATTGGAGAACTCCAGCATTTATTAGCTGAACATGGTTGGATAAACCTGCAAAAGTTTTTAATGAGGGGCAGCCAGAGGCAAGGGAGAATCTTATTTTATTATAACTGCTCCAATGGGAAACTGTTTCAGAATGGGTAAATGTAGTGAAAATGTCATGAAATTAGAATTAAACTTTATTTCCTTATTTTTAATGTAAGGCAAAAAGAATTACCTTTATTTAAATAATCTCAAAACTAAATTAAAATTCTCTTGAAAAAAAGACCTTTAGAAACCTATTCTAGTACCTAAATAAGATAATTATACAAATGCATATTATGATTGTGTTTTGTTAAAAATGAGAAAAGTGAGAAGCTCGCAAGGTGATATATAGTGGAGAAATTTAAAATCAAAGATTTGTACTTTGGTCAAATGTTGCATCCATATAGGATACATTTGAAAAATTATGTTGAGATTAAGAAAAAGATTATACATCTTTACGTCTTTGGATTTATTTATAAGGACTTGTTTTTCAAAGAAGGTGGGCCCTTCTATTTAAACTATGAATTGTTTAATAACTAAAATAAGAAACAATTTCTAAATGGAATACAACTAAAGCACTAAGATAAGTGACCTTTATATAATGGAGCCAGTCCCACTGTATAGAATATAAGAAATACCAACGTATTAAAGGAGGAAAACAACCTGGTACACTTTGCCATAAGTTGTGAAAAAAATCAATTTAAAAAACATTTCAAATTATTCTTAAAATAACAGAATAAAAGCAAATAGGATTGGATTTTCAAGCCTAGAAATTTATAAATGAAGTTGTAGCTGGGGCAAAAAGTCAGGGAGAAGAACAGAGAATGGTGAGGGAGAGAATTAAAGGATATTATTCACCTTTTCTAAGATAAAAGCTGTATAATCATAGGTATGGATTGAAATACAAGGATTTCAGACCATAACAATAAATAATTCATCTCTGAAGTTTTGAAACATGAGGAAAATCAATAAACAAGCATTCCATAAGACCTGGGTACGGACAATAAAGCTTTTATTCTATTTGGGATTACTACATTCTTACAGCCCCATACATTTCTCTTTGTCTTATGTACTTGTGTATCACATTCATCAAGTGCAGATGTAAGTGTGACACACAACAACCAGACAGATGCTGTGTGCTGACTGAATTTAACTTCACGTCCCACACAGCAGTGCCTGACAGTATTTTAAGTCTGGGTGTCTATGTCCCTGACTCTCTTACAATGACAGCACATTGGCAGTGCACTGTCCTATGTAGTAATCTAGACTGTGATCAGTATTCTGGGGAAACAGCTATCAGATAGGTAAAAACCTACGAATAATTGAAAAAAAATGATTCAACAGTCATAAAGTTAAAATCATCTATTTTGATATCTTTTCTGCAAATTTGTTAAGTATAAAAAATATACTATGGTAATATAAAATGTGATTTATGGTAATTACACAATAGTAGAACATACATATGTAAAATAGAATAGGAGAGCTCAGAAATAAACCTATGGATATTTGGTCAATTAATTTATGACAAAGGAGCCAAGACAATACAAGAGGGGAAAGACAGTCTTTTCCATACATGATGTTGGGAAAACTGAGCAGACACACGCAAAAGAATGAAACTGACTACTGTGTGATGTAATACACAAAGAACAACTTAAAACACCTAAAACCATAAAACTTGTAGAAGAAAACATAGTGGATAAGCTCTTTTGACATCAGTCTTGGTGATGATTTTTAGGGACCAAAAGAAAGACAACAAAAGCAGTAATAAACAAGTGGGCTATATCAAACTGAAAAGCTTCTGCACAGCAAAGAAAACTTCATCAACAAAGTAAAAAGGCAACCTATAGAATAGGAGAAAATATTTTCAAATTATGTATTTGATAAGAATATAATTAAATGAAAAATTATTTGGACTCAATAGGAAAGAAATCTGATTAAAAATGAGCAGAGTATCTGAATAGACATTTTTCCAAATAAAAATGACCAGTAGGTATCATGAAAGGGTGCTCTGAATCATTAATTATTAGGGAAAAACAAATTAAAGCCACAATGTTTGAATGGCTACTATCAAAAAGACAAGAAATAAGGGATAATTAGGATGTGAGAAAAAGGAAATCTTTGTTGATGGGAGTGTAAATTGGAGCATCTACCATGGAAAACAGTATAGATGTTCTCCTAAAAAAATGAAAAAAATAGGTCTACATAAGATCTAGCAATTCTACTTTTGGAAAGTTATTATAGGGAAACAAGATCACTGTCTAGTAAAGATATCTGTACTGCCAAGTTCACTGCAGCAGTGAACTTACTACTTAAAATATCCAAGATATGGAAACACACCTACTGTATAATCCAGACATAACATCCTTATGTTGATAAATGAAAGCAGATATCAATACAAAGACTTTAACAATATTTATAAAAGCTGTATTGTAATGGTCAAAACTTGAAAAAAAACCTCAAATGCCAATTAGGTGAATGGTTAAGGGAACAGAGGTGTATTCGTACGGTGTAACAGTATGCAGCAGTGAAAAGTGAGGGACTACTGACAAGTCCAATGATATCAAAAAAATCTCAAAATGCTCTGTGATTCCATTTTAATAAAATCTTAGGAAAATTTAAGTAGATGTACAGTCTTAGAAGGCATAACAGTGGTTGTAGTGGTCCTGGGAGGAGGGAAGAGAGAAAAAACAGTAACAAAAAGCATGAAGAAAATTTAGGGGATGGATGGTCATGACCTTGAACATGATTTCACATGTACATATGGAAACATCAAATTGTATATTTTATATATGTTCAGTTTATTGCATGTTATTTACATGCAACATCAAAAACATTAAAGAAAAAATCACATTTCCCTTACACCAGTAATGTGAGAAATTTCCTATGACACATCCTCTCAACCTTTGTTGTTGTCAGGCTTTTAAATGTTAGGTATTCTCATTTTAATTTTATTTTAATTTCACTGCAAAATAGTGGTATTTACCATGTGTTTCTATGCTTATTGCTTTATGCTTATTATTTTTGAACTGTTTGAGTGTTAGTGATGCCAAGCCACTGCAGAACCCTAGGAAGACAGTGTTCTCAAATATATGTGGGTACTTGTACTCTCTGCAATAAGAAGCAACAGGCTTCCCAACAGAAGAAGGTTAGCAGAGATTGTTTATAGGATTCTGACCTGAGTTCTTTTTGTGTTCAAGAAAAGAGTTTGCTGTGGCCTAGATGTTATCATAAAGTGGGGACAATAGTCATTTGGCCTGTGGAAGGAAATCCAAGGGGTGGGAGGAATGGAATACAGTAAAACCTCTAAATTGTAAAATACGAGCAAGTGTTTTATGATGGCAGGGAAAGGACTGAGTTTACTCTGTTTGTGGTTTTCACTGTTTCATTGTTTCTTTTGGTGCTTGGCCATAGCTATGGCAGACATGTCTTTGTCACACTCCAGTGTTATGTTGAAGTGGCCTGGTTTGACACGCTGTTATGTGTAACTGTATGTGTTTAGGAGGATATTCCTATGTCCTAATTAAGGTGCTGTGATGTCATCAACTGATAGCAGTCAAACTGCCACGGCTGATTTTTCTTCTTTTACTATTGCTCATTATAAATTGGACTTTGACAATCACAGTCTTCATATATCCTGCACATATGAAGCTTTGATATCCCTAATCTCTCTCTAATTAGAGCAACTTCTCTTTTACGTGGTCTGATTTTCCTATTCCCTTCATATATCTTTTGGTGAACAGAAATTCTTAATTTTAATGAAATCCAGTTTATCACTTAGTTTTTCTTTTCCTTATGATTATTTTGGTAGTCTCTATTTTTCTATTACAAGTTCATTAAGTTAATATTCTATACTTTATTGTTTTATTTTTCTTTCAAAGCTACAATCCACATGTAATTAATTTTGCTTATATGTGATATATCACAAGAAGTCTTAGGTTTTTCTTTTTCATTTGTTAAAACATTTAATGGGCATCTATGTCATCCAAAGGCAATGTCATAGGTGATGATGAACAAGGCATCATTCATACTAATTTGATTATGACTGCTCCAAAATGCTTATATCTGAAGTACTTGTACACTATAACCAGGCTTCTTTGTGTAAAAAGCCAAACAGCACAGCATTTACCAAAACCAATTTTCACGAGGTTAAATAAATAAGGGCTAGGTTTACATGAGTAACTGCTATATTTTGCTCTATTGGAAATAAATTATAATTTGTAATTGGAAAGTATATATGCCTTGTTAGAGAAGCATTTTGTAGCATAACTCTCCAGTAGCTCAAAAGTGAAGGAAAATGTAACTTTCAGAATATTGTTAAAAGTTTTATGAATTTTCTGTCTATGTTTTGGAACAGAAATCAGGGATCCATTTTTCCTGTAATATACAAACAAGATGCATATTTAAAATGGGAGGGATAATAAAAATGATGAAAATTAAATTATTAGAGAAACATCTCTGAGAAAATTACAACGATTTCAAATAATAAATCAATCATGGAAACTTTAGTCATGCTATAATCAGATATACACTAAATAACTTTCAGAATCATTTATCTATGGGATTAGTGTAGTTGGCTACTATCATTTCAAAATGTCATATTACAAACATAAGTGATGAATTAATGAGTGCTATATTGGAATTAATTCCAATAATTTATGTTAATACATTCCAGCAAAAAAAAAACAACTTTGTTATTTACAAAAACATTTTCAAATAAGGATGAAATTTGAGACAGTAATTTATATGCAAAATTTTTACTTGGTAATTAAAACATTAATGCTATATTTCATAAAAGTCACTGATGTTACCTTGACAGCATGAAACACTCTGTATACTGGCAGTAAACTAATAAAGAAGAATCAAGAAATAGCAGCAAATTGAACGCCTAAAAATAAAATCAAATAAAATAGCAAGTCCAGGCTTGGACCCTGTGATTTTCATACATAGTATTAGGATTTGTATTTTATTATTTGGCCTTACAACAAATGGAATTGTTTAAATATCCTATGGCTTTCATTGCAAAGCGGAATCCTCCTGTCTGAAAATAATTTAGAAAGAATTTATTATGAATCAATGGAACAACATTCCCTCTAGTTCATTCCACTTGTTATTACACTTTCCTTAAAAGTGCCAAACAAAGGATTTAAATTTATTATTGCTCATTAAACCTGTAAAAGCCTATGTTAATTGGATGTCAACCTTTTTTACTCACTTACATGTCGACTGACACTAAAGGCCATACAATTTACAGGCAAATTAAAGAACGTGAAGAATATTTGCTATATTTACTAGCTCATGGAGAAATAAAATATGGGTCCTACACATATTAAACCATAGGCATTCAGCAGGCAATAAAAGAACCAATCGCTTTTTAAAAGACAGCATGAAGATGTATTTATTTAATTGAAATGCAGGCATTTAAACTGTCAAGATCTGCACAATATGGAATGTACAGTCCTTGGAAATGTATTGGTAAAGCATGTTAGATAAAAGCATATGTCAGCACTCAGTCTATGTTGTATTAAAGAGAAAAGCAGACAGATAGCATAATGCACACACACAGGCAACATCTAAACATGAATGGAAAACATGTTTAAAACTCCAATGGCTCAAAAACCTATTATCCCCCATAACAACTCATTAATACTTCGCCTTGTAATTCAGTAGAGTTTTACAAACGTAATTATATGTGGGAAGCAAAGCAAGTACCATATAATTGTTTTGACAACCATAGAATATGTAGATCAGAAAACTACTCCAACCTGAAAACTCTTACTCTCGAAAAAAATTGAATAATTGAACTCGCTGGGATTTATTTTGAGTGACAGAGCAGTTCATATACATTCCTGATTCTGGCACAGACAAAAAATTCAGTACCATCAAGTGTCTGGCTACTGCTATCAACTTGTGAAGCAAATTGAAATTAGACAATAAGATGCTCCACCAGCAAAAAAATCAGGACTTGTTGGAGGCTCAGACACAGAAAAGAAAGGCCACCATCAACTGGAGAATTTCCACTCTAAGTCATTAAAATTTACATTTCTCTTTAAAAAATTTTATTAATGTATAAGTACAGAAAATAAGAGAAGTCATAAGTATATAGCTTGAAAAATTCTCACAAGTTAAATACTTTCTTGTGACCAACATTGGGTTTGAAAAACAGAACATCAGCAAAACCTCAGAGTCCACCTGGAACTTGTTTCAAGTCCCTACAATACCCCCACCCAAATGCAATCCCTAGTCTGACTTTCCAGTACATATAAAATTATGTTTACATCATACTGTAGTCCACTGAGTGTGCAACAGCACTGTACAAAAAAAAAGTGTGGCTTTAATTAAGAAATACTTTTTTGCTAAAAACTGTTAACCAATGTTTGAGCCTTGAACAAGTCCTCATCTTTTTGCTGGTGAAGGGTCTTGTCTTGACGTTGAATGCTGCTGACTAATCATGGTAATGGTTGCTGAAGGTTGGGATGACTTTCACAATATCTTAAAATAAGATAACAATGAAATTTGCTGCATCAATTGACTCTTTCTTTCACAAATGATTTCTCTGTAGCCTGTAATGCTATGTGGTAGCATTTTACCTATAGTAGAACTTCTTTCAAAATTTAAGTCAGCCCTCTCAAATCCTGCTGCTGCTTTATCAACTCAGTTTATGTCATATTCTAAATCCTCTGTTGTCCTTTCAGCAGTCTTCTCAGCATCTCCACCAGAAGTAGATTCTATCAACTCAGTTTATGTCATATTCTAAATCCTCTGTTGTCATTTCAGCAGTCTTCTCAGCATCTCCACCAGAAGTAGATTCTATCTCAAGAAACCATTGTCTTTGCTCACCCCAAGAAGCAACTCCTCATGTGTTAAAGTTTTACCAGGAGGTTACAGCAACTCGGTCACAGCTTTAGCTCCATTTCTAACTCCAGTTCTCTTGCGATTTCCATCACATTTCAGTGACTTCCTCCACTGATGTCTTAAATTTCTCAAAATCGCCCACTGGGTTTGAAATACACTTCTTCCAAACTCCTATTAATGTTGATATTTTGACTTCTTCCCATGGATCATGAATCTTCTTAGTGGCATCTAGAATGGTGAATCCTTTCCAGAATCTTTTCAATAATTTTCCTAGGTCCATCACTATCTAAGGCAACTCTGGACTTAAAAAAAAATTTTTATTTTTTAAGTAATACGATTTGAAAGTTGAAATTACTCCTAGGTCTATGGGCTGCAGAATGGCTGTTGTATTAGCAAAAGATGGGCATCAATGAACACAAAAACTTGGGTACATTTCAGTCATTACGCCAAGTAAAAGAAGCCAGTCTCAAAAGGTTAGAATATATGACTCTAACTAGACAACCTTCTGAAAAAAAGTTCTAGTGGTGAAGTGTTTGCCAGGATTTAGACTTGGGGCAGGATATAACTATAAAGGAATGTCATGCATGGGTTAGGGGAACTAACATGATCGCAGTGGTGGTTACAGAAATCTATTTAAAAAACTTTACACCACCCAAAAAGGTAAATTTTGCATAATAATTTTTAAAATAATTTTTAAAATCTTTACGATCCACAAACCAATTAAAAGCCTCATGAAAGGTGAGATATTACACAGATTTTATATACACAAGACTTTAATTTTTTTTACTTTAACTTCTGCAACATATTTAATAAACATTCAAGATTATATTTAACATAGTTAAGAATTTTCTAGAATTGCACACAATTTCAGAAAAGCCAAAAACTCAAATTCCTTTAATGGGTGAAATATTACAATTTCCTTTCAAAATCAGGGAATCAGTACTACATTATTATAAATACTTCTAGCGATGATGTTATGTTGGATGATGTCTATTATTCTGTATGGGAAGTTAGATACTCTGATCGTAAAAAAATGATTACCAAATTGATAATACAATGGCTATGGCACTAGTTATTAAATAAAGCCCTATTGAATTGGACAAAGACTGCACTGAGCAGACTAAAACATTTCATTAATCCATGAACACTTACAAACAGAAATGACATTCCAGAAGATTAGCACTTAACACTGTGATATATTAATATGCAGGGGTTAATTTTATGGTATTTTTTCCAGATAAACACACACATACACACATACACACACACACACACACACACACACACACACACACCCTCACTGTATACACTTAAATATTGTCAAGTAAAACAATAAAAGCAAGGAATGGATATTCTTCTCTCCATCCAGTTAATTGTTAAAGATTTGCCCTAAATTTGGAATGCTTCAATTGAAACATAAACTATATCAAAACTAAATGAGTATATTTTACCCCATCAAAAAATGTGCAGAGGGTTTAGGCAGAAAGTTCTCCAAAGAAGACATGTAGATGGGAAATAAACACATGAAAAGGTGTTCAACATCGCTCCTCATTAGAGAAATGCAAATCAAAACCACTATAAGGTACCACCTTACACAGGCCAGAATGCCCATCATCAAAAAGTCTACAAACAATAGGTGCTGGAGAGGGTGTGGAGAAAAAGGATCCCTATTACATTGTTGGTGGGAATGAAAATCGGTGCAACCACTGTGGAAAACAGTAAGCAGATCCCTCAGAAATTCTATTAACAAAATAGAATTACCATTTGATCCAGCAATCCCACCCCTGGGCATCTATCCAGAGGAAACCATGACTCGAATAGACACATGTACTCCAGTGTTCACTGCAGCACTCTGTGCAATAGCCAGGTCATGGAAACAACCTAAATGCCCATTCACAGAGGAGTGGATAGGGAAGATATGGTACATACACACAATGGAATATTACTCAGCCATTAAAAGGAACGAATTACCAACATTTATAGCAACATGGATGGACTTAGAAATTATCATGCGAAGTGAAACCAGTCAGACAATTAGACAGCAACACCCAATGCTACCACTTACATGTGGAAACTAAAAAGACACAATGAACCTCTTTGCAGAACAATGACTCAGAGACTTTGGAAAACCTTGGTTTTTCAAATAAGACAATCTGGGAGGTGGGGGGATGAACTGTGGGTTTGGGATACAAAATCTGTAAAATTGACTTGTGATGATTTATGTACACCTATAAGTGAAATAAAATCCACTAAGAAAAAAATTTAAAAAATAAATAAAAAATATAGCAAAAAATGAGTATATTTTATAGCAAAAATTCTAATATGAAAAGTAATACATATATGTACAACTGAATAACTTTTGGAGAACAGCAGAAACACAACACTGTTAATCAACTATACCTCAATAAAATACATTTTAAATAAGTTTTATGGTCATCAGTTTTGTTAATGACAATGTGCCAACGTAGAGCAGCTAAAAACTGGAAGAACAGAATATTTGTGTCAGTAAAATATTTTTCTAATATGACACATACATTGAAATATTTAAAAATCACAGGTTTTCAGTAATCAAATTTATACTCTACTTGGACTATTTTTTTTGATGTATGATCACTTACAATACAATATTAGTTTTAGGGTATAGTAATGATTTGATGTTTTTATACACTATGAAATGATCAGGTCTAAATACCATCCATCACTGTATAAAGTTATTACAATATTATTGGCCATGTTCCCTGTGCTATACTTACATCCCCATGAGTTTATTTTATAACTGGAAGTTTGTACCTTTTAATCCCCTTCACCTATTTTACCCATCTCCCCACCCCCTCAACTCTGATAACTACTAGTGTGTCCTATGAATCTTTGAATCTGTTTTCTTTTTGTTATGCTTGTTCATTTGTTTTAATTTTAGTTTCCACATATATGTGAAATCATTTTGTATTGGTCTTTCTCTGTCTGACTTATTTCAGTTAGTATAAAAATCTCTGCTTCTATTGATACTGTTGCAAATGGCAAAATTTCATTCTTTTTGTGGCTCAGTTACATTCTATTGTGTGTGTACACACTATGTGTTTATATGGGGACTTAAGCTTCTTTCATATCCATGTACATGGGGGTTTGCATAACTTTTTGAATTTGTGTTTTATTTTTCTTTGAATAAATTCCCAGTAGTGTAATTGCCGTTACCATACAGCAATCCTATTTTTAAAATTTTTGGTAACCTCCATATTTATTTCATAGTTGTCATACCAATAAACATTACCACCAACAGTGCACAAAAATTCCCTTTTCTCCACATCCTGGCCAACACATTTTATTTCCTGACTTTTTAATAGTAGCCAATTGACAGGTGTAAGACGGTACCTTATTATGGCGTTTATTTGCTTTTCCCTGATGATTAACGATGTTGAGCATTTTTTCATGTGCCTGTCGGTCATCTGTATGTCTTCTTTAGAAAAGGGTTTATTCAGGTCCTCTTTGCAGTTTTTAATTGGGTTGATTTTTTAGATCCATGCTGTATGAGTTCTTTATATATTTTGGATATGAATCCCTTATTGGACACACCATTTACAAATAAATTCTTCCATTCAGTAGGTTGCCTTTTCTTTTTGTTGGTTTCCTTTATCATGCAAAAGGTTTTTGGTCTGATGAAGTCCCATTTGCTTATTTTTTCCTTTTGTTGTCCTTGCTGAGACTGACATCAAAAAGAATAATGCTAAGGTTTTCTTTTAGGAGTTCTACTATTTTGGGTCTTACATGTAAGTTTTCTATCCATTTTATTATTACATATGCTTTAAGAAAATGGTCCAGTTTTCACATCACTTATTGAAGAGTTTATCTTTTCCCCCGTGTCATTTTTTTTGCCTTCTCAGTCATAGGTTAATAGGCCAGATTTCCCTAGGATTTTTTCTGGAGTATTTATTCAGTTGCACAGATCTCTGTGGCTTTTTTGTGTGTGCCAGTAGCATATATTGTCATAATTACTGTAGCTTTGTAGTGTAGCTTGATAGCAAGGAATATGACACCTCCACATTTTTTCTTCTTTCTCAAGACTTTTGTGGTTATTTGGGGTCTTTTGCATTTCCATAATATTATCGAATTATTTGTTCCTGTTCTGTGGAAAAATTTCATTGATATTTTGATGGGAACTGCATTAAATCTATACATTGCTTTGGGTACTATGGATATTTTTATAGTATTAATTCTTTTAATCCACGAGTAGAGAATGGTCTCTTTCCATTTGTGTGTGTCATATTGAATTTCACATTAATTTCACAGTTTTTTAGTTTTATTTTGCTTTGTTCTGTTTTTGGAAGTCCAAATAGACAAACAAAGAGACATTTTGTTAGAGTACATGTCTTTCAACTCCTTGATAAATTTATTCTTTGGTACTTTTTTTCATGCAGTTATAAATTTTGAGGTTTCCTCAATATCTCTGATATTTTGCTTTTAGTATACAGAAATGCAACAGATTTTTGTATATTAATTTGTATCCTGCAACTTTATGAATTCATTTATTAGCTCTAACAGGATCTTTGTTTTGGTGTTTATAGGGTTTTCCATATAATATTACGTCATCTGCAAATAATAAAAATTTTACTTCTTTTCCAATTTATATGCCTTTTATTTCCTTTTTTTTTTTGTCTGATTGCTGTGGCTAGGACTTCCAATACTTTGTTGAATAAAAGTGGCAATATTGGGAAATCTTATCTAGTTCATTATCTTAGAGGAAAAGCTTTCCTCTTTTTACCATTGAGTATCATGTTTAGTTGTAGGTTTGTAATATATAACTCTCATTACATTAAGCTATATTTTCTCTATTCCTACTTGAGAGGTTTTATTTTGACAAATACTTGAATTTTGTCAAATGCTTTTTCTGCATCTATTAAGATACTAATGTGATTTTGTCTTTTGTTTTGCTAATGTAATGTATCATGCAGATTGACTTGAGATATTGAACTGCCCTTGAAGCCTGGGAATAAATCCCATTTAATCATGGTGTATGATCGTTTTCATATACTATTGAATTGGTTTGCTCATATTTTTTGAGGGTTGTTGCATCAGGAGTATTGTAATGTTCATCAGGGGTATTGTTCTGTAATTTTCTTATTTTGTTATGCCTTTGCCTTGTTTTTGTGCCAGGGTAATACTGGTCTCCAAGAATAAGTTTGAAAGTTTCTCTTCCTCTTTATTTTTTGGTAATAATTTGGAAAGAATAGGTATTAACTCTTCTTTACATGTTTGGTAGAGTTCACATGTGAAACCCTGTGGTCTTGGATTTTTATTTGGTGGGAGTTTTTGGATTACTGGTTCAATTTCATTCCTAATAATTGGTCTATTCCAATTTTCTTTGCTTCCTTATTCAAATGTAGCAGACTCTGTGTTGCTAGTATTTCATCCATTTCTTCTAGGCCAATAGTTGGTATAAAATTGTTAATAGCTGTCTCATGATTCTTTGTATTTCTAGGGTATAGGTTGCAACTTTGCCTCTTTCCTTTCTATTTTATTTACTAGGGCCCTCTCTTTTTCTGATGAATCTGGCTAAATATTTATCAATTTTATTTATTTTTTCAAAGAACCAGCTCTGAGGTTCGTTGATATTTTTTGTTCTTTTAGTCTCTATTTCTGGAATATTTATTCCAAATCTTTATTATTTCCTCCCTTTATTACCCTCAGTTTCTCTGTTTTTTTTTTCTAATTCCTTAATGTGCGGATTTAGATAATTTGAGATTTTTCTTGTTAAGGTAGAAACATATCACTAAGAACCTCTCCCTTAGACTTTTTTGTTGCACCTCAAAGATTTTGGCAATATGTATGCCCATTTTTAGTTGTCTTGAGTTTATTTTTTATTTCCCCTTTGATTTCTTTATTGAACCACTGTTTTAGGAGCATGTTGTTAACTCTCCACATGTATGTGGGGTTTTTTTTTTTCTAGTTTTCTCCTTTAAATGACTTATATTTTCATACTATTGTCAGAGAAGATGCTTGACATGACTTCAATTTTCTTAAACTACTGAGACTTATGTTGTGGTCTAACATGTGGTCTACCTTGAGAATATTCCCTGTGTTCTTAAAAATAATGCATATTCTGCAAGTTTGAGATGGAAGACATCCTTCACAGTCAAAGGCCAAGAAAATGTGAAGTAAATAATAAAGTTCAACAACATACACATTTGTTAAAATTCTTTTATGATTAAAATTCTTTTATAACTTATCTCTAGGCCTGGACCAGCTTTTTTTGGCCATGTCCATGGCATGTGGAAGTTCCTGGGCCAAGGGTCAAACCTGTGCCACAGCAGTGACCTGAGCTGCTACAGTGACAATACCAGATCCTTAATCTGCTGTGCCACAAGAGAACTCCTGAACTAGCTTTTTTATGTTTGTATGTTTTCTTTCCTTTTCTTTTCTTTTTTGCTTTGTATTGCTTCTGTTATTTAAATGGGTGCCTTAAAGAATTCAGCCATTGCTGACGATAAACTGAAGAAGTTTTGGAAACAAAGAATTCCAAATCTTCTCTGTAGAAGACATATTATGTAGGACAGACGCAGAACTATTATGTAGAAGACATATTATGTAGGACAGACGCAGAACATTTGTGCTCTCATGGCAAAGTTTGAGCAACTACTTGCATAAGAGGAGACACCTTCACTAAACAAAAATTCTATGTGTCTTTTTAGGAGTGCAGTGCATTAGGATTGGAAAGGGAAGGCAATGCTGTCTACTAGCATATTCAACTTAATTGCACAATAAAATCTACATGTGGTCAAAGAAAGCTTATTTTTCACTGAAAATAAAGAGAAGACAGAAAAGCAGTACACAGCAGGTTGTACTTTTTAGGATATTCCTAACGTTTTGTTTCAAATAACTAACCAGAAAGGAAACTTGCAACTATTTGAGTGGTTTAAGGAGAATTTTCTTTGAGCAAAACAGAAACAGGATTTCCTGCTGTGGTGCAGTAGGTTAAGGATCTGGAATTGTCTTTACAATGGCTCTGGTTTCTGCTGAGGCATGGGTTTGATTCCCAGCTCAATGCAGTGGGTTAGGATCTGGCATTTCCTCAACTGTGGCATAGGTTGCAGCTGCAGCTGGGATTTGATCCCTCGCCAGGAACTTCATACGTTTCAGGGAAGCCAAAACGAAAACAGAAACAAAATATTTTATTTGGTCACTGAGCAATTCCTTTAAAAAAATATATTTTCTTTATACTTTGAAACAACCTATTTTATTTTATTTTTATTTTTTCATTATAGCTGGTTTACAGTTTTTTGTCAATTTTTCAACTGTACAGCGTGGTGACCCGGTAATTAGTTTATTAGACATAGTTCCTGGTGCAATAGAGTAGGATCTCCTTGCTTTTACAACCCAAAGGCAATAGTCTACAACGATTAACCCCAGACTCCCATACCATCCCACTCCCTCCCCAGCCTCTTGGTTTCAGAACTGTTTCCTTGAAATTGGAAACCAACTCTGCATTCTAATTAAACTTTATTACAAATTAGTTTATAGAATTTCCAATATATTTTATAAAGATACTTTTTTGCACAAATGAATCTTTCTGTAAAAAAGTATTTTTATAAAATATATTGGAAATTATATAAACAGTAATTCATAATAAATTTTAATCAGAATGCAGAGTTGATTTCCAATTCCAAGAAAACAGTTCTGAAACCAATATCTTAAGTTTAGGAACCTGGATTCCCTAAATGAAGGATATATTTGTAGATTTCAGATAATCAACACTAGAAGCCTTGAGTATTGAGATTATTGGAATTTACCATAGCATGTGGTGGGGATAGGAGCATGTATCCCAGTATCCCATCAAACAAGAGAAGAAGTCCATCCCTTGCCTGCGCAAGACTCCTATAGAGATTTAAAGATTCCCAGCCAGAGTGAGATGAGCCCTGAGTCCTTCAGAACCCGGGAAGTGCCACAGGGATGCAAGCACTGTGATAGGATCTGGGCAATTGAAGAGAATGTGAAAATGGAGAGGTACTTTCCCACTTCCTCTCTAGGACCCCAGTAGCAGGTTCCTGATCTGAAAGTGGCCCAGCATTCCAGGGTAGATGCAATGGCTGGGCCTCTTCAGTGAGAGAACCACAACAGACTCAGACCCCACTCAATGTTAAAATGGCCAAGACCATGGCTTTTCCACAAGCATCCTGAAATTCAAGCTATTCCTCTGTGAGCCCATGAACATGAAGCCATCTGGCTGTAAAGTAAAGAACTCTGTAACAAGAGGCTGCGGAGGGAACGACAGAAGCAGCAGATGCCCACATATCAGAAAGTTTTGTGCCCTCCACTCCACTTTCAGAGCATGGACCTGAAAACTGAGAGAAGAGGATGTCAGAGGGTCCTTCCTGGCCTCGTTATGTGATGTAGTTTCCTTGCATCCAGGAGCCACTCAGAACAGAGAACATTAAGAAGGAGGAAAAAGCAAGCCTTAAGTAATCCTAAAGATGCCTAGTTTTAAACTGAAGGATTCATGGTTCTTCCAAAGTGGCTATATCAAGTTGATGTTTTTTCTTTTAGCGTTGGTTGAATGGGAGCCAGAGAAAGTTCACAATTTTGTTTTAAGAAGAAAGAAAGAAAAACTGAAGGAGAGAGAAATGAAGGGGTGGGGGAGAAGGAAGGAAAGAAAAAAGGGGAGGGAAGAAAGAGAAATGGAAACAAAGAAAAAGAGAAAGGAAGGGAGGAAGGTAAAGAGAAAAAAGAAAGAAAGGAAGGCAGGAGGAAGATACAGAGAAAGAAGAGGAGAAAGTAGAGGAAGAGAAAAAGGCTGTACAGCTGAGTCTAGGAGGTTGAATTTTCACTTTTTTTCATAATGTTGGTTTTTAAATTTTTTTTCCTTACATAAATCCCGAGATTTTCACAGAACTGCCATTCAGCTTTATATGAAACTCCATTCATCCATGAATAACACATGGAAATATACAGAAATATTTATGTTTCACATAGAAATGGCTATCACTAAGGTATAATCACTGTGTTGGTCTATTAAGAATTCTATAAATTATCATATATTATAATGATTTTTAATTTGGTCAGATTTTTTTAATCTATTAATTGAAACTGAAAGCCTTTAAGAGCAGAATTTAATATAGCTTGCTGTAATATTATAAGTATCAAAATGTATTTTATTGACTCTGATGTAGTAAACACAGCAAAGTAATTAAGGTATGGTATTAATACACATTTTTTATATTTTACTTTTATTAAAGTGCATTTATGAAAATTATTTTGAGATATATATTTATTATAGCAAATTTATTTTGAAACATTAACAATTAGACCTAACTCTAAAACTCTGTTTTGCAAATTAAGTAAGGGTTAAAAATATCTGGATGTTTCTGTGACATTGCTTTATTTAGGCTTCCTGACATGTACATGAGATTGTGTGAGATTAATTCTATAATAGGCACCCATAAATTACAGAACATTTACAATTAAAGCTATTACTATTACAAGCTTAATTTCCTTATGGTAAAGATTGTAAGTATCATCATGTTGGGTCAGCATTTTACAGACATTTTTCCCCTTTCTATGTGGCACATGCCAATTTCTACGCTCTATGACTACCTAGATAGGAAAATATATGAAGACAGCGTCACTGTTTAGCTTAATAACATAGCTGTAAGCTTCCCTTAGAACAAAAGGACAACTGAAGTCACGCAAAGGGTACATCATATGGTAGTTTAGACTCCATGAGTGACTTCTGGAAATATTATTATAGTTGATAGGCAGCACCCCTGACCTTAGAGGTTGTGTAAATGAAGAAAAAAAGAGGATTTATGAGTATTGTGATGAAAAATTAAAAAAGGCTATGACAACAAAATAAACGAGAGGTGTACCCCTTAGTTTTTACCCTCAAGATAACATGAGAGAAACAACGGCATTACACAGGTTTCAGAAAGCTAATTCATCAGGAAAAACCCAGATGGTCAACTGTCAAGAATTTCACTTAAGGGGCAGCTTTCCCACCAGGAGCTGTTAACAGCCACAATCCTTCAACTACTGTTTCAATTAAAAATAAAATCTGGGGAGGGAAAAATACTGTAATTTCTTATTGAAGTTAAAATGGGGGCTGAGCATATTTTTATGCTTATAATGTAATTTGGGAACTTCAAAAGATAATAGTATTTCTGTTCTATCATTCCCTACTCAAAAACCTCAGCTCCCCCGAGTAAGGTATTTTATCTTCTTAAAGTAATTTCCTTAAGAGCCTTGAACTGCCTATTCAGTCAAAATGCAGGTTTTAAGTGATGGACTTTTTGGCAGGCTTTTTATTTCATCTCCAGTGATTGATATGGAGATGCTGAGTGAAAATTCTGAGTTTCAAGTAGATATATGGGAAAGAAATCCTTGTCACTTACAAATCATGGTGTTCACTCCTGTTTTACGGCTGTAGTTAGATGCTGTTTCCTGCCATTCCTATCAGCACTTAGTTGGGGGTTTTTGTTTTGAGAAATCACTATTTTCACTTTATCATTAGAGTGTGAACTCTCAGGGAAACTCAAGAGCTGTTCCTACCAGGGACAAAGCAGTCTACACTCTCCAAGTAATTCAACAGGAAATTAAAATGCACATATATGAAGAAATTCCATCTTTTATGGCTTTAACTCAGTCAAATACAATCCTGAAAATGTCACCTGAGCCAGCATATTGCATAGAACTGGAAGAAGAGTTAAAGGCTCTGTTTCCTCCAGAGAGCAGAGCAGAGCAGAGCACATGTTGACCTGAGGCTCTGCCTTCCAATTCAAGCTGTGATGATCATTGTACAACTATAAATGTAATAAAATTCATTGAGTAAAAAAAAAAAATTCAAACTCTGATTAAGCTCTAATTTGTCTGGAAATGATCATTCTTCTTTGGGGAGATCAAGTGGTTCTGGCCAAGCAGCTGAGTAGATCTCTCTTTCCTATTATCTACAGGTAACATGCAGAATATTACAGGAAAGGCATCAGAATGTGGCTGGAGGCAGACCACAATCACCTGGCTAAGGAGTTCTGCTCATTCATACCTCTTCCTCCCAGATGGACCCTATGCTAACAAGCACTCCTATTACCCCATCTCTTTGCTCCAATGTCTAGTTATTTTGCATGGTAATTTCACATAGAATCATGTCCTGGAACCTTCTTCCTCTGCCCTTGCAACTGTTCACCTCACTTCCTAAGTTCTCTAGAAAACTGAATGAATTAGAGGAGATAATATTCAAGTCTCTCACCTCATGTATTACCTCTTGACATCCACAGACTTTCACCTTCTCTTAAAACTTTTTATGGACACACACACTGCCTGTGTTCCCAGGAAAAGTAGATACTGTCACTCATATGGCAGTTTCCTGGTCTTCCTACTTATCCACGGAACTTTTTTCTGCAACTCCCCTTTGTCACTCCTGTATCAACTTTTCTAATGTTAGAAGAAATGGAATTTTTTTCACCTAAAACAAACAAGAAACTTTATCTTGACCTCACTTTATCCTCCAGTTCTGATATCTGGCTCTTCAGTGAACACTCCACACACATTTCTGTCTTGATACCTGTGTTCCTTCGCTGGGAACGCTCTTTTCCCAGATATCTCCAGGTTCCTTACCCAGCCACATTTGAGGTTTTGCTTGACTCCTTGTAAGAACTTCTTCAAACAGTCTATTTATAATTGCAATCCTAATATATCCTATTACTCATTCTTTATTTTTATTATTTTAATACTTTTTAGATTTTTCTCCATGGAATTTATCACCACTTAAAATGACATAGATAGACAGATGATAGACAGACAGACAGACAGATATGTAGATAGATGCTTATTTAATTAATTGCCTATCTCTGCCCTCCATAATGGTATTTCCATGAGGGCAAAGACTTCTGTAAACTTTTTTTCCTGCTGATTCAACAGTACTTAAAATAGCACTTGGCACATAGTTGGAGTTATACAATTTTGTTAAGTAAGTTAATGGGTAAATAGATGTGGGAATATAAACATTCCCAAATACTGGTGCCAAATATTACAGTTTCAGCTTTTAGAAGGAGACAGATAAACTGCATCTTGAGTCTTCCAAAGCCAAACTTATTTTAAAACATGAATAGTCCAAGGTATGTCTCATGCTCAGTATTAATCAATCGTGAGTAGAATATAAGTTGCAGAAACATTTATAATAAAAAGTTAAAAATACCAACTTTGGAATTTAGGAAAAAAATGGATTCAGAGCCAGGCACTGAATAGTTGTGTTTTTTTTTTTTTTTTTTTTGGTTTGGTTTGTTTTTCTTTTTGTTGAGGAAATCATTTTATCCATTCAAACTTCTATTTCCTTTTCTAAGAATTGAGGATTAAAATAGAAATCTCCTTTGAAAGGAGGATAAAATGAGATGATGTATGTAAAGCTCTTAATATATACTAAGCTTCCAATAAGGCTAACATAATAAACAATTCTGAATTTAGGGTTACTTTAAACAGTTACACAAATTTATTACTTTTTCGTGAATGTCCTTATTTAAAACACTTAGGTGAATACTATTTGCAGTGTTCTGTGGGGTTAAGAATAGCATTCTATGGATTTTATGATGTGGATCATAGTTTTACACAACATTTTATGAGTGTATAGATAATTTTATACACTAGATATTTAGACTCATATTAGTTATTTTTTACAACTTTATTCCTCTTCATTGCTTTATATATATAGACTATTAATGTACTTGTCCAGATATAAATATATAGAAATCCCAATGCGTTTTTCAAGTTTACTTTATAAACTGGTGATAAAAAATACATATTATGATAATATACAAGGGAAAGTCTGATTTTTTCTGACCTCTGAAATAATGTTCTACAAACCACAACTATAATATGGGATGGTAAAAATGAATTCATATTCCATTCTGTTCACACATTTATAGAGTCTGCAGCTCATATCCTCTATTTTTTTAAAATGCTTTAAACCAGTGTGAATAAGTTAACAGCTTCCTATGAAAAAATATATTCTAACTAAAAAATATTTTAAGCAGAAATATTTTACATTTTCAATTAATAAAACTTGTGTTACAAAAACATCTTGCAGATTTAAGTATGAATATCCAGGACTGGTAATCTGCAAAGTTAAGTGAGTTACTCAGAGTCATTTTTCTTACTACACATCTTTTTGATATGGGAAATTGCCCTTTTTCATTACAAAAGTCCCTGGTGCATACTATATTCTGGGCTTATGAAGTTGTACCAGCACATATGAACTCCAAAATAATATGTTCATGAAGTTCTTCACCACGAATAGCAAATTTGCAGAAGAAACTAACACTAGAGATGCCAGCCTCACTTAACCCATTGCTTAGGCTTCTATCACCTTGATGGACTTTTCAAAATAGTACTCCATGTGGCAGGTCATTATTTGAGATGAACTTGCTCTGATGCCATTGTTTTTTTTTTTTTCCTGAAAGGTCTTGGGAGGGTGGGAAGAAGGTGTCTGCAGCTCCCTGGCATCTGTCTTCCATCTCCTGGACTTTGTCTTTAACGATACGTTACCACACCTCCCCACCACCTTTGTTACCTTTACGCTGCTGTCCTTGACAAAATGAGGCATGGGAAACATACCCACCCCTGACACTTAATGACTTTTTCCTCAAAGGCAGATGAAGGTGGGAAGAAATAATAAAGATACCCTTCTTAGGGGTACCTATAGAGTGTGTCTAATTGCTTCTGCCAGCAAGGCCCATGTGTATGGGATGTTAGTTTCTCATCGATTGTTATAGGCAATGCGGAGTGACATATAATGAGTTTTCTAGCTTCTCTTGAGATTTAGCATGATAATGAGGAAGAAAAGATACTCGTGAGAAAGAGACAAGAGAATAAAATTTAGAAAACCACAAAATGTTAGACCTCTAGCATTAGTGTGGTATTATGCCTACTCCTTACACGGCCCTGTTGAAATTAGGCATTTTAAATTTAAAGAGTTTGATCTCTTCAAACTATTCTGAATTGTAACAATAGCAATACTGCCACAGTTTAACTCTCAATGCAAAATTATAATGGGTAGTTATTATACACAATATATATGCAATTCTTTTTCTCTGATTATTCAGATGAAAGTCTCCCTCCTTTAGATGAAGAACTGGCCCTTTCTTACTCTAACCAAGGGATCCTGTTTTGGTTTGCCAACTAGTCCCTGACTTCAGAAGTGGATATCTGACGAAATATGTAACAATTATAATACTCCACTCACACCATAGTGATGCAGAGATCGGTGCAGAGATGATGAGCTGGGATTAAGCTGTTCCTGGACACTTTTCTAGTTAGATGTATAAACAATACTCATTTCTGGTTGAATTTTGTAAAGGGACAAGTCCGTTTTTGGGGAGAGTCAGATTTCATGAATGATGCAGGAAGAGGCAGGAATGAAAAATTGAGATATTTATAACGTATAGATACATGTGTTTCAATGATCCATAAAGTTAATTTCCCCCACGATTTCTCATAATATATTCAAGTGAACAAATGCATTCACGTTTTCCATATATATATATATATATAATGAGGATTAACTTGGATTTTGTAGTGGGAAGCCAAAAGAATTCTAACACAAAGTTTTATTATCTTCCTTTTTCTTGGTAGAGTTGATTCAATACAAAAGAATCCTATAAACTGGTAATGTATAATCTGTCATCTGTTTGTCCCTGTAGACTTAATACGCTCATATGAAAAGTAAAATTCTTATCTAATGAACCTTTTATAGAACATTATGTACAATAAAACATAATATAATATAATATAATATAACTTTTTATAGAACATAATAGAACATAATATAATAGAACATAATATAATGGAACATAATATAATAGAACATAATATAACATAATATAATATAACATAATATAATATAACATAATATAATATAATAGAACAATATAATAGAACATAATATAACAACTTTTTATAGAACATTATGTAGAATTTTATAGAACATTATGTAGAATAAAGTTATTTACAATGCCTATAGTGGCACTGGCTCTCATGTGGAAATGAGTGTGCCACCCCACAGCAGAGGCAGTGCTTGGGGTCACCCTGGAGTCCATTCTGAGATGATTACATCCAGGGGTAAGTGACGTTTAACTGCACTGCATTTTGGACCATGTGTTGCCTCTTGAACCTTACAAGTTATTACAGGAAGGAAGGTGTTCAGATGGAACAGGAAACTATTCCAATAATAGACAAGGTTGAATTCAAAATCATATATTTTAAATTTTTGAAAAGTTACTTGAATCTATTCCCTGAAGAAATTCATAATATGAATAATGAACTCCAAATTTAACTCCTAAATTGGAATACCTGCTATTGGTATGTAATAATATTCTTTGTACAGTCTGTCTGTCAGTCACTCTGTTTCCCTCTTTCTTCCCTCTCTCTTTCCTTTCATGTTAACCTTTTAACAAGGTTAAATTTAATTTTTGGTCTGAGATAGCAAAAGAAAACGCAAGTGGAGCTAGTGAAGGAGAGGTCACCATGTAGAGATGACTGTGATTTCTTAGACCAAACTGCTAATTTTACAAGTTCTTTCAAGGCGATTAGTGAATACACAACATTACATATGGTTGGGTGTTGAAAGTAACAAATAGAGTAGAAAAAGGAGCAATTAAAAATGTCTCATGGATCCCAGTCTCCACTGGAGTACTTGGCTGTTTGAATGTTCCTTAAATTCAGTGATGAATAAATACTGATAATAAATCCCATGATTTCAGCATTCCCGCACCAAATTTTTCCTAAGGAAAAAAATCTATGAGAATTTACATCTATTTTAAATGGCAACCTCTATTTTTATCTTACAAATTTAAATGGATCTTATTTTCTTAAAGCAAGTACACTAAGACTTTCTTTCTTGGATATACAGATTTTCTCATATAAAATATTAGAACAAGTTTTCTATAATCACTATTTCAACATTTTTGCTCAGAAATTATACTAAATATTTTGTGCCCATTGGTTTTGGGTTAAAATTGCAAAAGAGCTATTATATACTGAACTTAGTTCCACAATTGCATCTTATACTTTTGAAAATTTTAATAAGATTTATAACACAAAATTGTATGTCATCTTGAAGAGATTTCAATTAATATAGCAGACATTTCATAGCCCTGCCAAAATGATCTTCCTCATAATCTTAGATATGGACAAATGGCTCAGTGTTCCATATAAATCAAATCTATACATTTCATTGGTCCATATTTTCCATTTTTAATCTCTTCTAACTTTTTAAAATAATTTCTTAAAACAGTTTTGGATTTCCAAAGAATTTCAAAGATAAACTCCACCCAGATTTCCTTATTAGGAACATTTTACATTTATATGACAGATTTGTTACAATTGATACTGATATTTTTATATCAACCAAAACTGATTATCATTAACCAAAGTCTATAATTTATTCAGATTTCCTTAGTTTTTACCTAAAAGACTTTTTCTGGTCCAACATCTCACATTACATTTAGTCATCATTTCTCCTCAGCTCTTGGTTGTGATAGTTTCTGAGACTTTCCTTGTGTTTGATGACCTTGTCAGTTTTGGGGATTCTGGTCAAGTGTCTGGAAGAATTTGCCTCAAGCAGGATGTGTCTAATGTTTTTCTTACAATTAGGCCAGGGTTAGATTTGGGGGGAAAACAGAGGTAAAGTACTTACCATCAACACACCTTATCACTGAGATATTAAACTTGATTTCCCGTCTGGGGTAGGGTGGGTCAGATTTATCCACAGGAAAATTATTGCCCCTGCCCCCTTTTCAGGCTGTACTGCTTGGAAGGAAGGCATATGTATAGCCAACACTTAAGGGGTGGGAGTAACATACGTTCCACCTCTTTGAGAATGGAGTATCTACATAAATTATTTTGAATTTTTCTGCGTAGAAAATCTATCTCTTCTCTCTTATGTATTTATTCAGTCATTTATTTATGTCAGTCTGAGCTCGTGGACATTTATTTTATAATTTAGATTATAAGCCA
>PVHT021183556.1:3189466-3330330 GCA_004024745.2 Catagonus wagneri
CGTTTAACCTATTAAAGATGTCTGTGCTGTTTCCAGTTAGGGGCAATTATGTATAAAGCTGCTATGAACATTCACATGCAGGTTTTTTGTATAGATATGTCTTTAAATCTGTTGGGTAAATAGTAACTATAGAGGCATAGTTACTGAATTGTATACTAAGAATATGTTTTGATTTGTGAGAAACTGCCAAACTGTCTTCCAAAGTGGCTGTACCATTTTGCATTTCTACCAGCAATAAATGAGAGCTTATTCTTACTATTTTACAATTCCTATTCTATCATGAATGAGATTCAAGTTCTTAATTAAATCAGATGTTCTATACTAAAGCAAAAGCATGTTAATATAACAAATATGAATAGAAAACTTAATATTTAAAGTCAAGTTATAGTACACCTAGAGAAATATTGATATGGAATAGCAAAATATCATCTTTCAGAGAACCTTGTGGAATCAGCCTAAAAAAAAAAAAAACACTAGTTCATTATCAACATATCACCACTTTGAACACAGATATTGTAAAACACTTTCAAAATTATTGCTATTTAAGAAGTTTGATAACCCCATATTTCCATTTTTGTTTTGAATTTTAACAGTAAGTATTTTCATCAAACTTTAGTATACCCTAACAAAATTTATATGTATTATAAGTAAGCCTATTAAAAATAAAAATAGAATAACTATTGCATGTCTCTCATTTTTAGGTAAATATTCTTTTTTGGATTTGCACTCTTAAAGAATTTTTCCTCAAATACAAATACTCAAATAAATAATGTACTTTCTCCTGAATTTGAAATATCAGCTTTCTGTCTTATAAAAAGTCTTTTCTAAGGGTAAAAGTTTAATGATGAAATTTATGATAAGCAAAGTCCCAGGCAAGCAAAATCTCTTGAACTCCAGCTTTACAGTGTCAGTTAAATTTTCTACTATAACCACCATAAGGGATCATTTAAAGATTTTTATTTAAAAAAAAAAAGGCTTATCTGTACTGTAAAATCGTAAACAGGTCAGCCTTCCCCAAAGTATTTTGTGAAACCTTATAATGGCCTAATAATTCTCAACACAGTGCTGAGTGTTGAGTGACTGAGGCTGTATAACAATGGGCTATAATATTTATTTTTTGTATCCACAAATGGATGTTGGTTTCTGTCCTCAGTCATTCTTTGGTGCTGACTTGGGGGAAACCAGAAGACTAGGCACAAATGGGGCCTCTCCATGATAATCTTTCAAGAGTGGAATGGAATGTAATTATTTAAAATGGTGCAGTCGGACACCCTGAAATCATTGCCCAGTAGTGAGGACTAGGCACGTTATGTGAAAACAAAAAAAAAAATACAAAATAGTCCCATATTAATGTATAAAAATTTAAAAATTGCTAGTGGATAGTAAGGTTCAAGTCCCTAAATAAATAAAATATTGTGTTCTGTCTTAACATTTAGTAACACGCATTGTGTGATGATGTAGGCCATGCACCAGCGTACAATGAAGACATTGCAAGTAACACAATAAGACACAACCATGTTGACAGCAAATACGTTTATATAACTCAAGCTTCTTTCAGCTGTCGGTACCTATTACAGTAATTTACTGCTCAAAAGTGCTTGCCCACATGTCTTATGATAACTGATATTTTTGTAATGCCCCCGTAAGGCTGTTTTCCCAGAAAGACTTATAAATAGGATCATTCTTACATTGCCTTCTGAATCTGGGACAAACTATTCCACAATTATCTGTTCTTAACTGTATCAGTACTTTATTCTTGTGGGTTGCTGAACAGGATTCCATTGAATGAATGCGTAGGTTAGTTTATCAATCTACCCTCTGAAGGATATTATGGCCTTCCAGTTTGGGGTGAATGAGAACAAAATGGCCATAAGCATTAGTGAAAAGATAAATTTTCTGTGAAGATAAATATAAATTCCATTGGCATCAACATATAAGATACTTCTGGATCTTATAGCAATTGCGTGTTTCATTTTTTTTTGAAGATTATATGGTTTTATTGCCCTCTACAAAGTTAAGCAATCATATATACCATGGAATTTTGTTTAGCTTTTAAGTGATGTTTAATATGTGTACAGAAAAGAGAACTCATTATAGACAACAATGGATTTTGAAAGAATCAATATTTGTGAATGAGCTATTATGATACCCTGGTATTTCTGATGGACATTTGGGTAGTTTCTACTTTGGGGCTATGATGTATAGTGCTTCTCTGAGTACCCTCATGCACCGGGTATACCTCCACACTTTTCCATCAGTCACAAGCCTGGGGGTGAGATTCCTGGGCACAGGTTCTACCTCTGTTCCTCGACAGCAGATACTACAAAGAGCTTCTCAAAGTGACTTCACTCCTTTGTTCTCCCACCAGGAATGCTTGAGAGATTGAGTTGCCTTAAGTTTTTTCTTTATTAAAAGTGGTATTTTCTTTTTTATATTCATTACTTTGGTTATTGTGTCCTGGTATCTATCTCATTCTGGCCTCAGCTCCATTTTTGAGTGTGTTTCCATTTATGAGACTGCAAATTCATTGCTCAAATGGCTGCTCCATTTTAAATCCACACCAGTAATAGATGACTGTTCCCACTGTCTGAGCCTCATCAGGACTTGGTATCTGTCATTTTCTTTGCATCCCACTGTGATGGTGTGTAATGCTAACTCACTGTGTTTTTTTATTGTTTTTTCATTTCCCTAGTTACCAATGATGTTGAATAGCTTTTTGTATGTTTCCTTAATGATGTATCAGAAACCTCATTCCTGTTTTGTACTGTCATATTTTAGTAAAGTTGATTTCTGTAATTTCCATATTGATTCCTGATAAATACCATTTCTCAGATACATATTTTACAAATATATTCAACCAGTCTGTCTATTTATTTGAATTTTAACACTTTTTTAAATAACTCCTTGTGAAAATTTTTATCTATCATTTTTTTTTCTTTTAGAGATTACACATTTTGTGTCAAGTATAAGGATTTTGCCCAGCCTGAGGTCCCAAAGATTTTCCTTTCATTTTTTCCTTCTGGAATTTTTAGAGTTTCATTTTGGGTTACAACCCACTTTGAGTTAATTTTTATATATAATGCATAGGATAGAACATTATTCATTTATTTTTGCATATGGATGTCAAATTGTTCCAGAATTATTAACAAGTTAAGAAAAGTGCCTTTCCTTAAGAAGGTTACATTGTATGGGGAGGAGCAGGTAAACTCAATAAATATTTTATGTACTACATAAGAAGATTATAAGTCCTAAGACCAAAAGAAAAACTACATAGAGAGTAGCATAAAATATACAGAGAGAGAGAGAGACAGTAGTAGAAAGGATTTCAGATTTGGATGAATTAATTAGATGGGTTTATAAATGATGGAACAGATAACTGACCTAGTTTATGAAAGATTTTTCACTTTCTAAGTTTTCTCTAACTACCATAAAATATAAGAGCAAGTTATTATTACTTCTGACCAAAAATTTGACATTTACCACAAAGGAAAAAAATAAATAATGAAATGTGACTTATTACCTCTATATTAGCATTGGATAGAACCCAAGTAACAACTGAAGTTATGGATTTACAATCATAGTGATGACATTTCAGTTATATTTATGATTCATTACTGTGCTATAATATAATCTTTAACAATTAATTTCTTTTTTTATTTTTGTCTTTTTGCCTTTTCAAAGACCGCATTCATAGCATATGGAAGTTCCCAGGCTAGGGGTCTAATTGGAGCCACATCTGCAACCTACACCATAGCTCATAGCAACACCGGATCCTTAACCCACTGAGTGAGGCCAGGGATCGAACCCGCAACCTCATGGTTCCTCTTCGGATTTCTTAACCACTGAGCCCCAACGGGAACGCCTTAATTTCTATTTTTATAGTCCAAATACATTCAAAATTTTCAGAGTAGAATAGTGATGATAATACAGACATATAAAAATCTTCATAAAACATGAGGCTTGAAGTTAAACCCACATACTAAACATGTCTTCTCCTATAAATTGTCTCCAAAGGAAGAAGTTATTCAAAGAGACATTCAAATTATGTTTCATATTAGAATAAAAAGGAAAAGTCTGGAAAATATCTATTTTCATGTATCTATGTGAATCAGTAAGAATAAAGATAACTGTATGTATCTGCTTATATGCCACCTATGGAAATAATTCCTTGCATGTATTTTTCAAAAAAATGTTTAAAAATATCTTTGGAAAATTAAAGGCAATCATGGGAGGATGAGTTAATATTTTACAATTAAAATATGTTGGTCCCGCTAATGAAGAAAGAACATTTTCAAGCTTCTAATCTTGACAGTAATGCATTTTGTTGTTTCTTTGAATCAGTAATAATTTTGTTTACACAGTCATGCAAATAGTAGACTAAAATAGAATGATAATAAGCAAAAGAACGTCATGCTCTATTGAGAGCAAATACCTCATTTTAATTGTAGATCATTGATCAATTTATATATTATTCAATGTCTTTCAATTATGCTGTTTAACAGGAAAAATGTTTATATTGTTTTCTCTCAGAAAATATATTATAAACATTAACTAGATTATGATTATATATTTACTAAAAATATTTTAAGAACGATTAAAGACTTTGAATATTCAATGTCCAAATTAACAAGTCTACACATAGCAGTTGAAGTGATGGTTAAGATGCCCGTTGCTAATATTGAAACTGCCTGAAAACTTTAGTCTACTTAATTCTGTGAGATGTGATAGGTTAATCCTCATTGCCTTTTTTTTTTGAATCAAGAAAAAAATTTAAGTCTATATTAAGGTCACTACCCAAAGTTGATGAGATATCTGTTACAAAACAGGTGAAATATAATTATCAGGCAAGTCATCAGAAGTAAGTTGATGTAAAGAATATCACTGATAATTAATGTGAACATTGCAAATTTATACTAAATAAATCAATGCATTTGAAAATGTACTTTGCCAGCCCATACATTTGATATTTTTATTTTCACAATGGATTATGTTAATTATTGCACAGTATTGCTACTCAAAGCAGAGTTTATTTTTTTAATTGGGTGTATTTTACTGTAACTTCCTTCTAAAAGACTGCTCAGAAGAAAGATACAAAAATATAAAATGAAAAGAGTGAAAATTTTATCAAAATAATTTAACAATGATACATCCACTGAGTAAAATGCATTCATTAAATTCTCTTTTTTATTTTTAAATTTCTGGCCAAACTCACAGCATATGGACGTTCCCAGGCCAGAAAATGAATTCAAGCCAGCCAGAGCTATGGCAATGATGGATCTTTTAACCCACTGCACCCTCACCTCCATGGTGACCTGAGCCTCTGCAATCAGATTCTTAACCCACTGTGCCATGGCAGGAATTCCCATTAAATTCTACTTATAAAACTCCCTAAAAAATTTCATCTAGTTTTCACTTCAGTTTACCTATATAAATGTACAGATAGGGAGTATAAAATTTTTAGTTCAGAAAATATGTAATTGATTTCTATTTCTAAGGAAATATCTGGAACAGAAGTCAGAGATCTGGTTAAAAAGGCCATGACTTGGATCACAGGGTAGGAAAAGCATGGACTCAGACTCATTTAAGACATTAACCATGAAATACACAATTATTCTTAATGGAAAATGCTCTTGTCAGAAGTTTATTTAAGAACATGTGTAAGAAACAGATTTCTGCTTTAGCATGATTATTGATGAATGATGAAAGTCTAGTATAATTACTAAAACTTTCTTATGAAAATACAAATTATCTACATGCAGTGTTTTCAGTGTGCATTATTTACTATCTCAATTTTTATCAATCAAAAACTATCATTAAACAGCAAGTGTGGTGTGTGGCTATGGCACAAGGAACGTAAGTATAACATACATCCTTAGAAGAATTTATCATTTTAGGAGAGGAAATCAAGATGGTGGAGGAGGAAGATGCATAACTCATATCCCCTCAAACACTTCAAAAATACATCTACGTGTGGAACAATTCTCACTGAAAACCAACTCGAGACTGGCAAAGACTCATACAACAAAAGCTGTAAGGAAGATACACATGGGATCAGAAAGGAAGGGGAAAGAAGCAATCAGGTCAGGACCTGTGCCTAGAAGGAGATTCAGAAAAGGAGTGAGATTACATGAGCAGGGATTCTGGGGAGAGATTGGTTCCAGCCACATATTGGGCATCCCAGTCCTGGGTCCAACACAGGGAACAGAGTCCCTTAGGTAGGTTGGAGTGCCAGTGGGATTAGGAGGAAGGCTGTGGGAAGACTGGCATCCACTCCTGAGAAGCACATACACACTTGCTTATTCTCTCTCTCTCTTTTTTTAGGGCTATAGGTGCAGCTTATGGAAATTCCCAGGCTAGGGGTTGAATGAGAGCTACAGCTGCCAGCCTATGTCACAGCTACAGCAATGCCAGATCCAAGCTGCATCTACAAGCTAAACCACAGCTCATGACAACACCAGAAGCTGAACCCACTGAGCGAGGCCAGGGATTGAACCTGCATCCTAATGGATAGTAGTCAGATTTATTTCTGCTGAGCCACAACAGGAACTCCCATATTTGCTTATTCTCAGAACAGGCAGGGGAAGATTGAAACTGCATGGATCTCTTGCTGATTTCCAACAACAGCCATGAGACATACCCCAGCCTGAACCAAATGACTACCCTGGCCTTGCTTGCCATGACACAGTTCCACCCTGGGGAGAGAATGACAGCAGATAAGGGGAGCATCTGAGATGGGGGAAGCCGTTACAGATTACACAGGAGGTGCATCACAATGTAGTCTGGGACACTGACTGTGGCTATGGCCCACATAGGTTGTGTTCAACCCATGCTAAGCAAGGACTAGCCCTTCTTGCTCCAGCACTGCTCTCCTCTGAGGCAAAGGTTCCTGGAGAGTCTTGGAGATAGGGACAAGTGAGGGGACAGATCCAGCTTGGATCCAATGTTCAGGGCCTCTGTTCCAGCAATGAAGTAACTGGTTCTACCCCTAGTAGATGGTAACAACTACTGAGCTGAAGAGAAGTCCTGCCTTATCCCTGGCTCAGGCTCTAGCTCCTGGCTCCATTTCCGGCCCTACTTCCTACCAGGGAGATAGCTGCAAGCATACCCTGAGAAAGACATGACTTGTATTCATGTCACACCCAGCTCTCTCATCAAATCCACTAGGCATGTGCAGACTATAGTGGGACACCCCCATGCAAAGTCACCCCTTCAAGACGATAGGTAGCTATTTCACCTAACTTCATAGAGACAGAGAGTGACAAGCAAAACAAGAAGATAGCAGAATTGTTTAAATTGAAAGAGTAAGAAAAAAACCCAGAAAAAAAACTAATAAAGCAGAAATAGGAGTTCCCATCATGGCTCAGTGGAAATGAATCTGACTAGCATCCATGAGGAAGCAGGTTTGATCCCTGGCCTGTTCGGTGGGTTAAGGACCCTGTGTTGCTGTGAGTTGTGGTTTTGTTTGCAGATGCAGCTAAGATCCCGAGTTCCTATGGCTTTGGTGTAGGCCAGTGGCTGCAGCTCTGATTTGACCCCTAGCTTGGGACCTTCCATATGCCGCAGGTGCAGCCCAAAAACAAACAAAAAACGAGAAATAAATAATAATTTACCAGATAAACAGTAGAAAGCATTAATAACAAGACAGATGATTTAGGGGAAAAGAAAAGATAAACATGCAGAGAATGTCAACAAGGAAATAGAAAATATAAAATACAATCAGTCAGAACTGAAGACTGCAATAATTGAAAATGAAAAACGTGCTAGAAGAAATTAATAAATCAGTGACAGAGAGGAACACAAAGTGACCTAGAAGATAGAATAATGGAAATCACACAATCAGAACAGCAAAAAGACAAATTAAAAAATGAGAATAGATTAAGGAATCTCTATGACAAACTCAAGCACACCAACATTTGCATTAAGAGAGAAAAGGGGTCAAAATGTATTTGATGAAATTATGGCTGGAAATATCACAAACCTGAGGAAGGAAATAGATACCCAAGTACAGGAAGCACAGAGGGTCCCAAACGAGATGATCCCAAAAGACCAAAGTCAAGACATAATAATTAAAATAGAAAAAATAAAGATACGCAGTATTCTAAAGGCAGTAAAAGAAGAATATAGTTATATAAAAGGGAACTCTCATAAGGCTAAATTTTCTGCAAAAACTTTGTAGCCTGAAAGTTTCTGCAGAAAACTTAGCATGATATATTCAAGGTGCTGTAAAGGAAAACCTTACAACCTAGGATACTCTACCCAGCAAGGTTATGATTTATAATTGCAGAGATTAAGAACAAAGGAAAAACAGAGAAAGTTCATCAATACTAAACTAATCCTAAAAGAATGATTAATGGAAAAGGAAAGATGATGACAAGACGTAAGAATCCAGGGGAAAAGAAAAATTCCACTAGAAAAGGCAAACATATAATAAAAGTCAAGGATATATAAATTAAATAAACTACTACTAAAATTAAAAGACTAAAATCAACTATAACTATAATACTTAGTAAAGAGACAAACATGAAGATTTAAATATGACATCACAAACCAAAAATGTCAGGGAGGGGAGGTATATCTTTTAGAACATGTTTTATCTTAAATGACTACCTGTCTAAAACAAGTTAATATAGTTATTTATCAACATATATTAATCTGGTAAGGAGCGGCTAGCTGACTTGTAAAAAGCAGAAATTACAGAGATATTTGTAACAAAATATACTTTACATCATTTATTTTAAACTTACATGACATTTATTCTGTAGCATACTTAGTTAAATTTTATCTTACATACTGTTCTCTTTTTGTTAAGTCTTCACATTTTCTCATGTTGTTTCTCTGATAAAATCTTAAAAATACTGAATCACTCAGACACTGGAAACATAATACTGTAAAGCAACAATAGTACAATTAAAAATCTGTTTTAGGAGTTCCCGTCGTGGCTCAGTGGTTAATGAATCTGACTAGGAACCATGAGGTTGCGGAGCTCGATACCTGACATCGCTCAGTGGGTTAAGGATCTGGTGTTGCTGTGAGCAGTGGTGTAGGTCACAGATGCGGCTTGGATCCTGTGTTGCTGTGGCTGTGGCGTCGGCTGGCGGCTACAGCTCTGATTAGACACCTAGCCTGAGAACTTTCATATGCCACAGGTGTGGCCCTGAAAAGACAAGAAGACAAAAAAAAACCAACCAACCAAAAAAAAAAAACTACTTTATCAGAGAAACAACGTGAGAAAATGTGAAGCCATTGTAACAAAACAGAACCATGTGAAAGATAGAATTTAACTAAGTTTAAAATAAATAATGTAAAGTATATTTTGTTATAAAATATCTCTGTAATTTCTTTTTACAGTGAATAGAAAATAATCCAAGAGTCAATGATTTTGCAAAAATTTTTATTTTATTCAGCTGGCATGGATTTTGGTATTGCCATGCATGAAAGAAATTAACCTGGTAAGGAGGGGCTAGCTGACTTGAATAGGAAACTTCAAAATATTCTTGCAGAATTCGAAGAATTCAAAAAAGAGACCAAGCATATACAATGTCAGCAACACTAACAAAATAAGAATCAGTTCATGGATCTTTTTCAATTCAGTGAATCTTTCAAGATTATTTTGATGCTAAATTAATAAATGTAAATATTAAACCAGGTATAAATGTATGTGTTAGAGAGAAGATACATGGGAAATAACACTTTAAGTGTAGATAATACCAGGAAGGCCATATCCTGATAATTCACACTTAACCTCTATGCATAATTAATTAAATTCTCAATTTAAGGGTTTGTTACCCTTACATACATAGCAGTGTAAATAAAAATTAAAAAAAAAAGCTAGACTGTAAAACCAATGCCAGTTGTCAGGTTACTAAAGTATAACGGAGATTTTTATTTAAAAATTCTTTCTAGATTTCTTATCTTAAAAGTGTTATATCCATCAAAATATTCCACAACTTCCTAAAGAACTCCTTGCAACCTGCAGAATTTAGCACTCAGAAAATTAAACTAGAGCCAGTAAGGGAGGGCATGATTTATAGGCCATTTATAAATAAATTAGGCTCTTTATAAATCACAAGTACTTCCATCTAAATAGCTCCCATATATCAACAACAAAAACTAAGTAAATCGATTTTTCATCTTTCACAACAGTATTGGAGTATACACAAAAGTAAATGAGAAAATTTGCTATTGATAAAAAATTATATTATGGTTGTATATTTTAAATCTATTTATTCATTCTCCCATCATTCTAATTCTCCAATCATTTCTACTGTCTAGGGTTCAGTTTACCATGTTTGTCACTGTACCTGGGCCATAAGTGCCTGAAGTCTTGAGGAATGATTACAAGTGCTTGAAAATGTACTCAGACACAGCCCTCTACACAGAAGAAATAGCAGGTTTCAAAACTATTGGCTGTTTAGAATTACAGGTTTTTGGTTGAGGTATATTTTCTTCAGTAGATACTGAGTGTATAATTAAGTGCCATTAATTCCATTTTCAAAAATTTTAACAATAATTTATAAAGAAGTTCTTTCACTCAAAATGGCTGAAGGCCAATATTTTAAAACTTAAGTCCATTAACCATTACAAGTTTATTACAGGTGGGAATAGATAAAATCACAATGCTTTCAATCAATTAAAATTGGGCACCGGTTCTCAAAACATTGAATTCTGGCAGATAAAGAAAAATTAGAAAATATTTAGACCATTTCAAAATAAATCCTTTTCTTTAAAAGTTAGTCCAGTCCAATCTCTATTTGTCTATTCTGATTGAGAAACTTATTAATGCAGCAAATTTCAATGATCAGAATGCTTTTTTCTGAATTCCACTGTATATAAGATTTGTGATTTTTTTTGATTCTTTGTGTAATCTGTTTGTGAAACTGTTAATTTGCTATGGTTTTCGTAAATCATAAAAATACCCCCCCATCATTCCTACTAAGCATAAATATCATTTTTCTGTCAAGTGTTGCTTCTTGGTACAGTAATGTGAAGCCTAGGGGTGGAAGAATTCATATTAACTCCCAAACCTTAGCTCAGGTTCAGAGGGTGATCATTTACTGGCCTCTAGAAGCTGATTCCCTGCTTTAAATTCATTGCACACATTACCCTGCTGCCCTCCCCCTACCAAGTCCAGGGATAAGAAGAAGCAGCCTACATTACCTCCTCCATGCAGCCCTGCTTGGCAGAGACACACTCTGAGGCGTAGATTTTGGGGTTGAAAGGACAGTTCTCTGTTCCCTGTGCCTTTTCTGTTCTGGCCAGAGCTTCAGTGAGGGTGGCTAGGGTATGCCTGTTTGATGGGTGTGTTTGGGAGGTCCAGGAAAGAATATTATGTTAGAATGGATGTATGTATATGTATAACTGAAACACTTTGTTGCACAGCAGAAATTATCACAACATTGTCAATCAACTGTACTTCAATAAAACTTAAAAAAATAATATTATCTTTGAAATGGAACTGCAGATTAACAAAAGTTTGATGTTTTGTTTCTTTCCTCTTTTTGTGTGAGTTGGTATGGGAAATAATTCATGCTGTAAGTTTGCGCAGCGCGGAGCAATGTAAAAGGTTTTCCTCTAATGAGGTTTTATTTCCAGATGGGAAAACTGAAGTTCCAGGTTTTCCTGATACTGTTTGTTATCACACAAGAAGGACTCTGGTGTCAGAGGGCCTTTTCATGAAAATACTTCACGCTTCCCACCTACAGCCCTCCTCAAAGTCTCAACCGTCTCCACCAAAAGCCTATGTTTTCTTTTTATGAAAAGAAATTTAAAAATCAAAGTTTCTAATAGGCCTGATAGAGTATAGATTAAAACCAAAGGAAAGGCAGGATATATTCAGACTGTAGTCATGAAGAGCAGATTGATAACACAATGAAAATACAAAGAAACAGTATGAGAGTTAAGATCTACGCATTTAAAATTTAACAAAGTAAAAGAAAAGCAGAATTTAACTATACTAAGACTTACTTTCTTTAAAGCCCATCTTTAGTTTCACATTGTTTCTGTTTGCTTTAATCGATGTATCAGTTTGATGAGCATGAAATCTTACATCTTTATTTAATCACATTTAAAAGTTCCAAGTGAGCTAAATATTGTGTAAAATTTTTTCAAAATATAAAATAGATACTTTTTTCAAAATGACATGTGGCCCTACCTTGCACTGTCTTATTTCCTTTACATGGAAAAGAGTACAAATCAAATAAATCGAAGTAAATGTAAAGGGAGGAGAATGAGATAACCCCAAAGTAATAACTACTATCATTTATTCATTTTAATAAAGTGCTGTGACAACATATGAAATCTAGAAATCCTCTAGATTTCATCTTGATCAGGATGGGACACATTCGACATGGAAACTCAAAAAAGTGGAACTAATTATTGAAGATATAAAGGTCAACCTTGAGGACTGGGGAGATGATTAGAAATGAGGAAATTTGGTAAATGCAATTACTAAAGAAATAATGGTGTAAACTCAAGGTAGCTAAAAAGAGTCTAATGATAGCAACTAACATTTAGAGTATAGGTATTTTGGAACTCTCCCAGTATAGGAATTTTATTAGTCAATCTTTAAAAAACATGTTCTGGGAGGAATTACTCTCATTACACTTTACCAATTGGAAAATGGAATTGCAAGTAAGAAGTTACCTTCTCAGAGTACCATAGCTAGGAACTTCAAAACTCTGAGCAATTTCCTCAGGTTTTCCTTGGCTCTCTGAAGCTCAAGTTCTAGGTCATATAACTAAAGAGGAATTGATCAATAAAATAGAAAGTCAACTAATGAACCATGGCTTGTTTCCTACATGAAATTTTATAATTATTTAACCTTTCATAAAGTTGATTGTACATGTTAGTGGTTCATTAATACCTCCATAGACTCAATAGCCTTCAACCTCTCCACCCCACTCCCTGCTATGCTATCTATGTACATACTGAATTAATGAAAACTTTCATTTTTTTTTCCTTGACATGATTAGGCAATGGTATGCTGGCAAGTGTTTAATAACTGTCTCTCTCAAATTTTTAAAAAAGTCTTTATTTATGGTATTTTCTGGTTTCCATGCTGCAAGTACTCCAACCGTGGCTGATTTCAAGCTACTGAAATGAAAATAATGAAACACAGATTTGGGAAGCCAGTGTGAACCAGCTTTACCACACCACTAGAACTTTAGCTTTATCTGTTATGCTTCCAGTGATTATCATTTTGAAAAAAATTTACTTGTCAGTAACAATATTATGTACTGGAGCAAGGAAAGCAGAGCTTCAGGCAACAAGTCATTAACATTAACCCAGAATATCTTATCCAAAAATCTGATATGCTGAGCACATCTGTAAAACATTCTAATAAAAATGCTATGATAAAATGATAATGTCAATATTTCTAATGATTATATCATTCTAAAATAGTTGAGGGGCAGTTGTCAGCTTTTGAAATCAATGTAAATTCATAACCAAAATGCAGATTTTAGGCCCCCATACTGTACTTTGGATTATTCCAATTATTTTTGCAAATTGTAAATTAAAATACCCATCAAAACACTGCTGGGCATTGAAAAGTGGTCTTCCTAAATCTATTATTACTCCTACAAGATCTCCTGGAATACATATAAGATATTTCACAGTGATTTGTCTAAATCATGAGAATAAAAACTATAGAGATTTTCAAGTTAAGATACATTCAAATCAGTCCATTAAAATTATGCCAAAGGTCTACAGTCTTTTATATTATGTTATCAATTCTGTATAAACCAGAGTCAAACTGCTTCACAAAAAAAGTTTTGGTTCTAGTAGGAAAGCAATGGATTTTATTACCTACAAAGTAAGACTATAAAAATAAGGTTTTAAGACTCTGGGGAAAACACACATACAGCAAAAATACCACTGAAAATCTTTATAAGCAGTACTCTATTTCTATCCATTTTAATTAAAATCATAAATCTCACATTTTTTTCTTTCCTAGGTGCCTAAAAATATGCTTACTAAGCCAACCTGTATTTCTAGGTTCTTTATAATTTAACTATAGCTATTGTGATAATGTAATCAAAACCTTTTTAAGAATGCCTAAATTTTAGTCAGAATCAATTTGCTTTTGCAAATCATGCCACTAAGACACGTAACAGTATATATTAAAGCTTATTATAATTATATATAGACAGTAGCTAATTTTGTCATTTTGATGTGAATAACATTGCAAAGTAGAAAATAATTACTATTGAAAAACTTAACTTTGATTTTGTTTAGAGATATAAGTTTCTTTTATTGTTTTAAGATATAGAGACTATTTCCAAAATCAAATTTAAACCTGGACAAGAATGCTTATAATGCTATGTGCTTTGTTAGCTGTAGTGACTACATCAGTAGCGTTACTTTGAAATACCAATTTACAAGAAAATGGAAGTTTTACTAACTTATTGCTCTGACTACTTTAATATTCCCAAATACCTACTACCTTACTCCATTTAACTATGTGTTACACATTGTTCATCTCATTCTTTCACAGATTTTGGGCAACAAGAAGCAGATACATTTTTTTAAAAGGAGGAATTGTGTTTCATTCTTATTTTTATGATGGATGAGTATTCCATTGTCTATGTACACCAGATCTTCTTTATCCATTCAGCACTTGATGGACGCTTGGGTTGTTTCCATATCTCAGCTGTTGTAAATAATGCTGAAAGGAACATTGCGGTCCGTGTATCTTTTCAAATAATGTTTTCACTTTTTTCAGATATATGCCCAGAAATGAAACCGCTGAATGATATAGTGGCTCTATTTTTATTTTTTTAGAGAATTCCATATTGTGTTCCACAGTCACTGCACCAATTTACATTTTCACTAACAGTGTATAAGGTCCCCTATTCCCCACATCCTCTCCAATGTGTTATTTGTGGTCTTTTTGATGATGGCCATTCTGACAGGTCTGAAGTGGCTTTGATTTGCATTTCCCTGATATTTAACAATGTTGAACATTTTCTCATGTGCCTTTTGGGCATCTCATTTCATTTTTGGAAAAGTGTCTATTTGGTCCTTATGCTCATTTTTCAGTCAGGCCATAACAAAGAATGAAATTTGCCATTTTTAGCAACATGGATGATCTTGGAGGGCATCACACTAAGTGAAATAAGTCAAACAGAGAAAGACAAATACTATATGACATCACTTACGTGGTAAATTTAACAAATGCAACAAACTAGTAAATACAGCAAAAAAGAACCAGATTCACTGACACAGAGAACAAACTAGTGGTTACCACTGGGGAGAGGAAAGAAGGAGGGGAATACTAGGTAGAGCATTAAGAAGTATGAGCTATTAGGTGTAAAATAAGCTACAAGGATATAGTATACAATGCAGGGGGTATAGCCAGTGTTTTATAAGAATTATAAATAGAGTATAACTTTTAAAATTGTGAATCAATATATTGTATACCTATAACATATAACATAGTATATAACTATACTTCAGTAAGAAAATAAAAGAAATAAAAAGAACTTTTTGATATGCCTATTACAAATTTGCAGGAGTTTTTATATTTTCTTAAGTTCTAGGTCAGATGGTCAAAGGGGAGGCATTTTTGCTCACCTTCTATTTCCAATTTCCCTGAGAAAGAATACTAACAATGTTACTGCTTTATTCAAAGCAAAAATAAAGGGACACAACTACAACTCAGTAAGTATAAAGCTCATTTCACTCTTATTGTGTAAACTGAATAATAAAAATCCATGAACTTCCAAAAGAAAGGATTTGTACATGGTGTTAAACAAAATAAATCTTCATAAAACCTGCAGAGCCTGCCAGCTATCTCTTCCTCTGCAAGAACAAATAACACACACACACACACACACACACTTGCCCCATTCCATAATCACATGGGAATCTCTACCTGACCTATCTTGACCTTGTCTCAGATAGTTGTGAAAAAGAAAGGAAAGAAAAAGAAAAGAAAGAAGAGAGAGAAAGGCATATGCAAAAGTTAGATGAAGAAATAATAAAACTGGATAATCAATAAAATTCATGACTATCTCAGAGGAAAAAAAACGAAAAATTCCAGACATCCTGACTTTTCTACTGACATTAAAAATTTTTAAGTTGCAAAAGTGAGGTACAATGATTTAGAGAAGAGATTATGACACAGCAAGGAGAGATTGAATGGAATTGGTTTCACTCAGGACAGATGAAATAAAAACAAAAGACTTGCAGAGAAGAAAATGAAAATCACCTTACAAAAAGGAAGTTAATAAACATAACTGTAAAGAGGCATTGCAGCCAAACTTGAAAATCCCCAGGAAACAAAACAGTGAAAAAAAAAAACTCATGTATAAAGATGATTTGGCAGAATATAACTAAGAAAGTTATAAAAATTGACAAATATAGACAGATGCTGGTCTTAGAGAAGAGACCTAAGTAAATGAAACACCAGGGAAAAAAATTATCGTAAGATCAAGGCAGACATGCTTTCATGAAAGAAAAGGAAAAATTAAAACTCTGTATAAGAACTATATAATATTTCATAGGAAAAATTTATATAAAAATGATCAACTTCAAAGGTTATAATAATGATATTATAGAACTTTATGGTTAAATGTTATTCTCTGAATATCTAAACATATAAAAGCAAATAATCTTGAAGTTTGGATCTAAATGTCTTAACAACAAAATGCATGAAACAATGTCTACAGAGATACATGAACAGTAAAATAACTGTCCAAAGTGTCTCCGATATGAAGCTAATAGAATAACATTCTCAAACACAAATATAGGGAATATACAGCACATGTAAATTTCTCAATGAAATAGTTTGATAGTGAACTGCAGACTGTGAATTGAAGGAAATGATATATTCTAGAAATGCAAAAGTTAAACTATTGATGGGCATAAAATTCCTTTCATACAGAACTAAGACTCCCTGACAGAGGGAATTTATAATAACAAAACAATATTTAAAATGTGGCAAGGTTAAATATATAATACAACCACAAAAAAAAAAAAAAACAAGAGATTTGGAAGAATGAGCTGAGAGTATATATAATTGCATTTTTGCTTATTTCCTCAACTAATAAAGCAAGGGAAACACCTAACATGTAAACAAACATGAAGTTAAGATGAAATGTAACCCTGTAACCACTTAACCATTTCCATCTCCACCAGGTGAGCATGTGTGTGTACTCGTGCATGCACACACGTGCACGTACACACACACATGCATAGAGTATACTTGCATTTCAGGGTTTTCAGTAGTGATATCTTTGTAGCGGAGAAACATCTATATGAAATTTAGCAATACCTTTATCCTAGAATATTTATTTAACTTAAAGTGAAATTAATTATTTTTTCATTGTGGTTATGATTTGCATTTCCATAATTGTTAGTGAGGGTGAACATTTCTTCATATACTTTTTGGCCATTTATAAATCTTTGGAGAAGAGTCTATTTAAACAATTTTCTTAATTTTTAAATTGTGCTGTTCATTTTTTTGATTCTTGAGAGTTTTTTTTTTAATTTTTATGAGAACTATTTGCCTGAGATCTATTTTATGAGATCTTTAGCCTTGAAAGCTTTAAAATCTAGTTTTGTTGTTAATTATATGCTAATGCAGAAAGCAAAATCAAGTAAGAAATTTAAAAGCAAAATTCACAAAATCTTCTAAATAAAAGAACATTCTTTATGATTTTATAGATTTTTTTCTCTAATGATAAATGTCAATGATCCGACTTTTAGAAACATATTTTGGGAAAAGTAAATTGAGTATGAGAATAAGACAAAAATCACTCTTACTAGGATAATTCAAAGCAATAAATATATATAAATTTTGTCATACAAATGTTTGTGGTTATGTAAGAAAACAATGGAATGGAAATTCTTACTATTAGTTTTGTCTGTTCTTAGACTCTAAATTTTTAAATTTCAATGGTGCTAATCTATTTTGAAAATCTTTTGAAATCAGAGAAATGTTATGAAGTTATCTCTTTTGTATTTGCTCTAAGAAACTAATAATAATCTAGATTTTGTCTTCAAATAATCAAATTTACATCACATCTGATTTTAAATGAGTACATAAAGATGTAGATAATATATGAGCAATGTTGAGCAATGCAAATTTATACATCTTATTATAAAAGAAATTTAGCCAAAACAATAATTTTACATTGTTTGTAGTAAATGGTGCAAATGCTTTCTATTGTTTTAAAAACATTAATCATTCTGAAATGGTAGTTCATAACATATTGTATACATATGTATATGTGTATACATACACACAATGAATGCACTGACACGTGTGTACAAATATATTTTTGTTATGTAACATACAATATACATAAATGCATGTGTGTATGCATATGGGGTCTCCAATTAGGTAGCTCAATCTTCTTTATTTTTCTTTTTTCATGATTTTTATTTTTTCCACTATACCTGATTTAAGGTGTTCTGTCAATTTCTATTTTTATAGCAAAGGGACCCAGTCATACACATATGTATATTCTTTTTCTCAATTATCCTCTATTGAGTTCCATCACAAGTGAATAGACATAGTTCCCAGTGCCATACAGCAATATCTCATTGCTTACTCACTTCAAATAAAATAGTTTGCGTCTATCAATCCCAAGCTCCCAGTCCATCCCGTTCCTTCCCCTCCTCTCTTGATAACCACAAGTCTGTTCTCCAAGTCAGTGAGTATCTTTTCTGCAGAAAGATTCATCTGTGTTGTATATTACATTCCAGATGTAAATGATATCATATGGTATTTGTCTCTTTCTGACCTACCTACATTACTCTCAGTAGGAGTCTTTACTTTCATCCCTGTTCCTGCAAATGGAATTATTTTGTTCTTTTTTATGGCTGAGTAGTATTTCACTGTGTAAATATACCACATCTTCTTAATCCATTCATCTGTCAATGGACATTTAGGTTTTTTTCCATATCTTGACTCCTGTGAATAGTGCTGCAATAAACATATGGGTGCATGCATTTTTTCAGTGAAAATTTTGTCCATATATATGCCCAAGAGTGTTTTTGCTGGGTCCTATATGGTAGTTATATATTTAGTATTCTGAGGTGTCTCCATACTGTTTTCCATAGTGGTTGTACCAATTTACATTCCCACCAACAGTGTAGGAGGGTTCCATTTCCCCCACACCCTCTCCAGCATTTCTTCTTTGTTGACTTGTTAATGATGGCCATTCTGACAGGTGTGAGATGGTACCTCATAGCAGTTTTAATGTGCAGTTCTCTAATAATTAGTGATGTTGGGCACTTTTTCATGTGCTTGTTGACCATCTGTATATCTTCTTTAGAGAAATGTCTTTTCAGGGCTTATGCCCATTTTTCAGTTGGGTTGTTGGCTTTTTTGCAGTGAAGTTGTATAAGTTGTTTGTATACTTAAGATATTAAGCCTTTGTCAACCGCATCATTTGAAACCATTTTCTACCATTCCATAGGTTGTCTATTTGTGTCTTCATGGTTTCCTTTGCTTGCAAAATCTCAGTATGATTCGGTCCCACTGGTTTATTTTTGCTTTTGTTTCTGTTGTCTTGTGAGCTCTGACCTAAGAAAACATTTGTACTGTTGAAGTCAGAGAATTTTTTGCCTATGTTATCTTCTAGGAGTTTGATGGTGTCTTGTCTTATGTTTAAGTCTTTAAGCCATTTGGAATTTATTTTTGTGCATTGTGTGAGGTTGTGTCCCAGTTTCATTGATTTACATATGGCTGTCCAGTTTTCCCAGCACCACCTGCGGAAAAGACTGTATTTTTCCCATTTTACATTCTTACTTCCTTTGTCAAAGATTAACTGACCACAAGTGTCTGGGTTTATTTCTGGGTTCTCTATTTTGTTCCATTGGTCTGTATGTCTATTTTGGTACCAGGACCACACTATCTTGACTATAATATTGCCTGAAGTCTGGGAGAGTTATATCTCATGCTTGGTTTATGTTTCTGAGGATTACTTTGTCAATTCTGGATCTTTTATGGTTCCACATATATTTTTGGATTGTTTGTTCTAGTTCTGTGAAGAATGTCATGCGTAATTTGATAGGGTTTGCACTGAATCTGTAGATTGCTTTGGGTAGTATGGCCATTTTTTGATATTAATTTTTCCAACATAGGAGCATGGAATATCTTTTCATTTTTTTAATCCTCTTTAATTTTTTGACTGTTTTATATGTCTCAGCATATGTTTTTCAATTCCTGGTCAGGTTTATTCCTATGTATTTAATTTTCTTGTGTGTGATTATACAAGGTATTGTAATTTTTTATTCCTGTTCTAATATTTCATTGTTAGTATACAGAGATGCAACTGATTTCTGAACGTTACTCTTATATCATGCTATTTTGCTGAATTTGCTGATAAGTTCGAACAGTTTTTGTGTGGGGTCCTTAGGGTTTTCTATATGTAGTATCATGTCGTCTACATACAGTGACAATTTTACCTTCTTCCAATTTGGATACCTTTTATTTCTTTTGTTTGTCTGATTGCTATGGCTAGGATTTCCAATACTATGCTGAATAAAATTGGTGAGAGTGGGCATCCTTGTCTTGTTCCACCTTTTAGTGGGAAGGCTTTCAGTTTTTCTCCATTGAATATTGTATTTGCTGTGGGTTTGTCATAAATGAATTTTATAATGTTAAGGTATGTTCCCTCAATACCCACTTTGGTAAGTGTTTTTATCATGAATGGATTTTGGACTCTACCAAATGGTTTCTCTGTATCTATTGAGATGATCATGATTTTATTTTTCTTTTGTTAATGTGGTGTATGATGCTGATTAATTTGCACATGTTGAACCATCCTTGGGATCCTGAGATGAATTCCACTTAATCGTGGTGTATGATCTTTTTAATATGTTGTTGGATTCGGCTGGCTAAAATTTTGTTGAGAATTTTTGCATCTACATTCATCAAAGATATTGGGATATAATTTTCTTTTTTGGTAGTATCTTTGGTTTTGGTATTAGGTTGATTGTGGCTTCATAGAATGTTTTCGGGTTGAATAAGAATTATTCAATCTTTTAGAAAAGCTTAAGGAGGATGGGTATAATTTCTTCTTTGTATGTTTGGTAGAATTCGCCTGTGAAACCAACTGGTCATGGTTTTTTGTTTGTAGGGAGTGTTTTTATGGCATACTCAATTTCATTTCTAGTGACTGGTCTGTTCATTGATCTATTTCTTGATTCAGTTTTGGTGGGCAGTATGTCTCTAAAACGTTGTTCAGTTCTTCTAGGTTGTCAAATTTGTAGGCATGTAATTGTTCATAGTAATGTCTTAAGGTTTTTGTATTTCTGCAGTATCCATTGAGATTTTTCCTTTTTCATTTCTTATTTTGTTTATTTGGTTTTTTTTTCTCTCTTCTTCTTGGTGAGTATGGCCAGAGGATTGTCAATTTTGTTTATCCTTTCAAAGAACCAGCTCTTGGTTTAATTGATTTTTTTCTATTATTTTTTGAATCTCTATTTCATTGATTTCCTCTCTGATCTTTATGATTTCCTTCCTTCTAGTGAATTTGGGTTTTGTTTTTTTCTTCTCTTTCTAACTCTTTTAGGTGGTAGTTAAATGTGTTGATTTCAGATTTTTCTTCTGAGGAAGGCCTGTATCTCTATGAACTTCCCTCTAAGCACTGCTTTTGAGCCATCCCATAGATTTTGAATGGTTTTGTCTTCATTATCATTTGTCTTGATGTATTTTCAAATTTCCCTTTTGATTTCCTTATTGACCCAATGACCCTTTGGTTTTTTAGTAGCATGTTGCTTTGACTCCATCTAGTCAGTTTTTTTCTCATTTCTTTTCCTGTGATTAATATCTAGTTTCATGCCATTGTGGTCAGAGAAGATACTTGAAATAATTTCTATACTCTTAAATTTGTTGAGGTTAGTTTTGTGCCCCAGTATGTGGTCAATCCTTGAGAATGTTCCATGTGCACTTGAATAATTTGTATATTATGATTTTTGGAAGTCATGTCTTGAAAATATCAGTTAAGTCTAAACTTTCTATTGTGTCATTTAGGATCTCTGTCTTATTGATTTTATCCTTTCTCTATTACTATCTCCTATCTCTCTATTATTTTATCTTATCTCTATTTTTGATTTTCTGTTTAGAATCTCTGTCCAGTGACGAGTGGGGTGTTAAAGCTTGCTATTATAATTAATTCCCATCAATTTCTCATTTTACGTTTGTTAGTATTTGTTGTATGTATCTGTGTGGTCCTGTATTAGGGGCATATATATTGACAACTATAATATCCTCTTCTTGAAAGGATCCTTATATCAATAAATAGCATCCTTCTTTGTCTTTCTTTATGGCTTTTGTTTTAAAGTCTATTTTGTCTGATATAAGCATTGCAACTGCTGCTTTCCTATCTTTTTCATTAACATGAAATATCTTTCCCTCACTTTCAAGTTATGTGTCCTTTGCCCTAAGATGAGTCTATTATAGACAGCATATTGTAGACTCTTGCTTTTTAATCCAGTCTGTCACTCTATGTCTTTTGATTGGAGCATTCAGTCCATTAAGGTAATTATTGATAAATGTGTATTTATTGCCAATGTAAACCATATTTTCCAGTGGATTCTGTTTCTCTCTTGTTCCTCTACTTTTTGATTGGATGATTTCCTTTTATTTTATGTTTATGTTCTTTTATTTCTAGTTTTTGTGAATGTAATGTTTGGTTTTGATTTGTGGTTGCCCTGATTTTCAAGTATGTTAACCCCTTACTGTATGTTTGCTTTAGCCTGATGTTCATACAGACTCAAACATATTCTTTAAAAAAAAAAGGAGTCTAGATTTTCTTTCTCTCCTTCCCCATATTTTATGATTTTTAAGTCCTTTTTTAACACCTTCATGTTTGTCCTTTTTCTGTTCTTTGTGTTTACTGTCACTTTTACAATAGGTTTTTCTTTTTCCTTTTAGATCTGTACACTGGCTTATTTATGTAATTGCTTTCCAATTTGATTTCCTCCATCCTATTTATTCTTACCTCTTTTTTATTTAAAGAAGCCCTTTCAGTATTTCTTTTAGAATGGGTTTAGTATTGCTGTACTCTTTCAGCTTTTGTTTGTTGGAGAAATTCTTTATTTCTCTTTCTACTTTAAATGATATTCTGTTGGATAGAGTATTCTAGGCTGCCAATTTTTCCACGTTAGAATGTTGAATATATCTTGCCACTCTCTTCTGGCCTGTAGTGTTTCTATAGAGAAGTCAGCCGATGGCCTTATGGGGTCCCTTATAGTTAATGCTTTGTGTTTCTCTGGCTATCTTTAAAATCCTCTCTTTAACTTTTACCATTTTTATTACAATATATATTGGTGTGGGGCTGTTTGGTTTCTACTTGTTTGGGGCCCTCTGTGCTTCCTTTATCTTGATATCTGTTTCCTTGATATTTGGAAAGTTTTCAGACATAATTTCTTCAAATAAATTTTCAATCCCTTTTTCTCTTTCTTCTCCTTCTGGAATCCTTATTATGCATACATAGGCCCACTTTATATTATCCCATAGATCTCTTATATTGCTTTATAATTTTTCCATTTGGTTTTCTGTCTGCTGTCCTAATTGGGTGATTTCCATTATTCTATCATCCAAGTCACTAAATCGTCTGTCTGCATTATTCATTCTGCTCTTTAACTCAGTTTGCATCTCTGCAAATGAATTTTCTAATTTTTCTTGGCTCTTCCTTATATTTTTTGGGTCCTTTCTAAAGTAATCTGCATTACTCTTTATATCCACTCTCAATTCCTTCATATTGACCCTTAATTCCTTCAGTATTTTCACTATCTCCTTTTTGAACTCAGAGTCTATTAGACTTGCTGCTTCAGGTTATTTCTCCTGTTCTGTTAACTGAGAATGGTTCCTGAGCTTCTTCATTTCATTTGTATTTTTTTTTCTGTGAGTGTAGGGAAATTAACTACTGTAGTCTTAGAGGGCTATTTCTATGCAAGAGAGCCCCTTTGCATTTTGCGTGTGGTTACTATTTATTTTTGGCATGGGATTTTGGATATTTGCTGTCTCTTTCTTCAGTGTGAGCAGGCTATTATCCCCTTGATAGGGTACTGAGTGTATTTCCAGGAGGCACTGGGCAGGTGTGGTAATTACTGCCTATTTGCTGGGCTCTTGACAGTAGCAAGCACTGCAGGAAGGTGGTGCAGGCTACTCCTAGCTGCAGGGCCCTGAGACGTGGTAAGGAAACTCAAGTACATTTAGGTGGTGCCTGGAGCATTTGGCAGTGGCAGAGGCAGGGTGTGTGAGTTCCCAGGGGAGTGAGAGCAATAACGGGTGCTGTTCGGCCAAAATGCCCTCCTCTGTGGTGCTCTCTGAGGTCACAGGGGCTGCAAGTGATACCTGTTCATGGAACCCTACTGGTGGTAGGCCATGCCCACATCTGGAGTCAGGGATAACTGCGGGGATTTGCCCCTGCCACCTGTAGACCATGCAAGAAGCACCCCGTCCCACTTAGCCCAAGCTGGAGGTGCTGCACAGGCTGTTCCTAGTTGCAGGGTCCTGGAAAGTGACAGTTATCAGGTATGTGTGGGTGCTTTCCAGAGCATTTGGCAACAGAAGGACACATGTATTCCCAGGGGAGTGAGAGCAACAGTGGGTGGTGCTCGGTTGCAGGACCTTCCTCTTTTGGTGAACTCTGAGATGTTGAGGCTGCAGGTGCAGCCAGTTCAGTGACCTTTAGTGGTGGCAGGCCATGCCCTCCCTCTGGTTTCTGAGATGATCTCTGTGGCTTCTCCCCACTGCTTATAGATCTCTCAAGATGCACCATGTCATGCTTAGCTCCCTGCTGCCCTTAGCTCACACAAGAGGTTTCCCGCCCCTTGTAGCCCACACAAGAGGTGTGGGTCTCCCATATCCCAAGCAAGTGGTGCCTCACCACCCATAGCCTGTGCCAGAGGTTCCATGTCCTCTGAAAATCCTGCATGTACAGGGAGATTCCTATAGTAGTCCACTCAGTAGTCCACTCCTCCCACTCTGCTCCTCCACAACAATGGGACCTTGCTTCTCCCTTGGGACCACTTCCTCCCAGGTTCCCTCAACTATGGTGTTCTACTCCCCAGTCTGTGGTGCATCACACACTAGTCACTCAGGCTGCCTCCACCATGCCCAGGTGCTGGTCCTCTCCCTGGAACTGACGTCCGAAGCCTGACTCTCAGCACCCAGTCGCTGTTCATGAAGCTCAGGCAGTGGTGCTGGGGCAGTGGTGCAGATGATCTGTGTGCTCTCACTCTGCTTTGCCCTCCTCAGTCCAGCTGCTGTGTTTTTCTGGGTGATCTTGAGGTCCCTCCATCTCAGTTCTTCTCCCCATTGGTTAGGTGGTTTCTCAGGGTGTGGGCTCCATTTTTCTTTAAGAGCTCCCTCTCAGGAGTGCTAGTCCCATCCTGATTCCTTTTTTCTCTCTATCACTCTCTGTTTTCCTTTTGTTTACCCAGTTATGTGGAGGGTTTCTTGCCCCTTTGGAGGTTTAAGTCCTTCTGCCAGCATTCAGTAGATGATCTATGTGAATCATTCTACACGTAGATGTGTGTTTTGTTTTGCTTTTTTTTTTTCATCTATGTTTGTGGGAGAAGGTGAGTGCAATATCTGAATCCTCCAAACTTGATCCTCTTCCATCTTGATCCTTCTATTCAAAATGTAATCTTAGGACCAGTACATGGGCATCGTCTACAAGCTTAATAAAACTGAAGAATATCAGACCTGAAGAAATGGAACTTTTCTACTGAAATGGAACATGCCTTTTCGTAGAATCCCCAGGTGACTTGGATGCACATTTAGAGTTTGAGAAACACCATCTTAATTCATACTGAAGCAGGGTTAGCTTTTTTTTTTCTCCTTTTCTTTGTGCTTTGTTCAGTTTCACTTGCTCACAGGGTGTTGTGTGCAGAGGCCTCACATCCAGCCCTTCAGACCAAGGTGCCTTGTGCAAAAAACTGTTCCTACACCTCAGCTGGGCAGGCAGTGCATAGAAGTGCTGCTTGTGTGAGGCTGCAATTCAAGAGGATGGGCTGTGTGGAGAGATGCTACATCTAGCACAGCTCTCTGTTAATCTTCTTTAAATTATTTTCATCAGCAACTAAGAGTTTACCTTTGATCATTCCCTTTTGAAATTCGTAATTATTTTCATATTGTTGATGTACTGGATACATGGGATATTTGGAAGAAAATAAAGTAGAGGAAGTCTCAATTGGTGATTTAAACTCAACAGCTAGGCATAGGCCACTAAAGATACATGTTGAGAAATTCCCATTGCAGCTCAACAGGTTAAGGACCCAACATAGTGTCTGTGAGGATGCAGGTTTCATCCCTGGCCTCTTTCAGTGAGTTAAGTACCTGACGTTAACACGAGCTGTGGTGTAGATCACAGACGTGGCTCAGATCCAGCACTGCTCTGGCTGTGGTGTAGGCCAGCAGCTTAAGCTCCAATTCAACCCCTTGCCCAGGAATTTCTATATGCCACAGGTGCAGCCATAAAAGAAAAAAAAAAAAAAGGATACATGATAAGTTTTTAAACAGTAGCTGTGGATGGTATGGATCCTGCCCCCCAAACCCAAAGTTTCTTATATCTGGACCTTGACTTGGGATAAACATCTTTCTTTGTAGATGAAAAGAGCTCTATCATTTGGGGGTTGGCAGTGAAAGAAACTCCTGTTTATCAGCTACTAAATATTAAACATCATTGCTTAATATCCAAACTGTGCTTGCTGATTCATAGCAGCCCTAGAGCAGCGGTTAAAGCTGCAGGCTCCACTCTGGGTGGAACCAGACTGGTGGGATATGAACCCAGCCCCACCACTCACTCGCTCTGTCACCTTAAGCGAGGCATCTGAACTGTCTGTGCCTCAGTTTCTTCACCTCTAACGAGACAGGAAGAGTCTCTGAAGGTGAACCACAGTGATATTTAGAAGAGGCTCAGAATGGCGTCTGGAACATAGTAAGAGCTGTTATGTACCCATTAATAAAACAGTCAACATGAAAGTTATAGAAAGTGACATCTTTTTAAACCCAAACTATAAATTTTAACAGTAATTTTTCTTATGTCTCACACAACAGCGCAAAAATAGCTAGATACACTCCAGCTTCATGGTGACACCCTATCAAAGGGCCATCTGGTAATCTTGTCATTGTTGTTGTTTGTTCTCACTTTTACAGTTTGTTGGCATGTAATAAAAAGTTAAACTAAAAGGAGACTAAAATAGAAATAATCTTTCAGATTAAAAACTCCTAATATATTAAGATAAACTGGTGATTGCCCAAAACATATATTCTATAGCTCAAATACATATTTGTATTTTACAAAGAAATCACAAATACATATTGTATTTGGGTAGGTCTACATCTTTATGATTCCCATATCCTAATCCCCAGAACATCTGAATATGTTACAATTCATGGCGGAAAGGACTTTGCAGCTGTGATCGGCCCAAGATGCTGAACTGAGATCATTATAGACTATCTGGCATGTCCAATGTAATCACAAGGTAAATACCAGCTCTAGAAATATATTTTTGACCAGCTCTTTATAATTATTTAAGGTATACTGTCATGGAAAACACTGTAAGTTATGTAAGAAATGACAAAATGAGAGATTTAAATTTAGTCAAGTTAATTTTTTTTTATTGACCCTCGGGAAAAATGGTCAATTCACAGAGACAAAGCATCAGCAACATGTCATTAATATTTTTTTTTTGTTATTCCAGTATAGTTGATGTACAGTATTGTGCCAATTTCTGCTGTACAGTAAAGTGACCCAGTCATGAATTTATATACATTACCTTTCTTATATTATCTTTCATCATGGTCTATCCCAAGACACTGGCTATAGTTCGCTGTGATATACAGCAGGGCCTCATTGCTTATCCATTCCAAATGGAACACTTTGCATCTACTAAACTCAGTCTCCCTGTCAATCCCATTCCCTCTCCTCCTTCCTCTTGGCAATTACAAGTTTGTTCTCTATGTCTGTGTGTCTGTTTCTGTTTTGTAGATAGGTTCTTCTGTGCCATATTTTAGATTCCACATATGCTATATCATATGGTATTTGTCTTTCTCTCTTTGACTTACTTTACTTAATATGAGAATTTCCAGTTGTATACATGTTGCTACAAATACTATCTCATTCTTTTTATGGCTGAGTAGTATTCTATTGTGTATATGTACCACATCTTATTCCATCCATCTGTTGATAGATGTTTAGGTTGTTTCCATGTTTTGGCTATTGTGAATAGTGCTGCAGTGAACATAAGGGTGCATGTATCTTTTTGAATTATAGTTTTGTTATTCGAGTACTGTATTATTTTAAAGAAAAGTATTTTCACATACAAATTATAGTCCTAGGGTTTATATACTGAATAAATTTATAATTTTACTTTTATTCATGGACTTAGTATCAAAGTAAAAATAAGGCAATGGAATTGTTTTTGAGGATTGCCTAAAGTATAACAAATTTCAATACAGTCAATTGTTTTTCTCATGTATCACACATCACACAAATCACTAGCTAAACTCTTAAATATTAACACTAATTTCACAATTTTATCAATAAGACAAGCATTATTAAAATTATTTTATGATATTTTTAAAGCTGGTTTTTAAAATCAGGATTCATGTATTGAATTTGCTTGACAGATTTCTCATTTAATCTAAATCTTTTATTTTCTTCTTGCCATTTGTTACGGAAGAAGCACATTTTCCCTGAAGAATAATCTAGATGTGGATTTGGTTGACTGGATCCCATTGTTTGTATAATATGGTCTATCTTCCAATAAACAGGTATTTCTATGGAGAGACTTCCTCGGGTTTAGGTTTGACTTTCTGCCAAGGACATATCATAGATGGTGCTAATGTCCTTGCCCTTGCATTACATCCAAAGATGCAGAATGTTTTAGCGGTAGTTGGTTTTTTGGTTTTTGGGAGGTTTTTTTTGGTATTAATATCGATCATTGTCTTCAAGTTTTTCAGTTTATTTATCATAACAATCCTCTTCATTTTTTATTTGATGATTTTAGAAGTCATTGATGATATATTCTATTATTTTTTTCAGTGTTCTACAAATGCTATAGTCTATCACTTATTAACAGAATTCTCCTCTAAATAAGACATTTTCTCATCACATTTTTGTTGCCCAAAGTACAACTCACATTGAAAATTCAGCATAAATGTGTGCTTATTTTTGTTTCCTGCATTCTGCCATCTTTTGCAAATGGGAGCCCCTTCAAGTTAATATCTGTGACTTTTTAAGTTGAATTCAACAATTTTTCAAAGATTCCTTGATTTCTGAACGGTAATATAACTCAGTTTCATTTGTATATGTTTTGCTCCAGAACTGAAATCAGCCACCAATCTAAGAGATACTGGTTCTATTGAATGAAAAATGGTCATTAGAAACCACAATCTAGACATTTAGGATAACCAGTGCTACTGAGTTATCATTTATTCTGGCTCTTTTAGGGGGAGTAAGAAATGCACACATATGTATGCATATGTTTATACTGAATGTTATATATACTTTTACATGTTATTGCATTTTATTTTTAGATAAAAATAAATCATGAATTCATACATGTCAAATTCAAATTTAGAATTACAGAATCTTTCCTATTTCAGAGTTTTAATTAATATAATTTGTTTTTATAATGTTTTTCTAATACTAAAACTCCTATTTTCCTGATGATATTAATATAATTACTTTTCTCAAGTTCCTATATATGTATATATGAATATGCATATATACACACATATATAGACTCAGAGTTGTACATTTATATGTTCAGAGTAATGTCAATATTATTACTAAAATATTATGGAAAAAGGTTTAAGTCTTTTTTTATAGATCATTTCGTCTTGACTGATTCCACTAGGGATCTGCAAATTCTCAGCTTTAAAATATCTGGGAATATTTACTCTGTGTGACTAAGCTATTGACTCCATACATATTCAGTTAAATGCACTTATTTACATTTGATTTGATTTTTAGGAATTATTTTTAATGTTGATTTGTTTTGTAATTGTATAAACATTTAGTTTAAATGTTAAATAAAAATCTAGACTCAAAAATACTGAGTCTATTACTTCTGTGTATATAACACATTTTTAAGTATTCATTTTATCCATTGCATTTCTTTTACTTTGAATTCTGTACTTCTGTTATTTGTCACTTTTCCATATGATTATTGGACTTCCTATTCTCTTTTTATAAAATTTTTATATTTTAGGAATAATAATTGTCTTTGATATAAATTCCAACTATATCCAGCTTTTGCCAGCTTTTTTTATACTACTCATGGAATAATTTTGCTATTCAAAAATTATGGCTTTTGAGGGGTTATTTTTTTCCTTTATATTTCCTTCTCTCTCTCTCTCACTTTCTCTGTCTCTCTGTTCCTCTCTCCCTTTTTTAAAAACTATAAAACTCAGGACTCTCCTTTTATTTTTTCAAGATTTTGAGTCATAGCAAGTTCTCCCATGCTCTCAGTGTGCAGAAGAATTCACCAAAGTTTTCTGCTGGTATTATATGGAGTCATTTTATTCTATTATGTCTGATACCTGAATTTTATGCTTGCAAGGCATTTGGTATAATTAATTCGATAGTAAGAGGCTATTTCTTCCCCTTGGTGATCTGAACCATGACCAAGGCCACACAGCTTGGTCCTCACAACTAACAGGTCTGAAATCTAGTATAACTGTGGTTGAAATATTTGGAGAGAGGAATACCCACTGTTGTGTAGTTTTCTATTTATGGTCTATTTGTAGTTTGGAGCTGCTGAAAACAGAGGCTGGATGCACATCACTGCATGGAAGTCTCTTCTGTAATGAGCACTGGTGGAATTCAATGTAAGGTGCAGTATCTGAGCACTCTGTGTTCTCAAACCTTGTCCCCAAACTGCCTCTAAGCTCATCTATGCCAGTGTGTGACCACTGACGGCTCACCCAGAGTCTATGCACATTTATATCTCAGACCATATCTGCCTCTGTACATCACAGATGCCATGTGCACTGCTTAACATTCTACCTGATTGGAGGATCTGTCCACTCATTATTTTCCTTAGCAGTTCCCCCTTTAATTTGTGTGTAGGAATGCTTGATCCTATCATCATATTAAAGTGAACCACCATGAAACTTTGAGCCTGATCCTCTGTCAGCTGGCCATGAACTACATTCATGAGACTATTAAATAGTGAGCAAAGGGAGTGGAGTCAATGCAAAAGTACAAGGTGACATGGGTTTTGATCCAGCTACCTGAATAATCCGCTCTGCCCTCCTGGCTGGTTTGGCATGATCCCCAAATGTAAATTTGATGTTGTAGTGACTTTATGGTATATCTATCTCACCTTCTGATGTGGTGTATCTCATAATTCCGAGCTATGAGAATAGATACAATCCCCTAAGCATAGGATGTCACTGTCAGGCACTCGGCTTCCAGCAGGGCCCATGGGTATACATTGTGAATCTCTTAATTGCACTTGCTCTAGATTTCACACAGATTCCGTATTCATCTTAAGACACCTCTAGCACCATAGAATCCACTGGGTTTTTTGGCAAAGGTAGCCACAGAGCTAGACCTATGCCTGGGGCCTCTTTCCCTGAGCCTCTTTCAAACCTGACAACCTGATGAATTATCTAACTAATAAGCTAACAAGGTACTCCTAAACATAGCATACACACCCTCCACAATCCAGAATTACTCACTAAACACTTTCTCTTTCTTAGAGCTAGGAGGCAAAGCAAACTAACTGGACCTTCATTTTCGAGTGTGTGTTATGATGTGGACCAGATCATTGAATCACCAAAATAATGAGCAAGTATGGTAGTGCCATAAAGAACACTCTTGACACGTGCTTGAGACCAAATTATATGCAATTTGCTGCTCACCAAATCTAATTCACATGAGAATACTAAAACAGAGAACCTCGGTGATGCTCTGCTGGATGACAGGGGGAATAGGTCTGCTCATCTAGAGAAGACAGAGTTAATTTCGGTAGTGGATTTTCTGTATCTCTTCCCAGGTGCATTTGAACTAATCCTTTGGCGTTATTTCTTTTTGGAGACTATTGATTTTTTCCAAATCAATAAAAGCTTACCAAAAAATACAATAAGTATTGATCTCTTCTAGTAATGATATTGCAACCAGCACAAAACTGCAATGAGGTTTCCATTTACTTAATTACATATATATTTTATGGCTGCAACCATGGTGTATGGAAGTTCCTGGATCAGGGACTGAATCTGATGCAACCTACACCATAGCTGCAGTAATGCCAGATCCTTAACCCACTGCACCATGCTGGGGATCGAACCCACACCTCCTCAGCAGTCTCTTACTGCAGTCAGATTCTTAACCTACTGTGCCACAGCAGAAACTCCTCCATATACTTAATTGTATTGTAATTCTATGTCACCCACCAGCATCCATCTGTGTTCTTTGCAAAAATCATATAAGTGAATTAGACGGAGGCTAGCTGTCAGAGTCCTGAATTCTGTGTCTCTGAGGGAGCACTCTCCTTCAGATTCCCACCCACAAGGTCATTTTACTTCTGACTTAACAATTTTTTCCACTTGAGGGGGAAGTGGAGTTTTAGGGTCCCTCACACCTCCCTTCTTTCTGTTACAATTACACCCCAAAGATCAGAGAACCGGTGTGAGGTCATGCTAGTTGCTAAGTATATTTATCACCATTGTGTACTTAAGTCCTACAGGAGGGAAGTGAGGTATATCTACAGATCCACTGGATCCCCTTTGAGAGGAATTTGGGTCATGATTCCATTTATCATCTGGCCACCATTTATCTCGCATTTATCCAACAATTAAAATACAATGGCATTTTGGTTCTCTAAGAATCACTGTCAGATCGGGTTATGTACCTAATAACCCCCAAAAGATTTGGGTATTCTTCTTCCTAATATACCAACACCACTGGCTTTAGGTCGATTGGAGAAAGATTGGGGAAATAATAATTTTATACAAATCCAGTGGTATTTTAGGCTCCTTCCACAGGAAAACTGGATTATTTCTTAATCAACAATATCCGTGCATAAGACATGCTAATTCAGGACATTAGAAAACAAATTATGGTTTCCTATCGTGGAGCTGATATTAGCTTTCTGACCACCAGATTGTTATGATTTTTGATTACAGCTTCATGGTCTCCCCATCAATCTTATCCATAGGACACAGCAGTCCATTAGTTATCACCACGGATACCTGTGCATCATGATGTATTGGTCATTGTGGGGACATTGGCCCAGAATTGTGAATAATTACATCCACCTTGTTCCTGATGGCTACCTAATCTCTGCAGTTTGATGATGATACCTGGGATGGTGAATATTATGTGTTAACTTGGTTAGGCCACTATAACCAGACATTGGTCAAACATTAGTCTAGATGTTTCTGTGAAGGTATTTTTTTAGATGAAATTAACATTTTTATCAGCAGACTTTGAGTTAAGCTAGTTATTCTCCATGATAGGGTTGGAATTCATCCAATTAGGAAAAGGGCTTAATAGAAAAATGATTAACCTCTTCCATGTTTATATGTAAATAGAGCTGACTACATATCTCCCTATCTTTATATATCCCATTTAGCTTTTTCTCTGGAGAACTTTAATCAATACTTAATATAATATCCCAAGCTCAAAATGTTAATTAGGAAAGCCTCCAGTGTTTATTAAAGAAAAAACCAAATTATTTATTATTTATTATAATAATATAATTATTTATTTACAGTGGACTTTTTGGAGAGGGGACCCAATAAATATGGGAGGAAAATAACAGAATCCCTTCCATTATGAAGTGTGTGTCTATATGTGTGTGCGTGCACGCGCCTGTGTGCGTGTGCACGTGTGGTGAAAGGTGGTAAGTTTAACAGGTAAAGATGGCAGAGAATGTGGTTGTTATAATTCTGTTAACCAGATTATTTCCACTTCTCTCTCTCTTTCTCTTTTTTTTTTTTTTTTTTTTTTTTTTTTTGTCTCAGTGCTGCACACGCGCCATATAGATGTTCCCAGGCTAGGGGTCGAATTGTAGCTGTAGCTGCTGGCTTACTCCACAGCCAAAGCAACCCCAAATCCAAGCCACGTCAATAACCTACACCACAGTTCATGGTAACACTGGATCCCAACCCACTGAGTGAGGCTAGGGATCAAACCTGCATCTTCAGGGATACTACTCAGATTCATTTCCACTGAGCCACAAGGGGAACTCCCTCTCCTCTTTCATAATAGAGCAACTACGCACCTTGCAAGCACGCTATGGTTGGTGGAGTTGTGAGGCTGAAATGGAAGTGACATTTCTCACTTCCAGGCTGAAGATTTAATTGTTAACACAATTCTTGTGTTCTCTCTTTTCCCTCCACTAGTTATATTTGAAATATTCACTCAGGTTTTCTACCCTGGAAGCCTAGGCACCACAAGCACCACTACTGTAGGTGATAGATACAATTTACAAGGAAGGAATCGATGTCTGTGGATGTAAACCACCAGGACATGGGAACTGCATGGTACCACAACACAACCTACAGTACACTGACCAACACAGCATGTACCTGCCACTGCACATTTGAGGAGACTGGTGAGGAATAAGTCCCCCAAACAGGTCTGGGACTTCATTCCTACCCCAGGAGAGCACATGGCAATGCTGTCTGAAGCAGAGGGCCAAGGACCAACACCAGAAAAGCTTAAATGAGCATCGTCTAGACCTAACTTCCATCCATGAATTTAATGGGTATTCTTACAGTGTCACAGGAAATGAAGAGAACTTACATTTAAACTAGGTAATGGATATCATTCCATCATCCAAATCAAGATCAGTTCACCAGGTTGTAGGCATCCAAAGTTTTTAATAATGTTAAAGTATTCTAACTAAAAGGTGAAAATAAGAAATTTATTTTGAACATGAAAACCATTTTCCTTTCTTTTTGTTTGCTAAATAAAGAGACTTTTGATATACTTTTATTTTCTATAGAGTTCATCCTCTACTGAATGTAGAAATGTGATTTCTAGGACATATGCTGTACTGCTAAAACTCTTACTATAGAAAAGAGAAGCTATTGACAAATGATAGAAATCGACATGAACATGAAAGGCCTATGTGATTTGTATATTCAAAGCTTGTGCTAACATAAATTGAAAATAAGTGGTTATTTAAATTTCATTATCAAGGTCAAATTAAATAATACAGTTATTCATTTTACTACTGTTTATTGTACTTATCTACTCTTATTTATCACTTTAAAAAAACTGCAGTCCCACACTTTATTTCTTTTTTAAAATTACTGCTCCGTTTTTTTTTCATGTGTTTAACAAGGCTATTTTGAATTCAAAAAACATATAATCCCCTGATAGAAAGTTTGATTTTGGCATCAGTCATAATATACCAATACGTCTGTCTAAATAAACTTCATATAAGAGATAAAAGTGGTTTCCATGAAATTGTTAATGAAATCCATGATTCTAATACATATATTAGATAATATATAATATACAGATTAGTCTTAAATTTTGATGACTTAGCAATTGCTTTACGAAATTTAACTGTCACAAGAGGTTTTTTTTTCAATTTCTAGAAAACATAATGTCAAGATGATAATTAAATTTGTAATCTTTTACCTGATGGAGTGCCCTATTCTCGATATCGTAAAGATACAGATAAAATCCTCTGTGAATGAGTTTAATGATCTTAAACATTTCCCATCTTCTACTCACCAGATTTTCAATATTCTTTTTCTCTCTTGTAAGTTTTCTAGCTATCAGTTTTCTATCACAAGTGAATAAGTAACAATTCTAGAAATCAGCAAGGCCATTTTAGCTGATGAAAGTAGAAAATGTATCTCTTGCCTTGCTATTTCAAAGTTAAGTGAGTCTCACTGAGATAAAATACTAATCTTTTCTGATTTTTATATTCCTATTTTGTGCTATATGTTTGAAAAAAATTTATAGATATCAGGCACTGTTTAATTGTAAGGTTTTTAAAATATATAGGACACATCTAATAACCATTTTAAGTCATTATTTGGCCTGTACAAGAGCGCTACATAATTCAGTTAATGATAGTTAGGGTCCTGCTTTTACATAGTGAGAATTATTAAATCACTTATAAGTGTAGAGAGTACATAAATACTTCTGGTTTTAGGTGACCTATGGCAAGTATGTGCCATATGGGGACAGTTATGGGCTGCCTTGTGTCCCTCCCAAAATGAGTATGTAGATGTCTTAACCCCTTGTACTTCAGAATGTGACTGTGTTTGGTGACAGGGTCTTTAAAGATGCAATTATGCTAAAACGAGATCATCAGGTTAGGCCCTAATCCAATAACGTTAGCATTGACCTAGGGCTCTGCCTTTATTAGGGTCTAAAGTTTTCTGTGGGTTCACTCATTGGTAAATGTAAAACATAAGAGCATGAATTAGTGAGCAGGAAAGTAGAAGTGGGGTCATAAAGCTGTCAGTACCCAGGTCACCAAGGGCTTTCTAAAAGGAGACTGTTGAGGTTAGGGGGGAGGGGGAGGGCTGGTTTCATATTTAGTTGGTATCCTAATAGCTATGATATACAAATGGCAATGTTTATCTGAGATTGATGTCTCTGACATGGGCACCTTGGCAATCAGAAACTTAATGTCAGCCATTTACACTTAAGTAGCACTGGCCTCATAAAATGAGAGTGTAGGCAGTCCTTCCTGAAGAGTTTGAGAAGAATTGGGATTAATTTTTCTTTTAATGTTTGGTAGAATTCACTGGTGAAGACATCTGGTCCTGGGCTTTTATTTGTTGGGAGATTTTTTTTTTTTTGTCTTTTTGTCTTTTAGTGCTGTACCCTCTGCATATGGAGGTTCCCAGGTTGGGGGTTGAATCAGAATTGTAGCCACCTGTCTTCACCAGAGCAACAGCAAGGCGGGATCTGAGCCATGTCTGCGACCCACACCACAGCCCACAGCAACGCCAGATCCTTAATCCACCGAGTGAGGCCAGGGATCCAACCTGTGTCCTCATGTATGCTACTAGGGTTCGTTAACCACTGAGCCACGACAGGAACTCCCCCTTTATTTTATTTTATTTTATTTCATTTTCTATCTTTTTAGAGCCACACCTGCAGCATATGGAGGTTCCCAGACTAGGGGTCTAATGGGCGCTGTAGCCTCTGGCCTACACCACAACCACAGCAACATCAGACCTGAGCCACGTATGTGATCTACACCGTGGCTCAGGCCAATGCTAGATAGTCAATCCACTGAGTGAGGCCAGGGATCCAACCTGTATCCCCATGGTTACTAGTTGGGTTCTTTTCTGCTGAGCCACAAAAGGAACTCCAGTTGGGAGACTTTTTAAAAAACTTTTATTGAAGAGCAATTTATCATGTTGTGTGTAAGGTGTACAACAAGGTGATTCAGTTTAACATATCTATATATGTTCTTAGTTAGAGATTCTTTTCCATTATAGGTTTGTAGGTTATCACAAAATAGTGAATATAGTTCCCTGCTAGACAGTAGGACCTTGCTATTTATCCTTTTTATATGTAGTAGCATTAGCTAATCCCAAACTCCCAACTTACCCCTCCCCTATTTCCTTTCAACTTTGTTAACCATAAGTTTTTTCCTATGTCTGTGAGTTTGATTCTTTTTTAAATAAGTTCATTTGTACTTTTTTTTTTAAGATTCCACATATATGAGATGATATGATGGTTGTCTTTCCCTGCCTGATTTACTTCAATTAGTATAATGATCTCTAGGTCCATCCATGTGGCTACAAATGGCATTATCTCATTCTTTTATGGCTGGGTAATATTCCATCATATATGTGTATCATATCTTTATCCATTCCTTTGCTAATGGACACTTAGGTTCCTCCTGTGTTGGCTATTGTGAACAATGCTGCTATGAACATAGTGCATATATCTTTTCAAATTACAGATTTCATCTTTTCCAGATATATACCCAGGGATGGGCTGCTGGATCATACGGTAACTCTAGTTTTAGTTTTTAAGGAATGTCCATATTGTTCTCCAGTGTCTGTACCAATTTATCTTCTATTTGGAGAGTTTCGTATACTGCTTTAATCTCCTTGTTCTTTAGAGGTCTGTTCAGATTTTCTGTTACTTCAAGGTTCAGTCTGGTTAAGTTGTGTGTTTCTAGGAATTTATGTAATTCTTATAAGTTACCTAGAAATTGTCCCCATAACAGTCGCTTATGATCTTTTTTTTCTTTTTTTTACTTCTATGGCTTCAATAGTTAATGTTCCTTTATTCATTTCCTATTTTTGTTATTAGATTGTTTTCTCTTTTTTCTAGCATACTTGTTAGTCAATTTTGTGGATTTTTTAATAAACATCTAGCTTTCTATTTTCTGTAGTTTTGTATGATCTATTAATTTTCCTTCTAATCTTTATAATTTTCTTCATTCTCCTAACTTTGGGTTTAATTTGTACTTCTTTTTATAGTTTCTTGAGGAATAAAGTTAGGCTGTTATTTCTTATATATTTTTTTCTTTTTTTAAAATAATTATATCTACTGCTCTAAACTTCCTTCGTAGTACTGTTTTTGTTCTATTCCATAAAGTTTTGATTATTATGGCGTTTTCAATTTTATGTATCTCAATATATATTTTCTAATTTTAGTTTTGACTTCTTTTTTGACCAACTGATTTTTCAAAAGTGTATTACTTTGTTTCCACATATTTTGAATTGCCCATAGTTTTCCTTTTTTTTAATCTTACTCTCTGTTTCTCTCTTTAATTATGTCAATGCTTGCTTCATATATTTGTGTGCTCTGCTATTAGATGCACATAGTTTCACATAGTGGAAGGGGTAAGAGAATATTCTGGGGTCTTCTTTATAAAGGCACTAATCCTATTCACAAGGGTTTTATGCTCAATACATAAGCAACACTAAAAGGCCCACCTCTTAGTATCACTCATTGAAGGCTAGGATTTCAACATGAAAATATGGGTAGGACAAAAATATTCAGCTCATAACAGCCCCATTTTCTGCCTATTTTACTTTTGGGACTCCCAAAATATCTATATCTATATCTATATCTATATCTATATCTATATCTATATCTATATCTATATCTATATCTATATCTATATCTGTATCTGTATCTATACCGGTGATATGTCTCTCAAGCTTTCTGCTTTTTTCTTTTTCATTATTTTTTTTTCTTACTTTGCCTTGATGATTTAAAAGGCTTGTCTTCCAGTTGGCTGATTCTTTCTTCTGCTTAATTAAGCTCTCCTGCTGAATTTTTCAATTCAGTTATTGTATTCTTAAGCTCCAGCATTTCTATTTACTTTTAAAGTTTCTATATCTATGTCAATATTCTCATTTTGTTCAGGCATCATTTTCCTAGTTTCATTCAGTTGCCTATCTGTGTTCTCTCACAGCTGATTGAATTTCTTTGATTATTTTGAATTATTTGTCAGGTAGGTCACAGGTCTCCATTTCTTTGTTTCTTTAGATTATTTTCTAGAGATTTATTTATTTATTTATTTGCTACACTTGCAGCATATGAACGTTCCTGCGTCAGGGATCGAATCTGAGCCACAGTAGTGACCTACGCCACAGCTGTGGCAATGCCAGTTCCTTAATCCACTGAGTCACAGTGAGAACTCCTATTTCATTCTTTTAATTGGATCATGTCTCCATTTTCTTGTATGTCTTGTTGTTTTATTTTATTATTGTATTATATTGCTTGGATTTGGGCATTTTACAAAATGACTGTGTCTCCCACTCTTTATGGGAAAACTTTACACAGGAGGAGACCTCTCTAAGTGCTCATGGCTAGAGATTCTTAGGGCCTCTAGAGTCTTTCTGGAGAAATATCATCTTGTGGGGTGTGCTGTAATTTCACAATGAGAGGTGTCTGCAGGTTTCTTTTTCAGGACATTTTCATCTCTTGCCCCCTCTGATGTCTGTCTGCAGTACCACAGTTTCTCTGCACTCACCAGAGTTGAGTTCTCCTCTGCCCTAGACTACTAGTCATGGAAGGTATGCCGTTCCCCAACAGTGCTTTGAATCAGACAAGAGAAAAATCAATCCTTTGGAAAGTCATCCCAAAAGCTGAAATTTGGGACACACATTCCACTCTTATTTCCCTTCTGTTGAGAGTTTCACTAAGCCATTCCACGGTGTTGCTAACTAATCATCCATTTCCTTTGGCCAAGCAGCCTGAAGGGCCTTATACTGACTCTAGCCACTCATGCAAACACATCTTTAAATTAAAAAACTGAAGGTTAAGATCCCGATGTGACTCTTCCAATAGCCCTCATGATAAGCTCTCCCCCCTCCCTCCCAAGGCCTATCCTCACAGAGCTTATCAGACCCCACTCTTCTTGGTTTGAATGGACCACTCTGGCATTAGCTTGGGAACCCCAAAGCACTCTATCAACAGACCCTAATACAGCCAGGTGCCCTGGGATCTATCTCTGTCTTGGCCTTGACCTTCCTGTGTAATCCTAGGAAGTGTGTAGTGCACCTCCCCTGGTACCTGTGAGTAATGAAACTCTCTATGCAATTTCCCTGTCATCTGTTGTTGAACTGCAGATCAATATCCAGCACCCTGGGGCTCTCCTAAGAAATGTAAATTTAACAAGATTGTAACTCTTCCTGAAGAAGAAGACTTAAGTCTGACACTTCACCCCCACTGTACTGAGTTGAGCTGACTTTCTGGAAGGGCCATAAGGAGTGAAATACAATAATATTTCCTACCCATTTCAATGTATTTATCTTGATAGTGCACTTCCCTTGGGTATTGCGACTTTTTAATTAGTTTCTGAAGTTCCCAAAAGGCTTTTGGGTTGTATACTGTCAAGTCAGTGTGTCTGTGTTAGAATGAAGTTTGTAGCTTCTTATTCCACTACTGCTCACCTGAATTCCTTTTTTTTTCCTTTTTTTTTCTTTTTTTGCTCTTTAGGGCTGCACTTGTGGCATATGCAGGTTCCCAGGCTAGTGGTCAAATTGGAGCTACAGTTGGCAGCTTACACACAGCCACAGCAACCCAGGATCCGAGCTGCATCTGCAAACTACTCCATAGCTCGTGGCCACACCAGATCCTTAACCCACTGAGCAAGGCCAGGGATCAAACCAGCAACCTCATGATTCCTAGTCAGATCCACTTCCGCTGCACCATGATGAGAACTTCTGAATTCTTAATTTTTAAGATAAAAAATCTTAATGGTAGCCAGAGATAAACATCATGTGACCTCATGGAGAAAAACAGTATGAATCATAGTGGACTTATTCAGAAATGATGAAGGCCAGAGGAAGTGGCACATCATTTTATAAATGCTGTTTTAAAAGGGGGGGCTCAAACTGTCAACTCAAAATTCTATATTCAGTGAAAATACTCTTTGGAAATGAAAGGAAAATCAAAACATTCTCAGGTGAAGGAAAACTAAAAGAATTATTCACAGTCAGACCTATCCTAAAAAAAGTGGTTAAAGGAAATTCTTGAAATGGAAATGAAACTATAAAAGAATAAAACTGAATATCCAGGAACTGTACAAGAACAATACAAAGAGTTAAAATTTAGGTAAGTGGAAGAGATTTTCCTTTTTCTCTTGAATTTTAAAAATTATGTTCAATGGCTAGAGCAAAAGTTATTATCTGATTATTTTTTTAATATATTCTTATTGAGTGCAACGAATATTTAAGACAATTATATTTTTCACTAGAAATTGTGAGAAATTCCTATTTTTTAGGTGCAAGGACATACAAGTTTATATTTAAAACATATTTGTTGTTAAAAGAAACTGAAGGTCTGCAACTGATCTAATGCTGTTTTATTCTACTACTCTAGATGAAATGCCTGTAATTGTTACATATTATATACTTGATTTGAAATTGTTTTGACTCAATGATATATATTGGTCAAATACTTTATAAACATGATTCAGAATAAATTAATGATGACATTTAGAGATTTTAGATTAATTGCTAGTGCATTCTAATTTACTTAACTCTTTGCTTCAACTAATTCAGAAGATCATTTTGTAAGCTTGATAATGGTAAAACGGTATGGGGAAAATATGACCAGGAATATTTTCAGTGCATTAAAATGAAAAAAAAAAAAAAATCAATGACTCCATAGTGGTTGAGGAAAGAAGAAACAATACAAAGGCAGATACAATTTTTAGAGAAAGTAAGATTATCAAAGGCCCATAAAGTGGCTGAAATGTAAATCTAGCTCTGAACATTATCTGCTAGCTTCCAACTTTCTATCCAATTATAAAACTGTCGTTCACCATCTGTCAGACTCCCTGTATGGATATTTGTCTCTGTGATGAGTCACTGCAGGGAGTCATCAGCATCACCATGACTTCATTTAATGAGAATCCTGTCCACATATCCTCCTGACAGCTTGAGTCCATGCCATTCATTATTGTCAGCCTTCAAACCAATGGCAGGAGCCTGCATCTTATGCAGACATTTCTTTAAAATATGTTACAAATGCAGCTTCTGATAATTTACATGGAGAGAGTCCATTCTTCCAGGCTTTCACCAAAGGATATGTTGCATCAGTTTGATAATATCACTGCAAATTTACCCTTTTACAAAACATGATATCACAAACTACTTAAATTACCAAGACAATGTAAAAAAGAGCAACTAATCCTACAATATGTACCTTCTTCAAATGGATAAGACAGTCCCTCTACACTAAGAGCCCTGTCCTTTTCACATCCAGAGAAGCAAAAACTGCCATAATTCCAGTCTACAGCAGATTTTAAGCTCATCTTTATACTCAGATATAATAAATGCTCAACTAATACATAAAAAGTAGCCATTTCTTTTTAATACCTGTTATTGGGCTAAAGCTTTGTGATTTTTAATATAATGTAGTCTCACTGACTTGAGAGCATTCTTTGGGAACTGTTGATAAATTATGGAGCTAAATAATTTAAGGGAAAGAGGACGTTAAGAGCAAATTACTCTGAGTCGTGCACCAAGCTCTAAAAGTTAACCTATCACATTAAAGGATCATATACACCCCAGTAATTCATTTTCTCAAATAGAATATTCATTAAAAGAAATTCAAAAATCAATGTCTTGTAGACTGAACAATATTTTTGCTACATCAATCTCTCAGTTGTCTTAGCTTCTGTTAAATCTCATGACGAAATAATGTTTTATCCTTTTTGCTCTGAGACTTGAAAGCTGACGGAATTGTAGATAAAACCTTGGTGGGAACAGGTATGCACTGCCACAGTAAAGAATAAATGTTGAGGAATGAGTCTTTAGTGAGCTGAGGGCCTTTGTGAGTTTACATATACATAACAAATACTCTAACAAAATAAGGAGAGCACTGGTAAAACTTAAAAGGTATTTGAAGTGAGTTTTCAGAAGTAAACTCCAAAATGAAAAGCAAGGTACAGATATGCACTTGAGGATTATGCTCCATCTATTGAACTTTAGTCCAGAAAAAATGAACACGAAGTAGTACTAAAGCAAGGAGCTACCTGTGTCCCTATTCAGATTTTCTGTTTCAATCTAATCATTTTGTAGAGAAACTAAAAACACATTTTATCCCTTTCAACTATCAGCAAAAAAAAAAAAAAAAGAGTGTGCAATATATACTAGAATCTGTCCTCTATATGTGTTTGAGAATATGGAAATTTTAAATATAATGATATTCAAAGTTCTCTCTGACCTGATGCTTTCCTCTGTATATTTATTTAATCAGGTTTCAAACACTGAGTGACAAATTATGCATCATGATATTTCCTCAGAGTAACAAGTCTCAAAATATCATCAGATTGTCTTACTGGTCTTGCCTTGCTGTGCCTACAGGGGAAAAAAAATTCCAAGGAGAACACCTGGGATGTGATTTTTCAGTGTATCTACGCCATGAACGAGTGAAGCATCAGTGCCCCAACTCTGTCCTCCAATAATAACAGCAAATGATCACACATTTTTAGAGTTCAGGGGAAAAGATCAGTTTTTTTTTTTTTTCAAGGGCACAGTAAATGAGGGCCAGGAGCGTTAAAATTAACATTAAAAATCTATTTAGTACAAACTGAATCCATCCAGTCAACCTTTAGGAGCCCTGAGAGTATACCACTGTGTACAGTCTTTACTACATGAAAATGATGTTATCTTGAGGAAGATGAGAGTCAGTTGGCGAGACAAGTGAAAAATGTAAAGAGAAAAATCCTCCATGAGCACAGAAATAAGAAGTAGAGATATCTGGCAAGGACTTCTTGGAAGATATTAATTTTGTTCCATAACTTAAAGTATGAAACATCTACTGGTTAGAAACAAATTATTAGAGTAGCTTTTGCTTAAACTGGAAACAACCTTTTGCCCAGTGGTCTACTGTGTAAGAATCCTGGAAATCTATTTTTGTGTTCTGTAAATACAGTTTTTTAAGGATTTAAAAATAAGTACATTTATAAAATTAGAAAAAAGGTGTCACTATTTAACATTTCTTTATATTGAATATTTAATGCCCATGAATTAGTCATTGAATTAATATTAAATACGAATTAAATATTTAAATATTAAATTTCAAGGGAAAATTCAGTTGAAAGGCTTCTTCAACTTTAGGATACCTAAATTTAATTAACTAGAGCAGGCTTTGATTTTAAAGAATATAGGACAAGCTGTACTATAAATTGAACAAAGGAAAAATTTAGTTTTTGAAAGAGGGCAAAATCAGGTATACCATCCAAGCCATTATATTCCACATAGACTTTTTGTTTGTATTTATATATATTACTCATAAACCAGAATTGTTTGATAACACCTAAAAGAGGAAGTAAATGTTCTAAATTCTGCCTTGGCAAAAAAGAGCCAGTGAGTACACTTAAAAAAGTTTCAATCTAGAAGCTATTAGACTTGGAAGGTAAACCTATTGAAGAAAAAAAAAATGACAGTTTATTAGACAATAGTTAAGTAAAACTAACTAACATGGAAACAATTTGCTTTATAAAAATTTTAGAGTGTAAATAAAAAGAACAAAAAAATTGTAAGTAGGACGTGTACTTAAATACCTGCTATGGTAAGGAGCTCACTACTTACTAATATGAACTCATACTGAATCAATTGTTTTTATGTCCACACCCATGGCATATGGAAGTTCCTGGGCCAGGTATTGAATCCAAGCTACAGCTGCAACCTATACCACAGCCGCGGCCATGCTGGATACTTTAACCCACTGTGCTGGGCCAGGACTGAATCCGTGCCTTTTCAGAGACGCAAGGTTTTGCAATCAGATTCTTAACCCACTGTGCCATGGTAGGAACTCCTGAATCGATTCAATCTTTTAAGAAGACTTATTTACTATCATTCCAAAACTTGGTGGATTAATGCAACACAAATGTATTATATTGTTTGCCAGTCTGTGGATTGAGTGGGTACTGGGCAGTTCTGCATATCCAGGCCAGGCTTGGTTGATCTTAGCTTTGGGTTCTTAATGCATCTGTAGCCTTGGCTGTGGGCTGGCTCCTGGAGGAGAACCTCACATGTCTAGGGTGGGCTGTCTGTCTGCTGGGACCCTGGGAGTCTCTCAGCATTCAGCAGGCTAGCTGGGGCTACTCTCATGGTGCTTAGGCAGCTTCTAAGAGGATGAGCTGACACATCCAGCCTTCTGCAGACGTGTCTCTGCCACTGCATGCTATTTGTCTCAAAAGAAGTCAAAAGCCAGCCCAAATTCAAGGAGTGGTAAATGCAGGCAGGTTCCATTTCTTGAGAGGAAAAGCTGAAATGTCCCATTGCAAATATGAGTGATTACAGAGAAGGAAATTATTTTAGCCGTTTTTTTTTTAAGCAACCTGCCATTTTATGCTATTAAATATTTATGTGGCTTTCTACATTTTGCAAAATATATTGAAGTAAGCAAGCTGTAGTTTATAGTCAACTCTGAAATTTCAAAATTACTCACCAGATTTATAAAAGGCAAGAAAGGTATAGGCTGCAACACAAATATATTATGGCATGTGTGACTTTATTTTTCAAATCAGAGGTTAACTCTCAAAATACAAGTGGGAAAGCATAAGCACTGATCAGATTTTGAGAGTGACTACAAACAACAACAAACCTGTCATAGACAAAGGGAACCTGTAATATGTCTTACATGGAAGTTTCAGTATAGGAGAGAACACTGAATAGATGCAGAAGTACAGTGATTTCATAAAGAACTAGGCTATATCATAGGAGGTAAACTAGCAATTTATAAATTTTAAAGAGTTTTAGGGACATAGAAATGTATACCTTCATATAATGTGGTATTACTTTTCAACCCAATATAGATGATATTAAGCTTTACCAAGATGAGAAATATATCTACTCTGTGAGTTGTAATCATGACCAGGAAAGAATATTAAACAGTGTGTGTTTGAAAGTGAGAAACAAGCTATTATTCTTTGCTTAGGGATTTTTCCTCATCAAGAAGCACAAAGCAATTGAATTGCAGGCAATTAGTTGTGTGTCTACACTAATTTTATGTATAAAATACTTTAATATTTTTACAAGTGACAATTATAATTCTACTAAAATAGCCGTTACTGTGTACCATTTTATATGGTTGTCAGAACACCATGTTAAGGGTGAAGAATAAATTAATCCACATTTCATTTAAGTACATGAAGCCTCAGCGAAGTGTATTATTACATTCTTGTAAAGATCTTATTGCTAGCAACTGGGAATGCCAGGACTTGAACTTTGGTAATCTGATCCCTGAAACTGCATTAATTATACTTATATAACTTCTTTTGCATACTACAGAATAATACTGAGGTACATTAATGAATTTCTTGACTTTGGGTTTCTGTTTGCCTATACTCAAATTTGACTAAAATAAATGATTAAGATAAATGACAAAACATAATATCTGTATACCTGTTATCTGTATTGCTGGAGGATATGGCCATGAGAGCACTCTGAAGGCAACAGGCATGGCTGCTGTGTCCTTTTATGTTCCAGCCTCTCTCTTCTCCATTAAGACATCTTATATGTGTATGCTGCATTCGACATACTTTCTTCTCTGACCTGCCTTCCAGTTTATTATCTTATCAGTTGCGTATAGTGTGACTAGACTACTTACACAACCATTGCCTTTCAAATTTACTCTTCAAAAATTTATAGCTATTATTTTTTCAATGCTGCATATCCCTAGACATAGCTTCCATTCTATCCTCCCTTCTTTCCTTCCTTCCCTCCTTTCTTTCTTAAGGCTGCACCTGCTATATATGGAAATTCCCAGGCTAGAGGCTGAATAGAAGCTGTAGCTTAGGCCTATGCCACAGTCTTGGCAATGCCACATATGAACTGCATTTGTGACCTATGTTACAGCTTCACGCAATGCCAGATCCTTAACTCACTGAGTGAGAGCAGGGACTGAACCCACATTGTCATGGAGACTATGTCATGTTCTTAACCCACTGAGCCATGATGGGAACTCTGTATCCTTTATTTTTCAAATATAGCCTGGCTCTGTCACATCTGTGAAGCCCAGATACACACAGATCCTTCTCTGTTGTGATGTTTCTGCTTGTTCTTTGTTTTTTCTTTTTAAATTTTATGGAATATAGTTGATTTACAAGGCTGTATTAGTTTCAGGTGTACAGCAAAGTAATTCGGTCACACGTATAAATGTATCCTTCCTTTTTCCCATATAGGTTATTACAAACTTGAGTAGATTTTCCTGTGATATACAGTAGGTTCTCCTTAATCATGTTATTTTATACAGTCATGTGTATATGCTGGTTCTTTACCATGGAGTGTAGGTTTTTTTGCATGTCTAACTATCTTTGTGTGTGGGTGTTGGGTTTCAGAAATCATTTGCAGAGAAAAATGAAGGTACATCCCACAAGAGTGCTTTTGCCTTTATTTCTACAAAGTTCCTTGAGGTGCTACCAGCCAGTGATGCATTACATCGAGTCTTGGTTTAACATCAGAAATTCATCCCAGAGCTATAATATCATTCATTCACTCTTACATTGAGGGTTTAGCCCTGAGCTGCCCAAGCTCACTATGCAGAGAGTTTCCTGCTGGCCTCCTCAAGTGCACAGGCCCTCAGATACTATTTCGATTCCATTTGTCCTCTGAGGTCATCAAAGGGAGGGTTTTATTTTTCCACAAATGCTCTTTGGAGCAACAGGTGGTATTTAGGCTGGTCCTAGTGTTCCTTTAACATTTCTCTTTTCACTTGGTAAATTCTACTCCATTTTCATTATGTCCATGCTTTTAAGATTTTCAAAAAATAGTTTATCAAGGATTTTTGCCGTTCATTTGTTTTTCAGATGTCTTCAATGGGGAATGATTTAAAGTACCTAATTTGACATTTCTGTAAAGTAGAAATTTCTCAGTTCCTATGTGGGTAAGGAGACATGCTGACAGGAAGAAAAGATGAAAAGGCTGAAATACGTCGTCCACGGGACTGAGACAAGTATCAGGGACAGGAAAACAGACACTGTCCAGGCAGACAGAGGCCTGATGACAGTTGTGAGGGACCTTATCATTTCAATCATTCACTTCATTTGTATTTGGAATAAATTCTTCTAGGATTTAATTTTTTTTTTTTTTGTCGTTTTGCCTTTTATGTAGAGCCGCACCCGCGGCATATGGAGGTTCCCAGGCTAGGGGTCTAACAGGAGCTGTAACCGCCGGCCTTCGCCACAACCACAGCAACGCGGGATCCAAGCCGGGTCTGCAACCTTCACCACAGCTCATGGCAACGCGGGATCCTTAACGCACTGAGCAAGGCCAGGGATCGAACCCACAACCTCATGGTTCTTAGTTAGATTCGTTAACCACTGAGCCACGAAGAGAACTCCTAGGATTTAGATTTTTATAGGACTATTATCTTGTTTGAAAATATGAATATTAAATGTTACTCTATATTTACATTGTAAATTATACTCATTTATACTTAACTACACATTAATTATATGTGATAATTATACAATTATAATTAATTGATTAATGTCCTACTGATAAAGTCTATTCATGGTCAGCTGAGACATAGGTTTTTTTTATTTGCATGTTGGCAACATTTTTTTCTTTTTCTTTGTAATGTCCACACATTTAAATTGGGCATATTTTCTGACCTTATTTTCTATTTAGTTCTAAGAACGATAAATAGTACTTTCATTTAGGAATGAAGAGCAGGATGACCAAATTTTTGTGAGCTAATCTAGGGGACTTAAAAAAAAAAGGAAAACTGTTTAATGTTTGTTTTTGTTTTCTCTATTCCTAGAAGATACTGACAAGAAATACTAAAGAAATGAGCTAATATTAAAACACATCATATGAATTATATTTAAAAGAACATTCTTCTTTTATGACTTGAGAGGTTAAGAAGGCTAAGAAAGTATGACTGTTTTTCCTGGTATGAGAAAATAATGTATTTATATGTATGACTGGGTCAGTATGCTGTAAGGCAGAAATTAGCACAGCACGGTAAATCAGCTATACTTAAATAAACAAATAGGGCATTAAAAGTACTGATTTATCAAATAGTCATTTAACAACAGAGCTCAGGAGGAACTGACTCTATGCAACAAACCAAAGGCACTGTCACCTGGGAAGTGGCTGCACTATAGCCCCGACACTCACCAACCTACACAACTCAGGCAAGCGCTCACCTCAGAAACAAGCAGGTTGGTGGCTTGTTGTCACTGCCCTTTGTTTTGTTCCAGAAGCATTTTACTATCCTGGAAACGCTTGGCTGATAATGGATGAAAGTTGAACTTGATTTAATGTATTTATTTAATCCTGTTATTATCAGAGGTTCAAGACAAAGTAAACACATCCTTGGCTAAACACCTAATTAACCCTGTGAAATCACCCGACACCACGACTGCTGAGATGGTGTTGCTTGCTGTCTATACTGCTAAAGAGAGGAGCTGCCTGGGCCTTGCAGAGAAACTTCTAGTAATAAAGGCGAGACACTGCGTCTATGGAATCCTAAATCCTTTCCGTTCTTGAATATCCTTCATTAACATCAGAATAATCCACAGTGGCTTTCCACTGTCCTGAGAAACAGCGCAGACCAGGGCTTGGGGCACTGTTTTGGATGGAGGCACAGAGGACTGAAGGGACAAGACTAGAGCCAGGTCCCTGCCTGGCCAGCGGGGAACCTCCCTGGCCCTGCAGGGAAGCATGTGGAGTCCAGGGCCCCATGGTGGTAACAAAGGCTCAGTCTGGGGCCAGACTGCAGGGTACAATCCAGGCCTTTCCTGACCTGGCTATGTGATCACCACAGGGAGTTGGCTTGTCCTCAGTGTCGTCAGCCAGAGTAAGAATAATACCTACTGCATATATTTGTTTTGCTAGTGCTTGTGGGATCTTGTTTGTTTGTTTCTTTTGTTTCTTGTTTTTGTTTTGCTTTGTTTTTAGAACCATGCCTGGCACACAGCAAGGTCTCAATAAATGTGTGTAGACACAGGACTAGAGCAGAGGAAACCCCAAGTGAAAAATGACTTTCCTGTCATCCCAGTATGGATGCCACGGACAAAAATACAATGTCCTTGAGCCTATTTTCCTTACTTAAGGTACCTTCATGTCTATTTCTACTTAGAGATGCAGCTATATTGCTGACCTAAAACTTAACACTGTTACTGGGTATGGCTCTAACATTTGCTTTTTCAGTGATTGTGATGGATTTTCTATTCCAAAACCTGTGATATATATGAATTGATATAATTCAGATTAAAATTAGCCTATAATAGAATAAACCAAAGCTTCTTGGACATATGCAAAATTTCCTAATTTGAGTGATATGAAGCAATCCGATTTGGGTGGATTTTGCCTGTACCACTTCTGATAGCAGCATAACCATAAGAATCTCTCCTGAAATGACTTACTTTTGAGGTGACTGAGACCTTCCACAGAAGCAGCCATCGATTTAGTTCTCTGTATCTTTATACTAGGTTTCCTATGTTTCCTTTAAGAGATAAACCAGCTCCTATACTGTCAAAATAATATAGGCATGCCTGAGAACCCATGTAGTATGTTTACAGCAGGCTGTTGAACTCATTAGCTGAATTACATGCATAGAATTTTTAGCCTAAGATCCAATTCTGAGAGGTTCTCCAGGCTAGATAGGACATTTCAGTGAGGGCTTGAGTTCTTTGTACTCCTGTGTCCATACCCTCTGCCCTGTGATTTATTAGTGACTTTCCATAGTGGGCAGGATGTCATTCTGGGCCCTTTGACACTAGACTCAATCACCTGTCTTGTATGTTTTGGATAATGATCTGTAATCAGCTACGGAACAAGCAGAGACTTGAAAGGGGTTTGTTCACCAGGGCCCAAGGCCTTGGGGGTCTGTTATTTTCACAAAGCCTCATCTGCTGGGGTCGAGGGGCAGAGCTGAGGCTTTGACTACCCAGCTGAAGGTGCAAGTCCTGGATTGGCCCTCTCCCAGCCTTCAGAGTGTCAGCTGCCTGTCTACTCCAGCAAGCCCTAGATATGTAGGTGTGTCATATGCCCCTGAGATGTTGTGATGCTCGGCTTTGCAACATTACTGCAGTAAGAGCCAATTCATTGTGGTCAAATACCCACTGTATGCGGGATTTTCCTTCAGCAAGTATGGTAACCTGAAATCATTCTATAACATGAATTCTCCAAATAAATCCAGGCAGTAAGAATAGACACTAAGTTTATAGAGACCATGGAGAACATGATACAAAACTCTTCAAAGATTTATGTTTTCAAAGAGGTTACTTCATTGACCTCTGAGTACTGCAGATACGGAACGTAAGGTTCAAGTGGCGGAGTTTGGACACAACACAAAACAATATTTAGCCTGTATCCTGTTATAACATAGCCAATAATAATATTATTATTATTATTATTTTTATGGCCACACCCATGTCATAGGGAAGTTCTCAGGCTAGTGACTGAAACTGAGCTGCAGTCTAACCAAAGCCAGATCCTTTAACTCACTGCACTGGGCCAGGGATTGAACCTTTGCCTCTGTAGCAACCCGAGCTGTGATAGTCAGATTCTTAACCTACTGTGCCACAGCAGGAACTCCGCTGATATTATTTCTGTATTTTGAAATTAGAGACAATTATCTTTACATTCAAATTTCACACATAAAATATAAGTAACAATCTAATGACCAGAATTAATAAAGCGCAGCAGTGTATGGCTGCAGTTTTCCTCCTATATCTGGACAGTGATTTGAGATTTTCCCACACCTGGTGCTTTATCAAGGACACAGATATTTTTCCATACTACATTAAACTTAAAACACAGCCTTTTATGGTTATTTATGGAGAGCACATCATGCATGTAGACAAGAAGGCCACCTGTCCAGTGTGATTTAGAAGCTTGATGATGCCAGAGACCGCTGTGTGTATCTTCCCCACTGTCTTATTGTGAAGACTGAAGTCACACCTTGTAGTCACTGCTTTGGGTGAAAGCACCGCTCCCTGAAAACTCCCAAACAATATGTCTGCAAGAAGAAATCTGCACACTCCTTAGCCCCTGTTTGCATTTAACAAGCATCTCTTCATTACCTGCTATGGTAAAGAGATTGCTGGCCTCCCAAAGAGGTCCATGTCCCTGAGGCCAGAATCTGAGATTGGAATGTTTTGAGCCTAGGGGAGTTCAGGAAGCAGCTGACTTCAAGAGAGGGAAAACACCCTGGCTTTATCTAACTGAGCCCTGGTGTCCTTAAACATGGCAGAGGGAGGTAGGAGGGTCAGGGTCAGAGCAACACATTGTGGGAAAGACCCAAGCAGTCACTGTGCCCTTGGAGACGCAAGAGACGCGAGCCCAGGGCTCCAGGAAGCCTCTCACAGATAGAAGAGGCAAGAACACAGATTCTTCCGGAGAGCTTCTGAGAAGGGTCGCACCTGCCAGTGCTAGGAGGACCCACTGTGGTTCCGACCTCCAGAACTGCAAGTTAATTCATATGTGATGTTTCATGTGTGCAGTGATTAGTTGTAACATTATGATGAAAGGAATACACATGGGAGAGGGGGATACACCTGAGGGGCAGTTCAAGGATCAGGTAAGAGTGGAAAGCCATGTGAGAGTGGCAGTGATACTGGAAGGAGCCCGAGTCAAGGTCTTCCCTGGTGCTGCCGTCAAGGCCAGACCCAGAAAGGATGTTAGCATGCCTCGGGTTGCTCTTCAGGCAGTGGTTCCAGAAGATGAACAATGAGAGAAGAAAGGACTGTTCTGAAAGAGTAAGGATGACTGAAAGAGTTGAAAATGTAAGAAATGTATGAAAATGTATGAAAATTAAACATACTCTGCAGTATTGCTGGAGGTTTACCTTAAATACACACACACACACACACACACACACACACACACACACACGCTAGGATTCAAAATATGTTGCTGACATTAGACATGCATTTACAAATCCAAAAAATCTACTGTATGTTTTTATAAACCAGAAAGTCTAGCAGTTTTTACAGAGCATACATTATGTATTGCTATAAGTTCCCTAAGCTACAAAATAACTGAAAAATAGATATATTATACTTTCTACTTTTTATACTATAAAATTAGGTTCAGGAAGGTGAAAAAACTCTTCCAGGGTTTCATAGTCATTAACTGGGAAAGGCAGGATTTCTAACTGGGAATGTCCACGATTACCAAAAGGCCTGGTTCATTCCAGGGAGTCTAATTATGGAAATGGTCCATAATTATGTCCACAGATGCCCACAGACAGAAAGCAATGGGACCAGGATTGTGGATGAGAAGATATGCCTTTACATTTTACTAATATCTAATTGAAATTTAGTATTTTTCTTTTCTATTTTATTTTTATTATAGTTTATGTATAGTGTTGTATCAATTTCTGCTGTATAGCATAGTGATCCAGTCATATATATATATATATATATATATGTGTGTGTGTGTGTGTGTGTGTGTGTGTGTGTATATGTATATATGTGTGTGTATATTCTTTTTCTCATACTAACTTCTCTGTTCCAGGAGACTGGATATAGTTTCCTTTGCTGTACAGTAGGACCTCATTGCTTATCCAATCTAAATGTAATAGTTTGTGTCTACCAAAACCAGTCTCCCTGTCCTATATACAAAGCAGAAACAGACTCATGGACTTAGCACACACATGTGGTTGCCAGGGGGGAGGAGGAGGAAGAAGTGAAATTTAGTATTTCTCTATTAATGAATCCAGGCAACACACTGCAGTAGTATTATGGAGTATCTGTAATTTTTTCACCAACAGAAATCATAGATACTTTTAAATTATTAGAGAAATCTAAATACCATTTATTTTTACTCCTAGCTTAAAATTATCAGAACCATGGCTATACCTCATTGTGCAATGCACTATGAAAAATTCATATATGCTACTGTTCCACACACTTGGTTTGGACATTTATTTCAATAAACATTGCTGCCTTCATACTTTTGTATTTTAGCTTATGCATGTACAGAGGCATATGCTGCTATTATTAATCACTATGCTGACTATGATGAGATTGGTCACTAGGCTTCATCAGGCTACCAAATGCATCCATGGCAAAAATATATAAGGAACAAAAGCTCCACTCATCAAGCTGTCTTTCTAGAATGTTACTTGATTACTATGAAGGTGTTATACTAGGTATTTTTGGTAACATGGCTCATTACTTAACAAAATGAAAAGGTGTCAATTTAAATCATTCTTAAATGAAGTCTTAGTTCTATTTGGACATATTTTGTTTTGCCTGTGACTGTTCAATCATATGCATGTAAATTACCCATTCATTGTTATCATACACATATAAAAAACTGATAATCAAATATGCATCTGATAAAATAGATGCAGAATAAAACCCTCCAGACTCATTCCTCCAATCTTAATAAATATAATTTATCACTGTCCACTGGGAATTGCAAACATATGAAAAAAGACACCTAGCAATAAGTTATGTCTGTATCAGAGATAAAATAAATAGCTCATTCCACAAAAGAATGACAATATTATTGAACCCTGGGAAAGGGAAAATTTTCAGCTAGCTTTTTAATGAAACTGTAATCTCCTTTTATTTTCCCACAATATGGTAAAATAAGCAAATGATTGCCTTGATTTCTTTGACATCATCCACTATCCTGATAGCAAATTTTGAAACTTTGCCTAGCAGAACAAAGGATGTTCAGTAAGAGATCTAAAGTCATTTATCCACTGATCAGACTCACTTCACAGAGGTTCCTCTTTCATTCCATTTCTCACTTTGAAAGGCCATTCACTAAATAACCTCAGGACAAAAAATCTCCCCTGAAGCCCATCTCTGGTTGCCTGTCCTCTGTTACAGATAAGTAAAGCAGATGCTTTAATTCACAGAGATCCTGATTACTGTTTCCTCTATAACCCAGATGGAAAATGAGCAGTGCATTTCTGTTTTCCCTTGGCAAACTTGGAGTTGCTCTGAAACTGGTTAGAAAAATTATTTTGATTGTTCTTTTGTTCCTCTTTTCTTTTCCAATACTCACAACTAAAGATGAACATGGACAGAAACGGAAAGAGTCCAATGAAAAGAAAGAAAAATGATTAAGCAATGGATGATTTATGAACAAAGATTAAAGAACTGAAGTTAGTCCAGCATGAGGAAGTCTGAGAGAAAAGTGAGTAATTGTTTCCAAGTACTCAGTGAACAATTATCAACTACTGATCATCTGACATCAATAGACACAGATCCCTGTTTTAGTACAAAAATACACAGTAGATAAATGGAAAGTTACCTTTCATTGCCCTTGCCCCCAGTTTCCTCATGCCTTCTAAACACATGGCAGTGTTGACCCTTCAGAGCACCAAGGGGCTGGAGTAACAAGATAATGCAGAAGAAAGGAATGAGGATGCTAACAGTTCAGGTAGGATAGCTTTGGCTGCACCTCAAGCTAACTTGGCATCAGTAACGACAATGCATACTTCGTTTTGTCATGCAACCAGAATGCAGAGTGGTCTCAGACTGCTGGATTCAGTAGCACCAAGATGTCACCAGGGCCCCTGTTCCCCTCCATCTCTGTCCTATAGCTTTTCTTCTTTAAAGATTGCCAGGCATCACAGTCAGATACTTCTTGCAGCAGCAGAACAGGGACCATGCCTTTTGGTGTCCTGAATTTCCAATAAGTCCTTCACAAACTTGCACCTACTTATTGGGCAGCATTGCATTGCATGCCCACATCTAAGTCAATCAATGGCAAGGAAAATGCAAATCCTAGTACAGATCTGAGTCACCCTCCATGTAACTTATGTTGGAGATTAGATTCATTAAACATTTATTTCTGTTAGGAGGAAGAGTTACAATGTTGAAAAACATCAACATCGGCCAAGGAATTATTTATAAAAGAGAAATATGGCCAAGTTGGCAACTGTAAGACCTAACTTTCTTCTCACTAGAAATATCTTCTAATAAAATTCAGTAATATTTATAATTAAATTCTTATTAGGTGCAGGCAATGCTCTCGTTATTATACTCATATTAACTCATTCAAGCCTCACCACTAACCTATGAAAGAAGTACCACAATCTCTACTTTTAAAAAGTCACACTTTAAGAAGAGATATGTTAGGTAAGTTGCTCAAGGTGACACATTAATAAGTACCAGGACCAGAATTTGAACCGAAGACATTTGGTTCCATAGCCAAACCTCTTAAAGACTCACTGTGTTATATATCAAATAAAGCAGAACTATATTTATTTGTAAGGCTTATATTTAATGTAGGATTTAAAATTAACAGTTGGGAAGATACAGATCCTTTTGCTTTCAATGTTTAAAGTAAGGCATATTTGAGAACAATATGTTCGCTTCCAAAAGCTAAACATGCTGAACAAAATATAAAATATCTGCTGAAGGGCACTGGAAGCCTAAGAAGGAGGTGAAGAATTACTGATCTGGTCAGAAGGGATAAAAATGGATGTCCAGGGGCTGGCTGGTAATATCTGATTCTAGGCACCAGAAAGACCGCACTCCAGGATGGAATTGAAAGTGACAGCACTAATGGCCTGAACCAGCTAGAACACAGACTGGGACTCAAATGCAGCCAGAACACAGACTGAGACTTGAACACCTATGCCAGGACTCAAACCCAGCCTAAACCCAGATTGGGACTTGAACCCATGTGCCAGGACTCAAACCAAGCCTAAAGCCAGATTAGGACTTGAACCCACGGTTTTAAATTACAATCACTCACCTGGTGTCTAGACTCACTGAGGACCAGGTTCTTCATTTCTCTGAATAGAATGAATTCAGTGAGAGACAAAGTGATAGGTAAGAAATAGATTTATTAAGATAGGATGCTTGTGAGAGATGCAAGTGGACAGGCAAGGAGGATCTGCCCCAAGGATCTGGTGGACTACAGTTTTAACATCCAAAGGGAGTAGGGGTCAGAAAAGACTGCCTCTTCCTTTCTGTGAGTAGTAGCTCCTCCTTGGTATCCCCTAAAGTGTGTATTTAAATCAGTAGAAGGGCAGTCCTCAAACTCCCGCCCTTGGTCTGAACCTGAATGCAGGGCTCATCCCATTCCCCTCACCCAATGACCTGAGGCAATTCCCCTACCTCCACTAGTCAAGCAAGCCTGCCTGTTCTGATAGCTTTTTTGAGCAATTTATTAACTTACAGTGATCTCCCAAAATCCCCTAAGTTTCCTTCTTTATCTATGGTCCCTTACTGGGACTTCTACAACTACCTGTGCCTACTCCATCCTTATCAGAACTAAATAAGGGATTTTACAAATGATCCCAGGGATTGAATTTTAGCTACAAATAATCTCAGCTCCTGAAACTGGATGAGAAGGGTCTTAGGAGCTAATGTTACAAGGTACCTGGTGCAAGTAAAAGAAAAACTCTGAAGGATGACAAAAATCATTCTTTCTAAATGTAAAATCAGGAGTTCCCCTGTGGCACAGGTTAAAGATCCAACATTGTTCCTGCAGTGTCTGGGTCACTGCTGTGGCACAGGTTCAATCCCTGACCCAGGAACTTCCACAAGACTTGGGCTTGGCTAAAAACAAATTCTAAATATAAAATTAAATTGTTTCTATAATAATTTTGAGAATACAATGTTTAGCATATAATACAAAAATAAACATGCAAAAAAGGAGTAAATCTACATGAGACTGAAGGAGCAGAAACCAGAGATGCAGAAATTTACTCATGGGTAAGCAGTGGTCACTGATTCTAGGCACACAGGACCACTATGATGGCGGAGTAATCCAAATATACCCATTTTTCAGGGCTGCTTAACAAATCACCACCAACTCTGTGACTTTATAACAGCACCCACTTATGATCTCAGAGCCCTGCAGGTGAGAAGCCTGGTACAGCATGACCTGAAGAGGTCTTCTTATTAGTCTCTACAACCAACCTCAATGTGTGGCTGGTCTGTGTTTCTTTATGGGAGCTCTGAGGAAGAACTCACGTCCAGACTCATTCAGGTTGTTGGTTAGATTCCATTCCTTGGGGTTGTAGGATTGATCACCCATGTCCTAGCTGCTATGAAGAGGGCTGCTGCCTTGAGATCCTAGAGGCCTCTGTGTGGCCCAAGTTTCAGAGCCAGAAACAGTAACAGCAAGTCAAATTTTTGTGTTTTTTTTATTATTGTTAGACTTATTTTATTTGCATCTAGCTTTTTATTAATAAATCTTTCATAACAAAATCAGGGCCTTATTATTTATTCATTTGCATATCTTACTTAACAATATGCCAAGAGTATTTGATTATCGTTTTTCTTCTTTTTTTTTTTTTTTTTTGTCTTTTTGCCTTATCTAGGGCCGCACCGCGGCATATGGAGGTTCCCAGGCTAGGGGTCTAAAAGGAGCTGTAGCTGCTGGCCTACACCACAGCCATAGCAACGCAGGATCCAAGCCCATCTGCAACCTACACCACAGCTCACGGCAATGCCAGATCCTTAACCCACCGAGAAAGGCCAGGAATCGAACCTGCAACCTCATGGTTCCTAGTCGGATTTGTTAACCACTGAAGCCACAATGGGAACTCCCTGTTTTTCTTATTCTCTGAAAGATCATTTTACTGGTTGCAGAGTATTTAACTATTTGGATATACTATTACTTATTTAAACTGTCCTCCATCATTGGATGTTTAAAACATTAATTATTTTGCAATGAAAAGTAGATACAAATCCTTCAAATTCCTTAACAGACTCTGAGGCAGTATCTCACTCCTGCCTAATTTCTTCTCAAGCCAGAGAAAGTTTTCAGCTATTAAGGGCTCATGTGATGAGACTAGGCTGTCAGGTAACCCAGGATAACCTCCTTATGTCAAGGTCTGTGATTTGATTTCTATCTGTGAATTCCTGTAAAGATTTCAGGGGTTCCAGGGATTAAGGTGTGGGCATTTTCAGGGCCATCCTTACCATTTCTACTCTCAGTAGAAAACATTCCCATGGAATTACAGACACAACAGGAGGAAAGTGGGAACCAGGGTACATGGCATAAGGCAGAGAGGACAGCAAACATGTAATCGATACTTCAAGAAGGGAGGAAAAGCTGTGCTTGAAGACACAGTGTCTGAGGGTTTTCCAAGCTAGGAAAAGCTTCCAGCAATCCTCCAAACTCTGAGCAAGGGAGGGAAGCGAGGCCACAGGCAGGACAGTGCACCCAGGCAGGAAATTCTGGAAGAGGGCCGAGGAATAAGAGATGTACTTTAAGAGGGGCAGCAATAATAATGAATATTGATTTCTCAGCATTAAAAGAAATGGAAGCCAGTAAAACAACCACTGAGCTAGATGCTCTAACACAGCAAAAATCTTCAAAAATTAAGGTAAATATCTCATTTCAACACAAGTAGGGGTGAGTGAAGCCTGTTACTGAACAGGATCTCTGACATGGGAATTCCCTTTGTGGCTCAGTGGTAATGAACCTGACTAGCATCCATGAGGATGCGGGTTGGATCCTTGGCCTCACTCAGTGAGTTAAGGATCTGGCATTGCTGTAAGCTGTGATGTAGGTTGCAGTTGCTGCTAGGATCCTGTGTTGCTGTGGCTGTGGTGTATGTTGGTTGTTGTAGCTCCTACTGGACCTCTCACCTGGGAACTTCCATATGACACAGGTTTGGCCAAAAAAATAAAATAAAATAAAGAGGAAAAAAAAGGGACCTCTGACATGGGGCTGATTTGCAGAATAAATCATTAGATCAAATACATTCATTCACAAAGAAAAAAGACCAAAGGAAATAAAAAAGACCAGAGAATAAATGAATTAGGTAGAAAATAAATATGCAATAAAGAAGAACAACAAAGAAGTTGATTCTTGAATGTATTAAATGAATTCAATAGTCTTGTTGAGACGGAACAGCAGAAACAAAGTACACAAACCATAAACCTTACTGATAAGATTGGGAGATCGGTACAGTTTCTACAGATATTTAATTTATAATATAAGGAGATTATAAACAGTTTTAAGATAGTAAATTTGAAAAGTTAGAGGCAATGCTCAAAGGTCTCAACAAGCACATCAGATCAAAATTCACAGCAGAAAAATTATACATCTTCTACTCTCTAAAATATTAAATTTCAGGAGTTCCCGTCATGGCTCAGCAGTTAGTGAACCCAAGTGGCATCCACTGGGATGCGGGTTTGATCCCTGGCCTTGCTCAGTGGGTTGAGGATCTGGTTTTGCCATAAGCTTTGTTGTAGGTCGCAGACGCGGCTTGGATCTTGTGTTGCTAAGGCTGTGGTGCAGGCCGGCAGCTGCAGCTAGCCTAGGAACCTTCATATGCCACATGCGCAGTCCTAAAAAGACAAAATAAAATAAATAAAATAAAATAAAATAAACAAAATAAAATAAAATAAACAAAATAAAAATAAATATTAAATTTCACAATTATAACCCTTCCATTAGAGACAATTTCAGGCTCATGTGGTTTCACCAGCAAATCCCATCACACATTTAAGAAAGATGTATTGCTTATTTTATACTTTTATATTTCATACTAAAATATACATATTTTATTACTTATTTTATACTTATTGCTATATTGTATATACTTATTTGCAATATATAGAATATATTCATCTATTTTTAATAACTGTAAATGGAAAATAACCTTTAATATTATTTAGAAAGTTTATTTTAAAAATTTAAAGAGTGAAACACATCCATTTTATGAGACAAGCGAAATTTTGACATTAAAATCTTTTAAGGATAGGAGAAAGTTACTCTCAGACAAAGCCCTCTACAGATAAAGATTTTAAAACCCTAAAGAAAATATTAATCAATGTTGGAAAGATAGGTTATTTAGAAAAATCGCTCTTCTCAAATTGATAACAAGTAGAAATAAAACAAAAAAATATATCCTTTATGTTTAAGAGGAATGAATGTGAAGATACACTACACTCATTGACTGAAATACTTAATATTTAGTGATGTCAATTTCCCTGAACTTATCTCTGCAAGAACATTTCCAGTCACAGTACAAGAAACATTTCTGCTTGTTTTAGGTGGCAGTTGATATGCTGAAGGGGAAGAGTAGACTAACTATTCTGGAAGGGTAAAGAGGGAGCATTGGATATAAATGGTAATGAGCTATTTTAAAACTTGAGTAGTATAGGTAGTGGGTCCTGGCTGCAGGATTGAGAAGGAGGGATGGAGTAAAATAGAGCCCCAGACTAGACACGCACCCTTCCTGTTTGCTCATTTTTCTCTGCTCTGACCTTAAAAACATAATTATAGGTATGAATCCACCTTTTCCCCAGAGAAGGTTTTCATAATTAAAGTGGCTTTCCTTTCTACCAACACTTGCCTCTCAAATTATTGGCTTTGGAGCAGCAAACAGCCAAACTTGGGTTCAGTAACAGATGGTTGTATAAAGCAAGGCAGCACTACACACAATGAGGGAGGGTGAACCTTTAAACGTTATCTTAACAATTAGATACTCCTTACCCTCTCCCCCAAAGAAAAATGAGAATAAACAAACAAACAAACTTGACCCACTTCACCAATCATCAAAATTTAATTCCAGGTGAGTATAGATCTAATATGAAAACAGCACAAGGCTTTCAAAATATAATGTAGAAGAGTAGCTTTACTATTTGGGTGGAAGGTATTTTTATTTTTTAAGCTAGACACAAAGTTACCAACCATAAAGGGAAATATGATTAATTATATTATATTAAAAGTAAGCATTTCTGTAAGTTCCCATTGTGGCTCAGTGGTAACAAGCCCGACTAGCATCCATGAGGATGCGAGTTTGATCCCTGGCCTCGCTCAGTGGGTTGGGGATCCAGCACTGCTGTGAGGTGTGGTGTAGGTCATAAGAAGCGGCTTGGATCTGGCGTGCTATGGCTGTGGCATAGGCCAAAAACTGTAGCTCCCATTTGACCCCTAGGATGAGATATTCCATATGCCACATGTACGACCCTACAAAAGAAAAAAGGAAAAGAAAAAAACCCCAAGCATTTCTATTTACCAAACCATACCAGTAAAGAAAAGAGAAGCCATGAATAAGAAGTGCTATTTCTGATACACATAGTCAACAAATGTCATCTAAGTAAATAATTTATGAATAACTCCAGAACAACCTACCTAAACAAGAAACAGAGGAAATTTGCACAGACACTTCACAGTGGAGGATTTTCAAATGGAAATGTTCTTGACCTAATTAGTGAAAACAAGTCCCCTAAAACCAGGTTCACCTGCAGAGTTTATGATTCATCTCATCACCCCAAACTTTATTCCCTTTCTTTTCCCCTCTGTCCTCCATCCTGTGCTAACTGAACACTAATCAACCAGAGTCAGATGACTAAAATTGTTGTTGACAACATCATTCATGTACTAAAATTGCTACTCTAGATACCACCATTAACATACAGACTTGGTTGTTTCTCCAGGGCAAGACAAACTTGCAGATCCCCTGGCCAGAGGGTCATAAACCAGAGACATCCCTACTCTTGAAACCATGTTTAAGAAATGTCACAGAGATGTTACAAGACAGTGATTAACCAGCCTCTTTCTCTTTCCCTTAAAAAAAATTCCAGCTCAAAGACTGATGAGGAGTGGCTTTGAGACTTGTCTTCCACTCCCTGCTTGGCATATGCAATATACCCTTACTTTGCTGCAAATTCCCGCTGTCAGGTTGGCTTTATTCACCTTGGACATAACAAACATTTGCTTGGTTACATTAGTCAAAAATAGGTGTTCAGTCTCAATAATAATTAAGGAAATAGAAAGTAAACCCAAGAAGCAGCATTTCCACCCACTAACCACAACTGCAGAAAGACAGGAGAAGGGACACAACAGCGAACCCCCTACAATCCTACTGCGTAAGAAATCTAGTCTGACCATTGTGGTGAGCAGTTAGACAATTTATATTTCCTCTATTTGGTGATACTCTTATGGTCCAGAAGACCCACTCCTAACTTTAGACCCATCAGAGTTACTTGCACATATGCACAGAACAAGGTGGGTGATTCTCTGAAACATAATACTGAGCTAAAAAATAACCACAAAATATCTGTATCATGTAAGTCCATGCATTTTAGTTTTGAGGGGCATATGTTTAAGAAAAAAGATTGCAAAAATCATCAAGAAAGTGGTTAGCATGGAAATCAGAATGGAAATGTTCTTTTGGGGTAAAATAGTGCCATGAATAGAGATCACGACAGAAGTAAGAGGTATTCTAGGATACAGGTAAATTTGCATGTACTTTTTTTCTACATTGTTACTGATTACATTAATGTCTTTGAAGGAAGCTGGTGAATGTACACTTCTGTACAAGATTTGATCGGGTATACATTTTTGTATATGCTATCTATCACATTTAAAGAACATAAAAATAGCTAGGGAGACAACCATGTCCTACATAAATGAAAATTACTTTAAATCACAGTGGAGGTTAGGTTTATACTGTGAGATATTGTATCTCAGTGGAATCTTGGAACTTATAAAACTGGTCTCTCTTAACATTCAGAAAGTTACATGCTCTCCAGGGAGTACGGTTCTCCATCCTTGAAGCAATCACATACAGAAAAATTCCTTTTTTTTTTTTTAGGGCTGCACCTGCAACATACGGAAGTTCCCAGGCTAGGTATACAATTGGAGCTGTAGCTGCCAGCCTACGCCACAACCAGATCTGAGTCACATCTGAGATACACGCCACAGCTTCCAGAAACGTTATATCCTTAGCCCATTGAATGAGGTCAGGGATCAAACCAACATCCTCACAGAGACTACGCTGGGTTCTTAACTCTGAGCCACACAACTGGAACTCCTCCCCTTTTTTTTTTTTTTTTTGACCTGACTCATTTCAAGATTATTTAAATCATGTTTACTGAGACTTTGCATATGTCCTAGATTAAAGGACCATTTTTCTATATCATGACGTGGAAAGCCCTGCTCTCCCCTTAGACATGTCCTGTTCACTTTTTGTTTTGACTCCTTTTCTACAGTACTTTTACGTAGGCAGCACCATGACTTTTATTCATTTTTATTCACAGGTCCTTTCAACTGTGACTTACTGATTTTTCACCTCATTATGTGAGTATACTGGTGCCTATCAGTCAAGGTGTCTGTCTCTCATCTTGAAAATGACAGTAAATTTGGCACAAATAATAGCTTATCTGGCACTCAAGTTACATTAGTGTCAAGTTAACACACAGTGGGAAATGAACAGGCTGGGGGTGCTCAGTAAAGAGTCACGGTGTTAGTGTGAAGACAGGCATGGATCTGAAGGTGGCCTGTTGGGAAACCCTGTGCCTTTTGGCGCCACACTCTTAGTAAGGGGACCTCCATCCATCGGTTAGTCACATCAGATAGACAGCCTGGCAGAACAAGACACATCTGTGTCCAGAAGGTTAAAGAATCTCACAGTTGGCCCACTCCTCCCTGTGAACAAGGCTCCACAAACACAATGGTTTGGGGGTTGTTGACACCGATAGTAAGTGGTGTTTGGGGATAATGAAAGGTCCAACAGCACATACTTGAGTGGAACTTGACACTAGCGGAATTCGACCCTCCATTATATTGGAATATAAGAAGATCCAAGGAGAATATTACTGAATTGAATGCATGTTCTGCAGTATTACTGTTAGGACTGCCATAACAGAATACTACAAGCTGGGTGACTTAAAAAACAGAAATGAATTTATTTTCTTACGGTTCTGGAGGCTGGAAGTCCAAGATCAAGGTGCTAGCAGGACTGGTTTCTAGTGAGAGCTTTCTCCTCAGTAGGAAGATGGCACTTTCTCTCCAGGTTCTCATGTGCCTCTTCTCTGCGTGAAGAGAGAGACCTCTGATGTCCCTTCCTCCTTCTGTCAGGACACAAGTCCTATGGGATGAGGGCCCCACCCCTGTGACCTCATTTAACTAAGATCCAGCATTCTTAAGTACCCTGTCTCTAAATATAGTCACATAGGAGGTGGTGGTTAGGATTTCAACATATAAATTTGGAGTGACATAATTCAACCCATTAAACGAGACTACAGAAACAAAGATAACAAGAATTCTTTATACCCAGAAAGTTGATATGCATTTGAATTATGATTAAAATGTTAACATATTTCAATTTTCATTAAAATAAAAATGTTTAAGTTTTTGTATGCATTTACTATAAAGCTCAGTGCAAATACTTTCCAAGCAATTATTTCTGAAAAAAAAAAAAAAGGTAGTATCGGACTTGAACTGGATGTCAACAGAAAGTTATGACAGGGTTTCCTACCACAAAAGGACTCAAATAGAAATTAGAAGCTATAGAGGAGTTTTTTCTGGATCAAATGACAGTTTGATGATGTGACTCAGCTATAGTCCATAACTGGGGTTCACCACAGTACCACAGAAATCCTCGTCTCTTTTTTTCTTGGCTTTATAATCTAGGAGTATGACAACTACTGGTCACATCCTTAGTGCAATTAAACTTGGCATTTTACCAAAGGCCAAGTAGTTTAAAAATATTGTGCTTTAATGTAGAATTTGGAAGCTGATATTAAATATGAATAAATCAGAACATTGCTCAAATGCTGAATGGAAGGCCATTCTATGACAAATATAATTAAAAATCACCAAGTTCTTGATAAATTATGTTTGCAAGGGAGAAAAGCAAAATAGCATAGTAGAGATATATGAAATACTGTCATTTACTTTGTTACAATTACAAAATAATTTTGTGTCTGCCAAACTAATCTTCATTATAAAATGCTATTCATTATTTTATTTTTTATTAAAGTATTATTGATTTACGTTTGTGCCAATATCTGCTATATAGCAAAGTGACTCAGTCATACATATATATACATCCATTTTCTTACATGATCTTCCATCATGGTCTATCCCAAAAGACTGGTTATAGTTCCCTGTGCTATTCCATAGGACCTCATTGCTTATCCATTCTGATTGTAGCAGTTTGCATCTACTAATTCCAAACTCCCAGCCCATCCCATTCCCTCCTCCCACCCCCTGACAAACACAAATCTGTTCTCCATGTCTGTGAGTCTCTTTCTGCTATGTAGATAGGTTCATCAGATTCCACATATAAGTGATATCATATAGTATCTGTCATTCTCTTTCTGACTGACTTAGTATGAGAATCTCTAGCTATATGCATGTTGCTGTGAATGGAATTATTTCATTCTTTTTTACGGATGAGCAGTATTCCATTGTGTATATGTACCATGTCCTCTTAATCCATTCATCTGTTTATGGACATTTAGGTTGTCCATAATGTCTTGGCTATTGTGAATATTGTTGCAATGGACATAGGGGTGGATATATCTTTTTAAATTATGACCGTGTCTGGATATACACCCAGGGGTGGGATTGCTTGATCATACAGTATTCTTAGTTTTCTAAGGAATATTCATACTGTTTTCCATAATGGCTGGAAAAATTTTCAATTCCACCAACACGTAGGAGTGTTCCTCTTTTTCCACATCCACTCCAGCAGAAAATACTATTCATTCTTTAGCAGTTATTTAGTGCTATCCTATACCAGGTACATTCTAGACACTAGCGCTAACAGAAAAGCAAAGAGAACAAATTCCCTAATTTCATGAAGGTAATTCTATCCTTTGAATAGTAACTGGATATACAATGATTGGTCACATGGAAAGATACAATGAAGCTGTAGGACTTGTTCCCTACTTTAAATGACCAATTGAATTTTATCGCATAAGACAGATGAAGGTGTGACTTTAACCATAATTTAGGCAGTGTCCAATCAAGTACATATGCACTAAATCTGAACATGATAAATCTGAATATGACCTTTCTTTTTCTTTAAAGGCATTGCAGGGGAGCAAACCTGGCACCCCAAAAATGTATTTCTTTGACATGAGAATTATTTTAGGCCAATTATTCTTTTTAAGAAATGGAAGACTCAGGAAGGTTTTTTTTTTTTTTTTTTTTACTTTTGACCTCCCTTCAACAGCCTAAAATAATTTAGATGTGGAGCCTGCACCGGGAAGAGAGCTGTCACTGAGGAGACTCTGTTTTACTTGAGAGAGACTTGTCCACAGTGGAGGTGGAAAACTCCTATTGACCAAACACTTGCTCCTCCTTCCCCTGAGCAGGCTCTTCCTCCCTCTTTGTTGTCCCTATTAGCTATTGAGTCAGTTGTCTTTCTCCCTGAGGGCCTCATATTCTTACGAAGACCCCTTCCATATGGAACGAAATTCTATTTTCTCTTGTTAATGTCTCACGTCAACTGAATTATTAGACCAGTCAGAAAAACTGGGAAGGGCAGAGGACAAAACTTCTTCCCCAGTAGCATACAAGATACACAAACATCATGCACCCTGTATAGAAACCTAAATAAACTATAGATTCAGAATTTAGAATTGAGTGAGTCCATGGTGATAATCTGCTTCAAATATTACAAATACTTTCTCATTCCTAGGAAGAGATCATTCACAACTTCTTAAAAATACTATTTGGCATTTAGGTAACTCATAATTTCCTGGAGAAAAATTATTTCAAAGTTGTTTCTAAAATACTACAAAGTGGAGTTCCCTGGGGGCTCAATGGGTTAAGGATCCAATGTTGTCACTGCTGTGGCATGGGTTTCAACCTGGGTAAAAAAAAAGTACTACAAATAGAATATTCAAATTATTAAATGAATCCATGCTCAAATGTTTAAAGAGTATAAGAAAAAAATATGTGAGTTAATGAATTGTATAAGAGTTCCCTCTGGCTAGTATCCGTGAGGATGTGGGTTTGATCCCTGGCCTCATTCAGTGGATTAGGGATCCAGCATTGCTGTGAGCTGTGATGTAGGTCACAGATGTGGCTCTATCTGGTGTTACTGTGGCTGGCAACTGTAGCTATGATTCGACCCCTAGACTGGGAACTTCCATATGCCACAAGTGTGACCCTGAAAAAAAAGAAAAAAAAGAAAAAATATCACCCATAATTCCTCCAGAAAAAAAAATTGGTATTTTTTGCATATCGCAATAGATCTTGTAAGATCTATTGCATATACACATATGCATAAATTTTATTTTTATTAAAATTTAATTATTACTTACAAATGTTTTCCTTTCCCCTTTATAAAATAGAGAATTCCCCAATGTATCAAAGACAGAACCATATAAATACTTTGAGTGATATATAATTCCATTTTTTAAAAAGCATTTTAATTAACAAATTCCTTTAAAAAGTAGATTTGAGGTACAATAAGCAATTTTCTACAGCAACTTCTGTGTTTATCTTTTTATAGTTTAGATAATAATTTTCTTATATCAATTTTTAGAAGTAGAAATAATCTTAATAAGAATAATCTATTTTGGGATTGTATAACTGATACACGTTATCAAGATTTTCTTTAGAAATATACTAGTTTTAATAACTATCAGTCTTGGAGCTCTCCTGTGGTGCAGTGGATTAAAGTTCCAGTGTTGTCACTGCAGTAGCTCTGGTGACTAGTGTGGTGCAGGTTTGATCCCTGGCCTGGATACTTCCACAGGCTGCAGACTCAGCCAAAAAACAAAACCAAAAAACTGTCAGTATTACACAAGAGCATATTTTTCCATAATGTAAAGTATACAGAGAACTATCTATTTTATTTGACAGTGGATAAAAATAGTTTACTGAAATTTGCAGTTTTCGCTTTGATGAATAGAAATTTTAATGATGTTTTGACTTTATTTCACTTGAAATGCCATTTATATGAAATCAACTAGCTTTATATACCATATGACCAGTCTTACTCTTATCTTGTTTTATAAGCCACCTTATTTGCTTAATGTGTTCCACAAAACATTTTACTATATGGTTAGGCAAATTTCTATTTTTGAAATATAGCTGCTTTACCTATTTCTCCTTTAAAATTTACTTAATAAATATTGAAATCTTATTGAAATTATTTTTAATATTATATTAAACTGAGATATTTGAAGACAGCCAACATCTGTCTGATATTGAATCTTCTTACTGATAACTTGATATGTGTCTCAAATATTTTATTTATCATATTGCAGGGGAAACAGGAATTCATCCAATCTGTTGCAGTTTCCTGAAGGAGATAATTATTGTTGGGCAGTGGTTGAAGAACAAAGAACTTCCTTTGACAGATAAGATTAAAGGAAAGTTGTAGAGTTGTAACTACATAGGAAGGCCCCCTTTTTGGAGTATTTAACAATCACTCTTCGTGCATTTTTTAAGGCAACAGCTAATGTAGTTATGATTATTAAAGCTTGACTCTCCTAATGGAAAGGCTTCAAACAGACCTGGCAAATAAGAATGGATCCCGAATATACAGGCTCAATGAAGTAAGTTCAGCTGACAATTGAAAATAAATGACATTCTAATCTTGAGTTTATAATTTAATGTTTTACAATATCTAATGTGAGCCTGTATTTCAAGTAGAAACCATTGATGCTAAGAGGTCAAAGGGAATGACCTATGCCTACATAATCAGGACAACCCAATAGATAAAAGGGAAAAAACTTAGGCAGTTTATGGATATCCAAATTGCCATTAAACCCATGGAAGCATAAGTCTTTAGGGAAACATAAATTTAAAAAATTTGATGTTCCAGATTTTGGTAATGGTGGACTAGATCATCAGACTCAACTTCCCACAGAACAAGCATAAAGCCTGAAAAACAGTCTATGTGAAAGCACTCTAGTGTCAGCAAAAGAAGGCAGACTGGAGAAGGGTTTACTTGTGAAAAAAAGCAATTGTACTTAAGGATTTGATTGCCTTTGGGTTTTTTTTTTTTTTTTTTTGCCTGAGGGCACTCTCGAGGGCTTACAGCTGGGCATCAAAGCCAGGGTCTGAAGGACTTGAGGTGTCAATAACCAGTGACACCTGCAAGCAGCCACATCCTCTTTGGAGGAATCCTACAATGAAAAGAAAGCTACAGAGTCCATAGCTCAAAGTGATGCTTGCACCTGCAGGGGCCACAAAGAACATGCAGGCCATGGCTTGGAAGGCAGCTCCCCACGCAACCTGCTAGTTTGAGCCAGCTGAGAAGACATTAATTTGCAGGTAGTCAACATAGAAGCTGAAGTAGAATGCCCAGGTGGAGCACCTACTGTCTCGAATTCCCTGAATATTCCACAGGGATTGGTTATCCTTCTTGGTGGGGATTAAGTCTTCCCTGGACTGATGTAATCCACACACACAATCCCAAGAGATTTGATTTTGGGAGCAGACCTGCACTTTGCCAGGGTTTATCAGCTAATCCTGCTGGCAGATATATGACAATCCCACATCTCAGCCTTCAGACTGAGGTGCTGAGTCTCCAATCAGCTGGACATCATCCATATAGTAGAAACACTGGACACTGGAAGTGTCCTACATCCTGACCCCTCCACTGGTGGACAATGGCAGGGGAGTTTACATGCCTGTTGGTGAGAACTGCAAACCTCTATTGTGGGCAATGCCATATACATGGGGGTTAGTCTTGGTTCTTGGTTGCCAGTGGTACAGAAAATGGAGCATTGGCAACATGCAAGAGAGTGACCGAGTGTCCTCAGTCTGCATGATGATTCAGCCACAGTCACAGTATCAGGAACAGCTGGGTCAGTAGGCCTAGCAAGTGAATTCAGTTGATGATCCCTGTCTGTCAAGCCTGTACCCCAGGTCTTTCTTTTTTTAATTTTTGCATTATAGTTGGTTTACAGGTTTCCATCAATTTTTCAACTGTACAACATGGGGAACCAGTTACACATACATATATAGATTCGTCACAAGTGATTAGACATAGTTCCTGGTGCTATACAGCAGGATCTCCTTGCTTTTCCGTACCAAAGGCAATAGTCCACAACTATTAACCTCAGACTCCCATACCATCCCACTTCCTTCCCACCCTCTTGTCAACCCCAAGTCTGTTCTCCAAGTCTGTGATTTTCTTTTCTGTAGAAAGGATCATTTGTGCAGTATATTAGATTCCAGTATAAGTGATATCATATGGTATTTGTCTTTCTCCTTCTGACTTACTTCACTCAGTAGGAGAGTCTCTAATTCCATCCATGTTGCTGCAAATGGCATTATTTCATTCTTTTTTATGTGTATATATACCACTTCTTCCTAATCCAATTATTTGTCAATGGACACTTAGGTTGTTTCCATGTATTGGCTATTATGAATAGCACTGCAATGAACATGCGGGTGCATGTATCTTTTTCAAGGAAAGTTTAGTCCAGATATACGCCCAAGAGTGGGATTGCTGGGTCATATGGTAGTTCTATGTAAATTTTTCTAAGCTACCTCCTTACTGTTTTCCATAGTGCTTAAACCAGGTTACACTCCCACCAACAGTGCAGGAGGGTTCCCTTTTCTCCACACCCCCTCCAGCATTTGTTGTTTGTGGACTTATTAATGATGGCCATTCTGACTGGTGTGAGGTGGTATCTCATGGTAGTTTTGATTTGAATTTCTCTAACAATCAGTGATGTTGACCTTTCTTTTTGTTTTGTTTTTTAATGTGCTTGTTGGCCATCTGCATATCTTCTTTGGAGAAATGTCTATTCAGGTCCTTTACCCATTTTTCAATTGGGTTGTTGGTTTTTTACAGTTGAGTTGTATCAGTTGTTTGTGTATTTTAGAGATTAAGCCCTTGTCAGTTGCATCATTTGACACTATTTTCTCCCATTCTGTAAGTTGTCTTTTTGTTTTCTTTTTGGTTTCCTTTGCTGGGCAAAAGCTTTTCATGTTGATTAGGTCCCATCGGTTTATCTTTGCTTTTATTTCTGTTGCTTTGGGAGACTGACCTGAGAAAATATTTGTAAGGTTGATGTCAGCGAATGTTTTGCCAATGTTTTCTTCTAGGAGTTTAATGGTGTCTCGTCTTATATTTAAGTCTTTAAGCCATTTTGAGTTTATTTTTGTGCATGGTGTGAGAGTGTGTTCTAGTTTCATTGATTTACAAGCAGTTGTCCAGGCTTCCCAGTAATACTTACTTTCCCATTTTATGTTCTTGCCTCCTTTGTCAAAGATTAATTGACCATATGTGTCTGGGTTTATTTCTGGGTTCTCTATTCTGTTCCATTGGCCTGTATGTCTGTTTTGGTACCAGTACCACACTGTCTTGATTACCGTGGCCCTGTGATATTGCCTGAAGTCTGGGAGAATTATACCTCCTGCTTGGTTTTTGTTCCTCAGAATTGCTTTGGCGATTCTGGGTCTTTTGTGGTTCCATATAAATTTTTGGGTTGTTTGTTCTAGTTCTGTGAAGAATGTCATGGGTAATTTGATAGGGATTGCACTGAATCTGTAGAATGCTTTGGGCAGTATGGCCATTTTTACAATATTAATTTTTCCGGCCCATGAGCATGGAATATCTTTCCATTTCTTTGTATCTTCTTTCATTTCCTTGATTAATGTTTTGTAGTTCTCGGCATTTAAGTGTTTCACTTCCTTGATTCGGTTTATTTCCAGGTATTCAATTTGTTGGGGTGCTACTTTAAAAGGTAAAGTATTTTGGTATTCTTTTTCTAATATTTCACTGTTAGTATACAGAAATGCGATTGATTTCTGAAGGTTAACCTTATATCCTGCTACTTTGCTTAATTTGTTGATCAGTTCAAGTAATTTTGGGGTTAAGTCCTTGGGGTTTTCTATATATAGTATCACGTCATCTGCATACAGTGACAGTTTTACCTCTTCTCTTCCTATTTGGATGCCTTTTATTAAAAGGCACCCAGGTCTTTTTAAATTGGCCTTCAGGGCTACTGAATGGAGCTAGCATTTATTTCTTAATGCTGATGACTTTACTTTTTTTTCTTAATGGATTTTATTTCAATTATAGGTGTACATAAATCATCACAAGTCAATTTTACAGATTTTGTATCCCAAACCCACAGTGCATCCCCCCACCCCCCAGATTGTCTTATTTCAAAAACCAAGGTTATCAAAGTCTGTGAGTCATTGTCTGTTCTGCAAAGAGGTTCATTGTGTCTTTTTAGTTTCCACATGTAAGCGGTAGCATTGGGTGTTGCTAATTGTCTGACTGGTTTCACTTTGCATGATAATTTCTAAGTCCATCCACGTTGCTATAAATGTTGGTAATTCGTTCCTTTTAATGGCTGAGTAACATTCCATTGTGTGTATATGACTTTAGGTCTATAATCAGAACTGTGATTCCCCACCTCCCCCAAACTGTTTCTGTCAGACCACCTGAGAGGGACCAGGAGGATCTCTAAGTCCCAACAGCACTTCTAAGTCCCAATTAAGCACTTTGGGATGGAGAAGTACAAGCATATGACATATCATATCTACTATATATTAAGGTAAGTAATCAACAAGAGTAATGCAGAGAGCTGGCTAAACAGGCTGTACCCACAAGGTCACCTTAACGTCCCTTGAGAATCTTGAGGAAATCTCAACACTTGAATCCAGATGAAAGTGCTCTCCCCTTGAGGCTGGATACCCTAGTGACTTGGGATCCTGAATCCAATGGAGTCATAAAAGGTTGAGTTCTACTCTCCCGCAAGTTCCTACCTATTTGGACAGGTGCCCATGGCCTTCACGTCCCCGTGGATGCATACAAACCTCAACTCCATTCCAAAATGTTCTCCGTTAAGCAGCTGAAGTCAATGTAGAAGTTTTGGAAGAGGTTTAGGAAGCAGAGGTGAAAGGGGGCTCCATGTCAGCAAGGAGGTGAAATCACCTTCAGTTTTGAGAGGCTCAATGGCTGCCTACAGCTCAAGAAAAATAAATTCAATGTTTTCGGCCTACACATTGCCCTACATTCTAATTGCTGATCCCCCTTATTTATTGTTTCCTGAATTGGTTGTATTTCACTTTTTGAAAATGTACCACAGGTATGATGTGTTAAGTAGATTATTCAACCAGAAAGGTTCAATTGGACAGGTGATGGACTGGAGGTTTGGGATTGGCATATGTACACTGAGGTATATGAAATGACTGGCCAAGAGGGACCTGCTATATATATAGCACGGGGAACTCTACCCAATATTCTGTGATAATCTATGCAGGAAAAGAATCTGAACAAGAATGGATGTGTGTATATGTATAACTGAGTCAGTTTGTTGTACAGCAGAAATCATCACAATCTTGTAACTCAACTATACTTCAATAAAACTTAAAAAAAAAAAAAAAGAGTCCATTGGTACTTACGGAGCTGTATTTCTTCCATCCTCTTCTATTCTTCTCTGTACTCTACCTCCCTGGTCCAAGGATGCTGAGCTATAAAAGTTGTCTTCTTGCATCCTTTATCTTCATGCTTCCAGGTGGGTTTGGCCAGAGGTAAGCACTGGTAGGAGATCTAAGGAGAAGATGGGAGAGTAAGAGCCATATATTTAATGCATAGGCCCCTACATGCAAGATTCCTCATATAGCCTGTATCCTTCACTCAAGGTCAAATCTCCTTTTAGATGGGTCTTCCAATCTACTCTTTCTTTGTTTTGTGGGTACTAGCCCTGGATTACCACCCTTTGTAATGTGGTTTTCCTGAACTCTGGCCAATTCTTTGCTGATAGTCTTTTGTGAAACATCACCAATTACTCATGTGAAAGGACTACCTCTTCCCTGCTGTAACACTGAATGCTTATACATTTCCTATGGCAAAGGCATATTTTTCCTATATAACTCTACATAACACTCTCTCTCTTTCTATATATATATATATATATATATATATATATATATGTATATATATACATATATATTCCATTGTAAAACTTTGAATGAAGTTTAAACTCAATGTTAGTTCTAATTCTGTAACCTGTGTTCTTTCTGCTTAATAAGTATGGTAACAGTGGATTTTCTGCCTTACTAGCAGCATGAAGTATGCCATTACATTCAGTTTCTACTTTTATAATTTCTCTGAAGCACATTCATTATAAATATCACAAATAATTATAATTAATAATTCAAAGTATAACATGTAAGAAATGATTCTTAAACTTTATAAACTGTAGACTACACTCGAGCCCATTTTTAATACTCAAATACATCTATAACATTACATTCCTTCTTAGAATCATTTACTTGAGATACAGAACAGTAAACTTGTTTTCCCTTATTTGCTTTTTAAACATCCAGATGATTTAGTGTAATTTAAAACTTTAAGATACAGTATCATGACAATACTATAAAAGTGTAGAAAATGGAATGCAAATGCTAAAAGATTTTGCTTTAGATTAAATTACTTTGTATACAGCTGATCATATTGTTGTTCTGAGCCTGTTTAAATACCATGTTTATATCCAAGTACTTTCATATCTAGCATGCATATGTTCCCCAAGGAATAGTGTTTATATTGCTATCTAGTTTCTGGTTATTACAGTTGTTTTGAATTCTGACACAAAATACCGACCTCTGAAACCCTTTTTTTTATTAAAGATCGTTTGAAACTTGTTCCTTCCTATTACATTAAATTGGGATTTTACATCTTCAAATATCATACTAGTGTGTATGCTTGGCAGTAAAGTTTCTATTCTATGCTCAAAGGATTCATAACTTCAAAAAACCTCCCAAAATAAAACCAGAACTGACTGTCAAGGGGACAGTGTGTAAACCTACAAAGGGGGAATTCATTGCAATACTTTTTTTTTTTTTTAAATTACTCAATGAATTTTATTACATTTACAGTTGTACAACAATCATCACAACCAAATTTTATAGCATTTCCATCCCGAACCCACAGCGCATCCCTGTCTCCCTACAATTCTTTAATGCCTCTTTCCAGCCAGCCTAGTAAGCACTGAGGATTCTCAGTGGATGGGATCATGCTATTTATTCTTCCAGGAATTTAATTTGCCTTCCTGAACTAGAATGAGGAGATGTGATGAGAGAAGCAATAGGTATTTTTCTATATATAGAGTTCCAAATAAAAACAAAGAAATTATTTGTTTTACAGTGCAAATCTGATAACATCCTCTCTGTCTTTAAAATGTACCTATGCTTCCGTATGTTCTTAGGACAAAGATAAAATAAAATCCTTCCTAAAGCTGGTAGCCTCCTTGGCTCTGCATTTCCCATCCTGGGTTTTCCTTCAGCTCCAGGGCTATGAAGGGATTCTTGCTGATGCAAGGTCTTTGCATATCCTGTCTCTTCATCTGGAATGCTCTCTACCTGTCCTCCAATTAAATTTTATCATCTTCTAATTTCAACTCGAATTTTTCTTTCAAATAGTAGTTTAGATCACAGTCCCGTGTTCCTAAGCACCTAAAAAAACACGGTTTATATTTTCAGGATACATATTTCAAACTGGCTGCAGTTTCAAACTTCATGTAGTAAGACAATGGTCTTTCTAATAAATTTTTAATAACAGGTGTATTTATGAGATAAGATTCATGTACCATATAATTCACCCATTTAAAATGGACAATGCTTTCAATTAACTTTTATTTACTTTAAAAATATGGGTTTTTATAATAAAATTCTACATATGTCGAATCACTAGTATAATTACTGGTTTAATGCCAGTTTCCCTGTCTGGTACGTAAACTCCTCGAGAAGAGGTACATGTCATTTGTCTCTAGCCCTTTATTCCAGAAACAATAGACTAGTCCTTAGGATACCCTCAATGTCCTATGTTGACACTGCAGTCTACTTTGAAGTGGGCGTATCCCTGATAGCTCATTTTTCTCAAAATTAGGTCTAAAATGTCCAGCTTGTGCTGATCCTGACATTGTTCAACAATTACCAAAAAAAAAAAAAGGGAGAGGGAAATAGGAGAAGCTGCTCAGAAAATAAATTGAAACCTTTGTGTGCATTGCCTCCTTAATCTGGGATGTCATGACAAATTCTATGAAACTATTTTATAATTATAAAGCCATTGTGGTCTGAGATGATTCCGAGAACAAACACTTGAAGGGTAAGTAATAAAGAAGCCCGCTGTTTCTTAGTTGCAGGTCAAATAGACGGAGTTCTTGAGTGAATTCTGGGCGTAATGGGAAACATCACTTCAACAATATGTCTTACTTTAATGACTGTCTGTGTGAAAACACTAGGACACTTACTGTATCAAAGCAAATTAGAAAGACACATTATGTAACACATTAGGATGTAGCAGGAACAGGTAAACACAGATGCAGAGGTCAGTTTATTTCCTAAATAAAGTGAGGAAAGGCTTCTTGGGCAATATGATACTTAGTGGGAGACCTGGAGATGATTAGGAAGTAGATCTGAGGGCAGCTAGGGGTGCAGGTGAAGTGTCTTCTAGGCATAGTGAATTTAAATATGAGCCTGACCGATGAAGCCTCCCTAAAAACCAGGTATCTGAGGAATAAAGAGGGCACAGGAAAGAATGTCCTGAATTGCAGCTAGAAACAATGGCACATCTTTGAAATCAAAGTCTCTTAGAAGAGATGCTTGTTCATTATGAAAGGAGTTTGCACTTGTTCTGACACCTATGAAAAGGCATTGATTCATTCTAAGCAAGAGAGTGAAGGTGCTAATTCTTATTAAATATTTCACTCTGGCTGCTTTGTGGGGAGGGTCGGATGGACTGGGAATTTGAAATTAATAGATGCAAACTACTGCCTTTGGAATGGATAAGCAATGAGATCCTGCTGTACAGCACTGGGAGCTATATCTAGTCACTTATGATGGAGCATAATAATGTGAGAAAAAAGGAATGTATATATGTTATGTGTGACCAGGTCACCTTGCTATGCAGTAGACAACTGACAAAACACCGTAAACCGGCTCTAATGGAAAAAATAAAAATCATTAATAAAAGGCAAATGAAAAACAAGACTGAAGGCAAGGAGAACATATTCAATTTCATTGTTTTATTCCTTGTAGGAGATGCTTGTAACCATGGAGAAACTGTGGCATTGAGGATGAGGAGTAATGTGTGTCTGCAACAGACACTTTGGAGGTAAAATGGACAAAATTTAATGATCAGGCAATGGTGGGTCCTCCTTGACCTTCTTTTGTAGCCAAACACTTAGATAGTTTAGGTTGATTATAGCATCCAAAACACTAAATAGCACAGTACTAAAAAGCAAACAGTATCATACTTCTGAATGAATATACTTCTCAGATGGCATTGGAGGAGATAGGTCATTGAAGAGGAGAATGACTTTATGGAGGAAGTATGATTTTCTCTTCCCTCCAAAAAAAAAGAGGGGGGGGCCTTGGGAAGGTTATGAACCACTCTATGAAAGCACTTAGAACATCCAGATGTAGTCAATAATTCATGTACTTATTATTATGACAGATAGATGATTACTATTTCACAGACTTGTAAGAGGCCAACTTTGTTTGCTAACCTCCCTCTTGCACTTCTTTCTTTTTGTTCTCTCTACTCTTTATCAGTAATATTTGGGGTCTGGGTTATTATTTATCCTTTTGAATATCTATTACATTCAGCCCAAACTGCTGATTTTTGCCACTGTCTGCGTTTTACCATTGAGCACCTTGTGCCCTGTTTTCATTTTACTTACTGAAGAAGAGAAAAAATCTCACTGACTACATATATAATGTTATATCCACAAACTTGATGGTTAATTTCTTCATATCTGATACATGAGACTATCAGTATAATTATACACAATAATATTCCTGTGTCTAATGCTTGATGGACAGACAAAAACAAAGACTATTGTTATTAAGAAAATCATAGGGACAGATATAATATATATGGTACAAGAATAAATAAAGCAGCCTGAAACTGGACATGGGACATTTGGGTCATATTAATACTAAGTGGTCTTATTGCTTTCATATTACTCACTTAAACTTTCTAAGAATATATGGTTTTCTTAATTTGACAGTTGACAATCCAAGGCATAGAGATATTAATTAAATGGTTCCATATCAAAAAGCTAGTCAGTGATAAACCTTTGTCTAATTCCTAGCCTGCACTGGCAACATAAACTAATCTACACTTCCTATTGTTAAAAAGGAAAATTCAACTGCATACTGACTTTATTCAACTATTCATGAATCAGGCAGTGTCCCATCAGCAGAGAGAAAGTAGCTCTGAGGAGCTGTGCAAAGTGAAAACTTCTATAGGCAGAAGGGAGCTGGACAAGGACATTACACCAGCAGATTAGATGGGTTGTTCAAGGTCACTTTCCTTTATGGGACAGCAGGGTCTATCAAGCAAATGATCTCACTACTGATGACCAGGTGATTCCTAATTGACTGGTTTAAGATTCCATTTCTTGGATAGGCTGAAACTGTAATTAAATCAAGTGTCCATTTGGTGAAATGGCACTTAGAGAAGTGACTCCATTTATGGCCTGCTGTTCTTAATACTACATATTATAATACTATATATTGCAATATTTTTAAACACTTTCCAACACACTCCATAGAAGGTATGTGTCAGTTGCCGAATTCAAGGCAATCAGTAGACAATTGCTAAAAAAAAAAAATAATTCTAATGGAAGATCTCTGGAGGCATTATAATATGAACTCTATGGCAAGAAATGCATCAATAAATAATGGTTCAAAATGTAAATTTGATTTCATTTTTCTCAGTTTGTTACATTGTATTGTTATAGTATGTGTAGAAAGGTAACTCAGAAAATCTTTCCTATAGAAAATAATTAGAAAAGTTGTTCTAATACTAAGAAAAAATAATATGTTTGAGGCACTAGAGAGTTAAAGGAAAGCAGCGGGAAGGTATGAGGCAAGAGATAGATGAGAAAAAGAAGCATAAATGGTAGAGGTCACATTTGGTGTCACTTACACCACAAAACCAAATGCGCATTCCTCCAGGTGGCCAAAGAATTGAAAAGCTGAGCAAAACTATCAAAATTTCATAGGACTAGGTAAGTAGGTTGAAGTTCAGGGCACATCTACAAAAATCACATGTAAATCACCCCCTTCCACCTTTGGCTTGTGATTCAGAAAGGCTATAAAATAGGAATAAAAGTGAACGGAAATAAATTGGCCCTTAAAAAAGACTGGAGCTTGATTGGATTAATAAAATTTGGCATTGTAACTCCAGCTTCCTACCTACAGCAAAGAGAAATCCTTTAAAGGGTACATAATACTATACTAGTTTTCAAATTATGTCTATATTATTTTTGCATATAACATTAGAGTATCAATTTTAAAAACACAGATATATGAAATGTAAAAATATAATCACAAAACAAGCATCCAAAAAATAAACTAAAATGGACACAAAATGAACTGTGTTCAGAAAAGTGAGGTATTTAATACAGACCTTAAAATACCCATGGGTATATAAAGTGAGGCACATAATATTGGTAAATAGACTATATAAAAAGCTAAGCAAATGGGAATTCTAAACCTAAAAAAAATGAGTTTTAAAAAGTACAGGAATTATTAATTCACTGAGTAGAGACAGAAAGGTCACAGCCTAAACAATAACAAGATTTTTGAGCTTGAGGACAGATCGAAAAAATAGGCATTTTGCAATCAGAAATACAGAAAAATATAAAATACAGAAAACAACCTAAGGGCATCAGATCAAGATGGTGATAGAGTAGGACACAGATTTCACCTTGCCCCACAAATACATCAAAAAAAAAAATTTACATGTAGAAGGATTATCACAGAGCATCTACTTAACAGTGGCATAAAACTTTACACATCCAAAAGGGCAAGAAAACGTCCATTCATTCCAGGGTTACAAGGTTGGTTGAACATGTGCAAATCAAGAAATGTAATATACCACATCCACTAAAGAAAAGTAAAAAACCATATGATCATCTCAATAGATGCAGAAAAAGAATTTTACAAAATCCAACATTCATTCATGATAAAAACTCTTACCGAAGTGGGTACAGAGGGAACATATCTTTAGCATAATAAAAGCCATTTATAACAAACCCCAAATCAATATAATACTCGATGGAGAAAAGCTGAAAGCTTTCCCACTAAAATCTGGATGCCCACTTCCGTCATATTTATTCAACATAGTACTGAAAGTCCTAGCCACAACAATCAGACAAACAAAAGAAATAAAAGGTATCCAAACTGGAAGAGAGAGGTAAAATTGTCACTATATGCAGATGACATGATACTATATATAGAAAACTCTAAGGATTCCACACAAAAACTACCTGAACTGATCAATGAATTCAGCAATGTAGCAGGACACAAAATAAACATTCAGAAATCAGTTGCATTTCTGCACTAATAATGAAATATTAGGAAAGGAACATAAAAAACAATACCTTTAAAATTGCACACAAAAATTAAATGGTAGGAATAAACCTGATCAAGGAGGTGAAAGACTTACACACTGAGAACTTCAAAATATTAACCATAGAAATTAAAGAGGATTCAAAGAAATGGAAAGATATCCCATGCTCCTGGATTGGAAGAATTAATATCATTAAAATTGCCATTCTATCCATATCAATCTACATATTTAATGCAATCCTTATCAAATTACCCATGACATTTTTCATGGAACTAGAACAAATAATCCAAATATTTATGTAGTACCATAAAAGACCCAGGATTGACAAAGTAATCCTGAAGAAAAGAAAAAACAAAAACAAACAAAAAAACAAGCAGGAGGCATAAATTTACCAGACTTCAGACAATATTACAAAGCTACAGTAATCAAGACAGTGTGGTATTGGTGACAAAACAGACATACAGAGCAATGGAACAGAACAGAGAGCCCAGAAATAAACCTAGACACCTACTCTTAATTAATCTTCAACAAAGGAGGTAAGAATATAAAATGAGAAAAAGTCTCCTCCACAAGTTGTACTAGCAAAACTGGACAGCTGCATGTAAATCAACGAACCTAGAACACATCCTCAAACCATGCACAAAAATAAACTCAAAATGGCCTAAAGACTTGTAAACATAAGACAAGACACCATAAAACTCCTAGAAGAGAACAGAGGAAAAACATACCCTGACATCAATCTTACAATTTTTTTCTTAGGTCATTGTCCTAAGGCAAAAGAAATAAAAACAGAAATAAACCAATGCGACCCAATCAAACTTACTAACTTTCTGGAGTTCCAGTTGTGGCTCAGTGGTAACAAACATGAGAATGTGGGTTCTATCCCCAGTCTCGCTCAGTGGGTCAAAGCATCTGGCATTGCCATGAGCTACAGTGTAGGTCAATGACGTGTTTGGATCTTGCATTGCTGTGGCTATGGCATAGGCTGATTCGACCCCTAGTCTGGGAACTTCCATATGCTGCAGATGGAAAAAAAACAACAATGTAAAAAAGAAACAAACAAAAAAACACAGCAAAAGAAACCTAAAAAAAAAAAGTGAAAAGACAAACTTCACAATGGGAGAAAATAGTTGCAAACAAGCAATCAACAAGAGCTTAATCTCCAAAATATACAAACAACTCTTACAACTCAACAGCAAAAAAACAGAAACCCAATCAAAAAAAGAGTAGAAGATCTAAATAGACATTTCTCCAAAGAAGACATACAAGCACATGAAAAATGCTCAACATCATAATGCTCAACATAAATGCAAATCAAAACTACGATGAGGTACCCTTTCACAATGGTCAGAATGGCTATCATTAATACAAATTAAAAATGCTGGAGAGTGTGTGTAGAAAAGGGAAGCCTCCTACACTGTTGGGGGGGAATATAAATTGGTATAACTACTATGGAACCTACTATGGAGGTTCCTCAGAAAACTAAATATAGAACATATATGATCCAGCAATCTTACTCCTGGGCATATATCTGGACAAAACTGCAATTTAAAATATGCTCATATATGTTCATAGCAGCACTATTCACAATAGCATAGACACGGAAACAATCTAAATATCCATTGACAGATGAATGGATTAAGAAGATGTGGTACATATACACGGTTGAATAGTATTCAGTCATAAAAAGTATGAAATAATGCCATTTGAAGAAACATGGATGCAATTAGAGACTCTCATACTAAGTCAGTCAGAAAGAGAAAGACACATACCACATAATTATCACTTGTATGTGGGATCTAAAATATGGCACAAATGAACCTATCTACAGAATAGAAACAGACTCATGGACATAGAGAACAGACTTGTGGTTGCCTAGGCGGGAGGGAAAGAGAGGGATGGACTGAGAGTTTGGGGTTAGCAGATACAAACTATTACATTTAGAATGGATAAGGAACAAGGTTCTTACTGCTTCTTGTTGGAACTACATTCAATCTCCTGGGACAGGCAGGATGGAAAAGAATATCTAAAAATATATGTAAATATATATATATATTTATATATAAGTATGTATATATGTATAACTGAGTCGCTCTGCTATACAGCAGAGATTGGCACAACATTGCAAATCAACTATACTTAAAATTTTTTTAAAACAAGAAAAGAACCTAAGAGACATAAGTGTTATAAAAATCACAGTCATGTATAAAGGGAAATCAAGATGAACCCAACAGAGATAACAGGATTCAAGCAACTGAAATGATAATGCAAAAAAACCAAAACATTGATTTAAGAATTTCTGCAAACACCAAACAGGGAAAAGAAAAAAGAAAATCAAAGAAACCCACACCTAGGCCTATTATAATTAAAGAATATATTTAAACATATATATGCAAGAGAAAGTCTTCAAGAGGAAAAATATTTTTTAGTCAGTAATGACAGACAGTTGTTTTCTCAATTAAAACAGTATAAATTAGGAGAAAATGAACAATCATTTTTAAGATGCTCAAAAATTTAACTTCCAACAAGAATCTATAGCCAGCTAAAACAACTAACAAGTTTGTTTCTTTAAGGTGAAAATAAAAGCATGTTCAGAAAAACAAAAACAGAGAGATGTTACCACCAAAGTTCATGCTAAAGAAAATGTTAATATACTCAGAAGAAAAATTATCCAGAACAGAGTGTGGAAATGCAAGAAAGAGTAAAGAATAACAAAAGTTAAATATGCATGAAATGGAAAATGCCTTGTATAAAGAAATAAAAGTAATAATAAAATATTTTGTAGAGTGAATTAATGCCAGTATATGACCATGCTTCTGCTAGTACAATGGAGTAAATTTCTACTAAAGCAATACTTATGCAGATAATAACTATTCCAAACAAAATACAGAAACTTGTTTATACCTTTTAGCTTAAGGGAGGATAAAAATCCCAAATTAACCAATACCTCAAGAATTAAAGAATGAGACCCATTTCAACAGAAAATAAAATCAACATCCCAAGATGCTGAAATCAGCAGTTAGTAAAGATTTTAAGGCCACTGTTATAATTATCCTTGGTGAGGTAAAAGAAAATATCTTCTCCGTTAATTAAAGATTAGGATGTCCCAGGAGAGAAATAATAACTACAAAAAAAGGATCCAATGGAAATTCTAGAGATAAAAATACAACTTCTGAAATTAAAAAAAAAAAAAACATTGGAAGTACATAATAATTGAAATGAGATAACAGAAAGGACTTGAATTTGAAGAAAGACCAAGAGAAATTATCCTATTTAAAGAAAAGAGAGGAGTCCCTGGTGGCCCAGTAGGTTAAACATCCAGTGTTGTCACTGCTGTTTGGCTCACTGCTGTGGTGCAGGTTTGATCCCTGGCCCAGGAACTTCCGGATGCCACAGGGTGGCAAAAATAAAGACAGAAATAAAAACAAAGAAAAGGGAAAAATAAATGACTCTTGGAATTACTGAACAATATAAGAATGATGAACATGCATGTACCTTGTATTCCTGAGAAAGAACAGAGCAGAAGAAAATTTGAAAGAAGACCATGTCAATATTTTCTAATTTGGTGAAAAAATAAATTGACATATTTATAAAGTTTAGCAAACTCTAGGAACTGTAGCCATGACGAAATCCATGCTTTGTTTCACCATACATACTCAAACTGATGAAAACCAAAGATAACAGGAAAATTTTAAACAGCTGAAATAGAACATTTGCTCATTTCCCATCAAAAACTTTGTAAGAAATAAACCAAACTACTTCTCCAAGGTGTTGAAAGAAAAATTTGTCAGCATAAAATACTAGCAAGCATGTATTATTCAAGAATTAATGTGGAGTTCCCATTGTGGCTCAGTGGTAGTGAACCTGACTAGTATCCATGAGGGTGTGGATTTGATCCCTGGCCTTGCTCAGTGGGTTAAGGATACGGGCTTGCCTTGAGCTGTGGTGTAGGTCATAGATGCATCTCGGATCCTGCATTACTGTGGCTGCTGCGTAGGCCGGCAACTCTAACTCTGATTTGATCCCTAGCCTGGGAACTTCCATATGCTGCAGATGCAGCTCTTAAAAAAAAAAAAAAAAAAAAAGGAAAGGAAAGGAAAAAAAAGGAATTAATGCAAAATAAAGGCATATTCATATACAACTGTGAAGAATGTAAATATCTTTTATTCCTTTTTCTTGCATGTTGCATGATTAATATCACATTATAAGTTTGACTAGGAAAGTGAGAGCAGATGTTCCTGATCTTAGGGAGAAACATATATATATATATTTTTTTCTTTTTATTTGGCCACACCCGCGGCATATGGAGGTTCCCGAGCTAGGGGTCGAGCCACAGCCACTGCAGAAGCAACGCGGAGTAGTTATGTTGTGAGCCACACGGGAAGTCTGGGAGAAACATATTTTTAAATTTAATATTTTTAAAGTATCAGCTCCAGCTTTTTGAAGTGTACGCTGACGTTGTCAGGCTGAAAAAGTTCCATTCTGGATTTCCCACTGTGGTTCTGCAGGTTAATGACAAAAAGTAGTCTCCATGAGGTTGTGGGTTTGATCCCTGGTCTCTCAGTGGGCTGAGGCTCCAGCATTGCCACAAGCTGTGCTGTTGGTTGCAGATGCTGCTCTGATCTCCTGTTGCCCTGGCTATGGCATAGGCCTTAGGAAAGAAAGAAGGGAGGGAGGGTTTGAAGGGAGGGTTTGAAAGGAGTTTCCATCAGGAATAGTTGTTGGATTTTGTGAAATGATTTTCATCATCTTGAGATAATCCACAATTTCCTTGTTTCAGTCTGTTAAAATGCTGATATACAGTTGTTGTTTTTTAAATTTAATGCATTGCTAACATAAACCCCATTTGGTCATGATATAGTATCCTTTTAACATATGGTTGAATTACATTTACATAAGTATTCTAAATCTTATTGGAAGCTATAAAGAATATTTTTATATATGTTTGTGAGGGATATGAGTCCACAGATTTCTTGCCTTGCAATATTTTTGTCTGTTTTTGGTTCCAAGTTAATGTCTTATAGATGACTTGGAAACATTCATTCTACTTAAATTTTCCTTAAGAGTTTGATAATTTTTCATCCATTTTTTTGGTATAATTCATCAGTAAAGCTGCCTTGGACTGAAGGATTCTTGTGGAGTGGCTTTTAAGTATCAACTATTATTTGTTGAGTGAGATTTAGTTACATGTATCTTTTGAGCAGCATTTTCATTTCTTCAAAGCAGCTGAATTTATTTGACTAAATCTAATTGGAATAGTCCCTTATTTTCCTTTTCCCATGTATAAAATCTTCAGTAATATATCAGTATGTTTTGACTTTCTTCTTGATCAGTCTGGCTTGCTGGCTATCAATTTTATTGCTCCTTTTTAAGAGCCAGCTTTTGACTTTCATTAATTTTGTTTACCTGAATTTTTTAAAATTATAGTTGATTTACAATGTAGTGCCAATCTCTGTGTACAGTAAACTGAATATATATATATATATATATATATATAGGTATATATATATAGGTATATACATATACACATATTCTTTTTTATATTATTTTTCATCACAGTCTATCAGGAGATTGGATATAGCTCCATGTGCTATACAGTAGGATCTTATGGTCTATCCATTTTAAACATAATAGTTTATACATATTAACTCCAAACTCCCATCCATCCCACTCTCTCCCTCCCCCCACCCTTCGGCAACTACAAGACTGTTCTCTCTGTCTGTGAGTCTGTTTCTGTTCTGTAGATAGGCTCATCTGTGTCATATTTTAGATTCCACATATAAGTGATATTATGTGATTATTTGTCTTTCTCTTTCTTACTTCACTTAGTATAAGAATCTCTAGTTACTATGTTTTCTATTTCATTTTTTCTCATTTCTTGATGTACTGCATTTCATTTGCTCTAAAGATGTTAGGGTGAAAATTGAGGCCATTATCTTCTTCTTTCTCTACAAAATCCTTAAACGCTATAATTTTCCATCTAAGTACCATTGTAGCTTCACCCCACCATTGGAAGAAGTGCAGTGACTTCATTTAAATGATAATTCTTAGGATTCACACTGAGAAGAAATCTGCTGCCCACAGTTTTGTTTACATAGGCAACTGGGTAATAGCCCAACTCCTCTTGCTTTTCCAAATGTCACCTTTATAATTATCCTGCTGATTTTTCTTGCCTTAATTATGATTTTTTAATTTTCTGATCTTGGAGATTTTCAGTACTTTCTTGAGAAACACACACACACTCAATTTATAACTTGGGCTCAGGCAGGAATCACAGGGGGGATTCTTTCCGCTAAAGCTGAAATAGGTTTTCTTATCCACCCTTTTACATTTTTTAAGGCTTAATACAGCTATGCCTTTGTAGAAGGTCTTGGAAGAGCAGTTGTAGCCTTGTGGTCAGTTCACTTGGAAAAGATACAAGTCATGCTCTGGTTAGTCTTCCTAAATTTATCATTCAAGTAAATTACTCCAAGCCCTCAAATTAGTAAAAGGGTAAAGTGAGGATAAGGTTGCACCACATGAGCTTGGTCAACACAAAAAGAAACATCAGGAATTTAAAAAATTATTTTTACAATATTCCTTAGTTGTTTTCCCTCTCAGTGTAACTGCTGGGATTGAACATGAAGGGTTACTTTGACAAAATAAAAATAATAAATACATAACTACATAAATAAATAAATAAATGAGTTACCATTGTGGCTCAGTGGCAACATACCAAACTAGTATCCATGAGGTTGTAGGCTTGATTCCTGGCCTTGTTCAGTGAGTTAAGGATCCAGTGTTGCCATAAGCTGTGGCGTAGGTCACAGATGTGGCTCAGATCCTGCGTTGCTGCGGCTGTGCGCATAGTCTGGCAGCTGTAGCTCTGATTTGACCCTTAGCCTGGAACTTCCATATGATGTGGGTGCAGCCCCAACCCCCCCCCCAAAAAAAAAACACAGAAACAATGAAAAGAAAGCATGAGGGGTTGTGACTCTCTCAGGAAGGGAAGGGGGTCACTCCTCTCACCTTCCAAAATCTACAATGCCAAAACCAGTAACTTCTCTCTTTAGATGTCACTGAGATTCTAACAGTTATATCTGATTTTGCCTTAAAAGTCTCTGAAATGCATCTGAACAAAATACTAATTCTATTAACTTAAAGGTCACTCCATTTCCAATAGGACTTCATTTCCTATTAGGCTTCTAAACTCACATCACCTTATGTCCATGATAAAAAACACCCATCAGAGGTTTTACAATCATATCAAATGATACCATAAAGAGACTCTAATAAAAATATACAATGACACTAATACAACCACAGCTATAAGATGCCCCCCAATCCTTTAGCAAAAATCACAACCTAGGAAGCAATCGTCTCTGCAAGTTAGTCTCAATTCCAAATAAAGTAAATTCTGAGATCAAAATTTTCCTTTGTGAGTTAATAAGACATGGTTTCTTTTATTCCCATCTCCTTATTTTGCTTAGTTTCAAGTTGAGAAGTTCTGAAACCCAGTTACAACTATGGATTACTGCAGCTAGGACACTGGGGGTTTGGCTGTTTTTTTCAGACAGCTAACTTCTCACCAACTCAATGTTCAGTCTCCCATTGGCCTGTATTTTTAAAGACTCCAAATAATGATTACGATTTATACAGTAAAAGTACTGAAAACTCTCATGAAGTTTAGAAAATAAGACAAATGTCAATCCCTAGAATTTTTATCCAATAAAATTTTGTTTTATGAACTTATTATTTAATGTCAGCAATGATTATTGTAAAAAATCAAAGGTAAATCAGGGTAAATGGAATATATTTTGTTACATTCTCTAGGTTGCCAGTCCTGTTGTCTAGCCTTAAAGCCTATAAAGTCAAAGAGTAGGAAATCCTAGAAAGAGTTTATCTTGGTATATACAAACATTTTAATGTTCATTTCAACTTTGAAAATCTTTTTTTTTTCCACTGAGCACTAAATTCAGTATGAGATCTGTTGCAACATTTCTGCTTTACATATAAATATCCAACAGAAACCTCATATGTGTTAAAGGGAATGGGCCAGTGGGAACTCTTGAACCATGTGGAAAAACCACAAGAATTCAAGGTTATTCTTTCCACTATTTCTGTAGTGTTTTCTGATGGCTACTCAAAATAACCTAAAAAAAAATAATTAAGGCAGCCTAATAATACCATATATATTTACTGGCACCAAAAATGTCAAGTTAGAACTTTGCATCTCACACACCTATGCTCTATATTATATATGTATGGTTCTAAGATACATGACTTACCTATTTAAAAACTCCTCTGGAAGACCTAGAGGAGAAATTATTAATAATAGAAACAATGTTCAACTCCATGAACATCTAAATTCTTGGAGAGAGTGGAAATTATTAATAATAGCAAACAATGTTCAGCCCCATAACATCTAAATTCTTGGATAGAGAAAGCTTTTTTTCCCAAGATGTGAAATTTGTCTCTGTTTGCCCTCCGAACTGCGGACTTTACAACCTCTGTATTCCTGAGGCACAAAGCCTTGAAAATTAAAAAGTAAGTGATATAAAATTTGTACAGTTTTGTCACAAAGGGCCATGGAAATTTAGTTTCCCATCCTGACTGTGCAAGAAGCTTTTTCACCCTGTTTATATGTACCTTCCTAGTTTTTATTCTATTTATTTATTTTTTATGGATTAAAGGCTGATTAACTAGACATCAGGGTTTTGATGTTAGGCTCAGGAAACTGCAGTTGATGGTCCTTACTCCCAGGATCAGAGCATGCTGCCGCAAAAGGGACTGCTTTCAGAAGAGCAAAGGAGATTCCAGGCTTCCTCCAGGCCAGCCTGCTTCCAAAAGAGCAGTGAGGTTTGTCCCTCCAGCAATTTTGGCCTGATGTTCGCTACCCCAAAATAGAGAGACATTCCTCTGAGAAAGGGGAATTTTCTGAAGACAGGAAACAGAGGATCTGCCAAGCAATGTTTTTTCCCTGAGTTTACATACTAGAGCAGTCTACTGCTCCTGGTGGAGGAAGTGAAGAGGGCACAAAGGGCTACAAGCATTACACTAGCTGAGCATCTCCAGCATAGAAGGACAAACACCCAGAGAGAAGGTGCATGCCCACTGATAATGGAATGGTCTTTCAGTTGAAAGTTTGGAAGCCATGAGCTGGATCGAAATACTGTAAGGCACAGACAAATAACTATATTCTCCTGGAACATGAAAGCATATAGAAACTAATTACAATATCCAGTGATATGCAGGGGGTAGTACCTTCATATACACTTTCTCCAGTGCAAGGTTGTAGATCTTGGATTATAGCTCAGTAACCAACTCCTCTTGTTTAGGATTCTTTCCACTGCAACACACTGGCTCACAGAAATTCAGCATTAGTTAACTACACTAGAAGTGTCATGAAATTTGGAAATGGCTACTTTTGTAGTGTATTGTATCATGAAGCATGCTATAGTCAGAGTGAAGAGCATACCAAATTTATTAAATCCACTGAAAACTTTCATGAGATACATATGATAAATACTCCAAATAGTGTGGAAAATGAGATGAGGTACAAATCAGCCGATTACTAAATGATGGGAATAAGTGATCTAGAAGGAATATAAAACATAACTTAAATGTCCTTTAAAAACTGAGAGAGAACTAGAGAAATTGGGAGTATATATCACATTTTAATTTCCTATTTTGGTTAATAAACAATATTACTAGAACAGAAAGAAAGATGTAGAAAGTAAACACATTAAAATATAGATATTAGAAGAAGATGAAAGTTTTTAAATGTATAATTTTGTACATAATTTGTATAATGGTGGTGTTGATGAAAAATTAATCAGTCAATCAAAGAAAGAATTGGATAATTTTATTTGGCCAAATTTGAGGATTATACCCCACCACTAGAAGAATGAAGGGTTGAGGAGCCCTGTAGGAAGAAGGCCAGGCAGCTAAAATATGTACTTACTTAACAGAAGCTTACAAAAGTCTACATCACAGAAATACTTTCAAAGCATTCTCAACTAGGAGTCACATTATAGTAAGAAAGGAATAAGTTAAAATAATCTAATAATATTATACATTACATAAGGAATAATAGTGTAGTAAAATACTAAACATTCTTCTCTGGGAAAAAGAATAATTTTTCAACCAGGAACTATGTATCATTGTTATTACAAAGACAACTTATTCCAAAAAGCAGTGAGATGATAAAGCACAATGAATATATGTCTCTTCTGGAGCCAATGAAATTCCATTTTATGGCAACCAAAGTGCTTACGTATGTCAATTCCAAATCACTGTGCTTGAACAGAGCACAGGTGAGGGCCACTTTCGGTCAAGCTCATCCTCAAGCACAGGGGTAGACAGGTGTGATACACATTTACAATCGAACCACAGGGTTTCATAGGGATGCCATTACTTCTCAAGTACATTTCTCTATGCCATTTCACATTCTTCAAAGCACTGTCGTAAAGTCTGCATTTCCCTATTAGGTTATGAATAATGTGTTCAGTAAAGGAGCCGATCCTGTGGTGCACCACCCAGATCACTATTTCAGGACTAAGCATTGTTCCCCGCCTCTGCTCCTGTTCATGAGAGATGGCTCTCAACTGCCTTCCTCTCCGGACAGCACATTCAGCCCAAGAGAAACTAAATATGTGGGGATGGAGCATTCCTGGCAAAGTGAACATCAGATGTAAAAAAGTGGGATGGAAATGAATCTCCCAGTAAAAAACAACAGACTAGAGATTCTCATACTAAGTGAATTAAGTCAGAAAGACAAATGCCATATGATATCGCTTATATGTGGAATGTAAAATATGGCACAAATTAACTTATCTACAAAACAGGAACAGATTCACAGTCATGGAGAACAGACTCGTGGTTGCCAAGGGGGTGGGGGCAAAACAGACAGGGAGCTTGGGGTTAACAGATGAAAACTATTACATTTAGAATGGATAAGCAATGGTGTCGTGCTATACAGCACAGAGAACTCTATCCAATATCTTGGGATAGAACATGATAGAAGACAGTATGAGAAAAAGAATGTGTGTGTGTGTTTGTGTTTGTGTGTGTGTGTGTGTGTGTGTGTGTGTGTGTGTGTGTGTGACTGGGTCACTATGCTGTGCAGCTGAAATTGGCACAACATTGTAAATCAACTATACTTTAATAAAAACATAGAAAGTAAAACAATAGAGGCAGCAGCATCAACAACCAAGCTCATTGTGTCTAAACAGAGGCAGAAGGAGAGAAGATGGAAGGATGTGATCAGGAAGGCAGCCCATATAATACTATCTACCATATCTCATGGAGTGAACAGTTTCTCCCCCAAAAGCATGTATTAGAGCCCTAACCCCAGAACCTCAGAAGGCAACCTTACTTGAAGATTGGGGCTTTACAGAGGTAATCAAGTTACACTGAGGCAGTTAAGGTGGACTCTAATCCAACATGACAGTTGACCCTAGTGAAAGAAGAAATTTGGTGGACACAGAGGGAAGATGATGGAAAAGGATCTTGGGAGAAGGCACCATCTACAAGCCAGGAAGAGAAGCCGAGAGCATATTTATCCCTCACAGCCTCAGAAAGAGCCAGCCCTGCCAGCACCTTAATTTCAGATTTCTACCTTCCAGACTGTGAGACAATAATCCTCTGTCATTTAAGCCCCAGTTTGTGGTGCTTTACTACCACAGCTCCAGCAAAATACACCGTGTAGAAACTTCTATTCATCCTACATACAGTAAGAAGCCACTGGATAATGCTGAGCATGAGAAAAAAAAAATTTAAAGCTAAAAATAAGGACCGTTTCTGTTTTCTTCTTGGAGGATTAAAGCAAAAGCAGAAATTAGGAACCAACGGAGGGAAATTATTAGGCAGCAACTGTGATAATCTTGGAAGTGATGATGTCTTGGAAAAGAGTGGCAGAGTTGGGAACTTGAGAAATGGACAGATTTGAAATTTATTTTTAAAACATGATTAATAAAACATGGGCTGTGAAATAAAGTAAAGATTCAAAACATTAACAGCTACATTTTTTTGCTCTGAAAACATATTGGATTAGGAAAATTTTGGACCGTATGGACAGATGGAACAAAGTTATTTTTGACATGCTATATCTTTTAATGTCTACAGATGGCCAATGGAAATGTCGAGTGGGAAATCAGATTAAAAAAAAAAGGTCTAAAAACTCAGTCAAGGTCAAAGCTATAGATACAAATCAGTCTTCATTCTATGAATACTTTTAAAACCCATTCAACATATATGGAATTGCCTAGGAGGAATAATTAGAAATAGAGAAAAAACAAAAAACAAGGACAGTGAACTATATCTGAGCACACTATTGCACTATTGGTAACAGGACATAACAAAGAAAACTGAGAAGTAAAATCATGCCTTTGCCTTTTTAGCATATTGGGATCCAAATCAATTCTGCTGAGTAGCATATCACCAGCTTACAACGGGTAGCAGTGAAAAACAGGAACAAAAGAAATAAATTTGTATGAAGAAGATGATGATTCATAGCTTTAAATCCTCAAGAGATGTCAGGGGAGCCTAGGAGCTGAGCTAGGTATTTGCTCAGCAATTAGGAGGTGGCGTCTTAATGTAAAATAGAACAAAATCAGCCAAACGATGTGGGTAGAATCCAGTATACAGCGGGTTATATGAATCACGAGAGAAGTGAACTAATTTATGTTCACAAATCCTTCAGCAAAGGAAAAAGCAATGTGCATAAATTAGAAAGAAGTCCTTGCATGTGAAGATATGAATATCTTTGGAGACTGAAGGTTTCAACAGAGGAACATATTTATGTTTTTGTACAACCCTGAAGAAAGTAGCAGCTCATCTTTATGTGGGACATTCGTTCTGATTCATTTACTGATTGATTCAGCGAGCATTTAGAGAGCCCATTTTATGTCAAACATTACTTGAGGGGCTGGGATATAACAATGAGAGTCAACAAACTTCCACTGAAACTGAAACTGAGTGTGTATGTGGGGGGAAGTCACTTTGCTTCTAGGTAAGGTGGAAAAACAGGTACCATATTTACCCTCTAGCCTATAAAAAAAGAACCAGGCAAAACTGATCAAACAGAAGTTTACCAGACTTCGAAAAAATGCAGCGCAGGACAGAGATCTCTGAAACAGAGGAAACCCAGGAGAGGACATTTATAATTGCCCACCTTTCTTCCTAGAGCGTGTATCTGCCCAGGGAGGGGCAGTCCCACAGGAGCGGGAGTTGGCTGGCGTTCTCCCAGATTTCAGGAACAGAGTGGATTCCAAAGTGCCAGGGCGGGCAGAGCACAACAGGCGGACCGCCAGCCAGGAGGCAACTGCGCAGAGCTGAGCTCTCCAGTTCTGCGCATGGCTCTCCCCAAGCCTCCAGGTGAATAAGGGAACCACCCGAAACTGGGAGAGCGCCACCTGGAGGAAAACACTGAAGCAAAAAGCCTTTGCGCTAAAGCACAGCTGGAAAGAGTTTGTGTTTCCCTTAGCTGGAGAGCAAACAATTGTTATTCAAGGGGCGTAAATTATACAGGACCTCATTGCCTAGGCATTGCAGAGGCAAAACTTGTGGTTCAAAGGCATGGTTTTCTTAGACTATTCTGGTCCACACAGTAAACACGAAAGCAAGAATTAGTAGAAGAGGACAGCTACTTTACTGTATTACATGAGTTCATAAAGCTGGAGGAAAACTGAATACAGTGTCGATGATAAAGCCAGGTGCTAAAGTAGTTAGGACAAAGGTTTTAAGTAGAATTTCTCTTGCAATAGGTCAGAAGGTCTGGCATGAACTGAGTGCAGGGTGGATGTGTACAAAAGTGACTGAGCTTTTTAAAGGGAGAGTGAGGGAGCAAGGAGTGGGAGCTGCCAGGGTTTGAACAGTCAGGTCCAGGTGAAGCCCATGTGGGTTGTTATCCCAAGTTCATCAATGTCACAGAGGCTGGAAGATGGGCCCTCCAGTCAGGTGTTGGCTGGAATAGTGCATTGTTTTAGCAGCCGTGAGAGTTTCTCAGGCAGACACTTTAAGAGGGGAAGGATCATGCTAGGAATGCAGCTTTGAGCTGTTAGAAACCATGCTGGTGTTTGTTCATTTCTTCCAGTATGCCTGTGTGGGTGGAGGGGGAGATATGGACAGATCACCTGTGCTGAGAGGCTGCAGCTTTATCCACCAGGTGGAGGTCCAGCTACAAGGGGGCTGAGAGGGTCCTGGCTAGGGTGGTTAACAAGAGAATCATTGTCAGTGGTGACTGCAGAAATGGAAGACTTTGTTTCCTTTTAAGAACCAAATCAGATTCCTAGAAATGAAAATTACAGTGTCTGAGGTTAAAACATATATTAGATGGGATGAATGGCAAATAATTATAAACAAAAGTAAAAATGTAAAAATTTGAAGGCATCAAAATAGAAAATGCAAAGTGAAACACAATAAGAAAAAAATGAAATAAAGTATAAGTCAGCAGCAGAACAGCTTTAAGGGGCCTACAATATTAAAAATTTGTATCCCAAAGAAAAATAGGGAAATAGGTAGGTAAAAATAGTTTTGGAAAATAATAGCTAAAATATATCATATTTTATGAAAGAAGTTCTAAGAATTTCAATGAACCCAAAACAAGAAATATGAATAATTCTATAAAAATGCACGGTACAATCAATGTGCTCAAAATCAGCAATAAATTGTAAACAAGGTCATAAAAAAATGCCCATGGAATATAAAGAAACAGAGAAAATGATAACAGCTAACTTCTTACCATAAACCATGCATGAATCAAGACTTTCAAAGTTAAGAAAGAAAAACTGTCAGCCCACAATCCCATATTAATTGGAAATAGCTTTCAAATACAAAGGCAAATTAAAACTCTTTCAGTGTAAAATCTGGAAGAATTGATATTAATCAGTCCTATGGTATGAGAAATATAAGTTCTACAGAAAGAAAGGAAATGATACCCAAAGGAAATCTAGATCAGCTCAGTGGGTTGAAGATGATGTGAAACAGTAAAAATTAATTATTTTTAATAGCTAAAAAATAACTGATGATGTAAAAACATAATATGTTATACATAATATAATTAAAAGTAATTACATGTAAAACCTGACAATAATGTCAAAAAGGTTTAAATGGAAGAAATAGAAATATAATATTGTAAGTTTTTTATATGTGAGGTGGTCTAATAGTATCTGAAGGTAGAATGTAATAAAGCAGTGGATACTATATTCCAGCATACTATAAATCCTAAAGCAGACACAAGAGAAATAAAATACAGTTGGAAATAGTAATCTAAAAAGAGGAGATACAATGGAATCATAGAATGTATGCAGTTGTCACTAAATAAATATCAATTGCATAAAAATAACTTGCTCAGTTAATACAAAAGAAAGGTGGGAAAATAATGAGCTGGAGAAGAACTTATCAGAAAAACAGGAAACAGATAGGAAGATGGTAGATCTAAACAAACACATCAATAACCACACTAAATGTGAATGTAAATAAAATTATCCCAATTAAAAAGAAGGGATTGTTCATATGGATTAAAAAACAAGGCTGAGCCTATACTGCCTATGAGAAAATCACATAAAATAATTTTTTTACAGATAAATGGAAAATAAAAGACACATCATTTAACACTAATCCAAAGAAATTTGGAGGGAATAGATTGAAAAAGAGTCACTTTAATCTCACTAGATATTTCAAAATAAAATAATAGACACAGTGTGTTTATTAGCCAGAATGGGCTGGGCTGTGTGTTTTGCTATGTGCAAAACAGCCCCCACATTTCAGTAGCTTAGACAATAATTGTTTATTTTTTGTTCAGACTTCATGTCTGGTGGATTATCTGTTGTCATCCAATGCAGCCCTTCTTGGCAATTAGTGAAGAGAGAGACCTAGAGTGTCCCAGCAGGAATTAAATACTAAGCTTTCCACATGCAACTCCTGTCCAGACTGCTGATAGTTACTGGAGGTTAAGAAAAAAAAAAAAAATTAAGACATTTAGTTACACATGTGGTGATTTTTTTATTACTCCATGGCATCATGGTGTTCAGAAATCAGATGGTGATATACAGATGGATTTTTAACCTTTCATTTCCCAAAAAGCCACATTTGTTATTCTCTTTCTCAAAATATCTTAATGGCTTGAAAATGAGAAGATTAAAAACAGTGACCTTGGAGTTCCCATTGTGGCTCAGTGGTTAACGAATCCGACTAGGAACCATGAGGTTGCGGGTTTGATCCCTGGCCTTGCTCAGTGCGTTAAGGATCAGGGTTGCAGACGCGGCTCGGATCCTGCGTTGCTCTGGCTCTGGTGTAGGCTGCCAGCTACAGCTACTGTTAGACCCCTAGTCTGCGAACCTCCATATGCCACGAGTGTGGCCCTAGAAAAAGGTAAAAAGACGAAAAAAAAAACAGTGACTTTACATCAGGCCAGCACGTGTGAAAAAATATAAATATTAATACAATGCACTTTTTTTATGTTGACTATCCCTGGAAGGATAAGAGAGAAATGTTTACCAGTAATCTCTGGAAGAGCAACAACTGGTTCAAGATTTGTGGGGAGAAAGATTTCCTCTTCACTGAATACTGTTGTTAATGATTTTAATTTTTTCCTTAAGTATATATACTTAAGCAAATATTAATATATATACATTTTTCTTAAGTATGTATTAAGTATGTTTGAGTTCAATTATGTTCCTCCAAAATGCATATACTGAATTCTTAACCTCCCCACACCTGAGAATGTGACCTTATCTGGGAATAGGTTGTTGCAGATGTGTCTGTGTCTGTGTTCCAATTTCCTTTTCCGTTATAAGGACACCATTAATATTGGACCAGGGGCCACGCTACTCCAGTATGACATAATTTTGTGGTACTTTGTGACAGTAGTTCTAGCAAACTAAAGCAATTGCTTATTAAAATATAGAAATTTTAGTATAAAAATTTATGTTTAGTATTCGGCAAAATTTCAGAAGGAAGAGAACCAAAAGAATGTGGTGAGTTATTCTAGGAAAGGGATGGGGTACAAAACTTTTACTGAGATGACAGGGAAACTGGAAGGAAGGATAAGGAAGTAACACTGTTGCACTTAATTGAAAGGATTTATAGCTGAGCCATGAAGACCCACATTTGTTGAGAGACTGGGTTTTGTTTTTGGATGTGTGCTATGTGTCCACGGTATTACTTGATTTTAAATTGCCTGGGCACTTTCACAGGGGCCATCTCAATTCGTAAGCGTTAGATGTTTGACATTCATAATCCTCCAAAGGAGTGCTCAGATACAGAAGGCTCATCTGATTCAAAGTAGGCCTCAAAGGAAAGAATAAGAACATTGGGCCAAGTGTTAGAACACCTGGAAGGTATTCTGACTTTTATCACCTGTTGATTAACTGTTGGAAATTGGTCACTCCTTGAAAGCTATTAAAAGCCATGCAGATATTTCTGCTTGATGCAAAGGGATTACGTTTTTCTGTAATACTGTCATTTCTTTACTCCTCTGAGTCATTAGTGGTTCTTTCTTTACCATATCTGTGTTATCTGTATCTATGCTTTAAAACAAGAAGAGATGGGGCTACTTATGTATTTCTTACAGAAATGTGTGTTCTAAAATCAACACGAATTGCCTTTTTGTTGCTACTACTATGAAGTGTTTACTACTCTTCTTGGTATTAATGCGTTAATATGTCTTAAAAAAAGCAAGATATTTCACTTCTTGGATAAGCTGACTCTAAGCTCTTTTGGCATCATGACACTCTTACTGACAACTGGATAAATTGGCAAAGTTCATTCCATCTGCCATTTACTTTCCTCAACTATTTTAAAATTACTTTTTGTGCCACAAAATTTGCTGCATGGCTTTGTGAAATATTTTTAAGGAGAAGGAAGAAAACCAAAATACTTGTTATTTAGTGATTACTTCTCCAACTACCTGTTTATTATTTTTTAATAAATTATTTTAATAATAAATGATGTTATACATGAAAATTACTTCATTTAACCCTACCAGAAACGCAAGGAACTGAAACTCCCTTAGAGAGAAAACTTCAATATGAGTATCATTGCCAACATTTCCCCTAACTGAAGGTTTGAAGAAGAATTTGAAGAATAAGCACATGTCAAATTAGGGAGAGGTCTCTCCTCGGTGAATAATGGTTAAGGTAGGAAGCTTAAAGAGAAAGCAACAAATGGGGATATTAAAAGTACAGTTTTAACACAGAGATCTATTAATAACAGTTATTTAAGACCCATGTGTCAGAGGAGATTTTTATTCCAAACATTAATTTTCTTATTCCTTCAATATGCATTTGGGAAGTCAAGAAAAATGCCTACCTCTCTTAGAAAATGGGCCTTATTTCTGACTTCTCTTAATATCACTGGAGAATGACCTTTCCTAGATAATTAGGTTTTCCTGTTAACTGAAGTCTAACATTTTACTTCCTCTTGACTGTTCTTTAATAAAATGAATTTTGAGGTTTCTTTTTTAAATAAAATACACCTGATATCAATTAAAATTACACTCCCCAGGGTCATAATTTTCAAAATTGGTTTAGGATTTTGCTCACTATAGGACAGAAGATGTTAATACTTATAGGACCTAAGGGGTGACTGTTATCTAGAAGAGGATCTGAAATATTACTTATTTAAATAAAATATTTTGTGAGATATTGAGACTTTCCTCATTTTTTATCTCTACCACATTCATGTAATATTTCTCTCTCCAAAGCATTGTACAAATTTGCTGTTGAATTAGGGACAAAAATCTCTGTTTTCTCCTTTCTGCTAGGTGCTAGTATTTAATGAGACTACTGTTGCCATTCTAGAATGTAGTGATGGCTTCTACAGCTGTTGAAACCACACGAAGAACTCCACAATGGCAGGGATCTTTGCTTCATTCACTCGTGTATCCAAAACGCATTGAAGAGTGCCTAGCATGTTACTGAAGCTGACCAAATATTTTTCAGACCAGTATGTACTCTGTGGTTTAGCTGTCAGGTTCAAGTTCACTCTGCCGTTCTACAGTGTGAGTGTCTGGTATTTAACCTCTCTGTGTATCCCTTCCCTCATCGCTAAAGTGGTGATCACAGTAGTTCCTATTTCATGGCTTTCTGGAGGGGAATTATCACATCACACATGCATGCACTCACCGGATAGAATTATATGTTGCACATAGGAAATGTTAAAATTGTTAAATAATTTATTCTGTATTATTGAATAGCTTAGGTTGTTCTCTCAAGTGCTCCAGCAGAAAGCAGAATGCCCTGCCCTTCTATCACTAATGCAATTCGGGATTTTGTACAGCAAAGACTTTGGGACGGGAGGACGGTTAGAGAATTGCTAGTGTCATAGCACCATGGAAACATTTATCTTCTTTATTCTCACTTGGCCTCTCTTTTCTCCTCTCATGGGTCTTGTTGCTAACTGCCCTGACTCTGAATCATTTTTCCATTATTTTGTACTCCTTTACTTTCAGCTGCTAGGGTTTGCTGTTTTTCTTTGCTTCTCATTTGTCTCTCTTTCTGATACTTTTATCACTCTTATATGTCAGTCCTATGCAAGAGGATGCAACACCTTGCCAGAAAAGTCAGTCTCCAAATAATCAAGGTCTTCCTGTACATAAGTCCTTTGGGGATTCTTAGATGATGGATCCTGGCTTTAGTTAGATGAGCTGGTGAATCTTTATATAGCTATCTTACTGTGGGCTAACACCAGGCTACTAGCATATCATATAATTAAATGGTTTCTCTATGTTTTAATAATCATATACATAATGAATCTTGAAGATGGTGCACACAGACACATCAGTTTATTTCTTAATGTGTTTTTTATGGTAGCCATTGAAGGAAGCAGGCACTAGTTCTGATGGGGTGCATTTGATATCATTAAAACATAATAGAATTAATGAATAAGCAGTACATAAAAGTCTAAAACTCAACATAACAAAATTGAATGTAAACATCATAATATATTTGATGCATTCTCCTTTCCTTCCTAATAATAACTCTTCTCAGGCAACATTTTGTCTATTCTGCAGAATTACAAGGCTAAAAGTCTGTCTAACAAAATGAAAGTTATCTGACACTTTGAGAGACTGATAGGCAGTGTGGATGATTATCTCAGTCTATCTTTCCATCTCTCTTCTCCTCCCCATTATTCCCTTTTTGCACCTAACTAGGACTTACCCAGAAGCAAAACTAATGAGAACTCAGTTGGGTAGTGAGATTTAAGGTGATGTTTGCACACTCCAGAAAGTGCACAAAAATGTTCACTAGTGACTGTACAGCAGCAACATTAGTGTCTCATTTAATTTGAACTTACATTTTGAAGTACTTCAAGTTAAATGTTATATTAATGTGTTAAAATATCTAGACAGTTAATAAATCAAAACATTTATATGGCAGTGCATATTAAAATTTTCCTGATGGAGCAGACTATTAAAAAGATTTGGGGATCAAGAAAATGGGAATATTTGAGAATTATATGTTGTAGATGTGCAGTAGTCATTTATTCCAAAATTCATTCTGAGTTTCCATTATCACGTATAAGCCCATGGTCTGGGCATGACTTTTGTAGAGGTAAATAAATCAAGAATCCAACGAGACCACAAGGAAGAAAAACAATGCAGTGGGTTCCTCAAAATAAAGAAGCAGCCATCCATAGATAGAACATAGTCTAGCCAGAAATACTGACACATCAGGAAAATCAGGTTATTTAAGTTTGATGTTAGTATTTTCAAATGTTGTTACTATATTAACTATAAAATATAAGGGTTAAAAGAGACTAATACTGTCTAGAGACATTCTTATATAAAACTTATTTTATATTTTTCACCAGAAAATCACCAAGTAATGAAATTCATTCATTCAATGTACTTGGTGCTACTGATAAGCATGACTAAGACTCACTGTTTTCAGTGAGTTTATTGGTTGAATACTGTGGAGTATGATGAATACAACAATGGCATTTTAAAACAATATAAATATTTTTATAATATCTATGCATATTATTACCTACTTTTCTATTATGCCAACATTTAGGAACTTTAAGCCTAGAAACTAAGAAGTGAATCCACCATCAAAATTTTAGCAAATCGGAGTACTGGTCAATGACCAAAGAGGTGAGTTTTTAATCTTACCAAGAATATAAATACATGTGAATAAAAGTACAACTTAACTGTTTGCTTTTTTGAGAACATTTTCAAATTTTGTAGTAAGCCCAATTTGAAATTAATTATATAGGAAATATGATACAACAATTGTATCTGATATTTTCTACATTATTAGGAACTTTATATGTTTTTAATCACATTAAATTATGTTCTACAACCCAAGACAATTACAGTGTTGTTTAAGGACTTATGAGAAAAGTTAAAACAACCTAGGGTGGTTATTATTAAAAAAAAAGACAGAAGGTGTAGAGGAGGATGTGGAAGAAAAGGGAATCTTTGTTCACTACCCATAAGGATGCAAAATGGTGCAATCACTATGGAAAAAAAATATGGAGATTCTTCAAAAGTAAAAATACAACTACCGTATTATCCAGCCATGCCATTTGCAGGTACTTACCTAAAGAATTGAAATCAGAGTCTCAGAGAAATGTTAGCATTCCTATGTTCATTGCAGCACTATTCACAGCAGCCAAAATGTGAAACAACCTAAATGTACATTGACATATGTATGGATAGAAAACATACGTGGTCTATACATACAATGGTCTTTTATTCAGCCTTCAGAAATGAAATTCTGCAACATGCTACAACATGAAATCACATTATGTTAAGTGAAATAAACCCATCCCAGAAGTTAAAATACTGTCTGATTCTGTTTATAGGAGGTACCTAAAATGGCCAAACTCCTAGAGCCACAGAGTAGAAAGGTAACTACTGGGCTGAGGGGAGAAGGAAACGGGGAGTTGCTAATCAAGGGGCATAAAATTTCAGTCATGGGAGATCTAGAAGGTTCTCCATGGAAACAGAATCTGTGGTTAGATAGATGGTGGTGATGATGATGATAGATACCTGACAAGTAGAAGGATAGATAATAGAAGGATAGATACATAAATAGATGATTGATAGATATTTGATTGATAGATACATAGATATAGACACAGATTTACTACTGGAATCTGCTTACATGGTTACAGAGGCCAAGAAGTCCCAGAGTGCCATCTCCACGCTAGAGGGCCAGGAAAGCCAGGGGTATAATTCGCTCTGAGTCTGAAGGCCTGAGAATCTGGGGCCAATAGTGTCTAAATCCTAGCTTCAGTCCCCCAAACCAAGAGCTAGGAGCACTGATGTCTGAGGGTAGTATTGGTGCCTCAGTTCAAATAGAGGATGAAACTGCCCTTCTTCCTCTTTGTTCTATTCACTCCAGCAGACTGGACCGTGTCCACCTGCATTGCTGAAAGCTTTCTACTCTCATCAGCCTAGTGATTCCAAGATAATCCCTTCCAGAGATGCCCTCCCAGACACACTCAGAAAGGATGCTTTCCCAGTTATGGGGCAAAAGAGTATGAAATTCTAAACCTCTGCCGTACAATATTGTACCAACTGTGTTTGTGAGGAGAGAGTAGATTTCATGCTAAATGTCCTTATCATAATATAACACAAATAGTTTTTAAAATGTAACACTGACCACTTGGAGAAATGAAACCAAATATTTCTATGACTTGTCAAAACATATGTATGTGTATTTTTAATAGAAAAATCTAAATGATAATGCCTGACTGAGGGCAGGGCTCCTCTGAGAAAGATTTTTGTGGACCCAGCCTCTTCTCTTCACCTTGTAGAATTGTAATTTCTGAGATGTGTCTTCACATTTGCCCTGCTCATCTATATCTGGCCATCAGAGGCTGTAGAGACCCGAGGACATGTGCATGGGTGGATTTCATTGGCCAGCCCTGGGTCTAGGACCTGATACCTCCATGCACATCTGACTAAGTTCATGGCCAAGTCTAACTGAGGGTAAGCAGGGAAAGGCTCTCCACATCTATCAAAGAAACAGGTGGATGGTGAGCCCATCTCTGACACAAATTTTCCTCTGTACAATTAACAGTCAATGCAGGTTTTTGTGGGATTGGTTTTCTAAGATTAAACTTTTTATAGGACATAAATATTATCTAAATATGAAGTAATTCTCCATAATAATTTAAATGTATCTGAACACATTTTAATAGTTCATTAACCTTTAACTCTGGGCAAAGTGAGAGGAATGTTAGGATTATTTGTAATTCTTGGTAATTGAACATCCTCCTTGAACATACTTTAGAGAATAAGGTATACTAAATGAAGGATTGACATTTTCAATAATAATTATATTTTGATTTTTTAAGATAGGAATATAAAATTAAGTTGGTGATAAAATTATGGGTCTTTTATTTAGGGAAATATTTTCTTACATTGTTCAAATACTCCTTTCTAGGACTTGCTTTGCTTCAATATGATGAACATTTCTCTGCTTTAGTCACAAGGTGGCGTTAAAACTCACGTTGATAACTATTAGGAAGGAAATGAAATATAGTCAAAATTAGGAATTTCTTAAGGAAGAAAATTAAAAGCACTATGAAAAGGAAAAGGACACCTGCTACTAAATTCAAACAAATAGTAGTACATTTCAAAATAAAATATGAAGAATGGATTCTAGATTATGAGAAACAGAGGAGTTACCCAGGGAAGTTCATGAGAATATATGTTACTATTGAAAATGGAATAGAATATTTTAGAGATGTCTATTGAAATGAGAATAATACTCAAATAATACTTAAACATCATTTAGATCAAACATAGTTTCTGAATTTATTGTCTTTTTTTTCAGAAAAAGATAAACTAGTGGTAGTGAAAAAAGTTCAGTTCTAACCCATAATTTTAAAGCATGCTATAAGAGTACAGAACACCTTTGCAACTGGATAGCAAACTGAGAAATTACAATATCCCAAATTTGTTTAGGGATAAATAATGGCAAGTATCCATAATATTTATGCTATTCTTTGTTTCTCTTACAAATAAAACCCAAAAAAACAAAACCAAACAAAAAAAAAGCAATGTAGTCACAACCTACTACTTTAATCATCTATAAGAATATGATACTTTTAATAGTCACTTGCATTTTGAGGGGTACTTTGAGGTGTTGATAGGGAAAAAAATAAACATTTTAAGATCTCTGTTTTTCTTTGTAAATATGGGAAAATATAAAAAGAGCAAATATGAGTACAAACTTTTAACTGTTCACATTAAGATTATCTTGGATATTCATCATTTAACTCACATAGTTTCTTGAATCCCTGACTCATCAAGTTTATATTAGGGTGTTCAGTGACTTAATTCACTGAATATGTGTAGTCATTAATAATTATACAGCCAAGGTTTTTGACATGGTTTTTTATGAAAAGTTGGATCTTTGGCTAAAAATATTTTTTAATAATATCAAAACATCTACTATTTTCCTTAAGATGAAAGGTAAAATTTACCCCTTCTTGGAACCCTTAGAAGCCAATCCATCCATCTGGTAATGAATCCTCTTCCAATTTACTTCTCAATATTTAACATAATTTGTATGATTAAGGAATCCTGCCTTGTTTTACCAGTCACACTACTTCTTAGTACTTTTTTCCATTACTATTGGTAGCATTTATATTTAAGACCTAGGGCATATAAACAAGGCATATGAGATACAGTGCAATAACCAAGTCTATCTCTGTTTTATTTCATGTTGTTATGAACACAACATAGGATCTACCCCCTTCAGTTTTCAAGTGCGCAATACAGTGTTGATAGTTACAGGCACAAAGTTATTCAGCAGGTCAGTGACATGACTTTCTAAGTCACACCAGCTTAGAGAGTAGGAAAATGCTCAAGAGTAAGTTACTGGGTAAGGTGTTCAACCCAACTACTCAACTGCCTTCCCTCCTGAGAGAAAAGAGTATTCTGATATTGGAAAAAGAAAAAAAGAAAAGAAAAAAAAACCCTCTTCTCACTTCTCACACAGGAATACGGCTGTTAATTGATTCCCCAGCTGCTTCTATCATAACGGGATGAAAGCTCATTTCAAAAAAAAAAAAAAAAACCCATGTAACAATCTTCTTCCTCTACCTACTCCTTCCTCGTGGGAACATCCTTCCCTTGAATTTACTAGTGCCACAATTTGATGTTTTCCCTGTATTTCTCTAACAGTTCCTCTTCTCTGTCTTGATCTTTTAGTGTTGGAGTTTCTCCTTACCATAATATATCTTTCAGCTTTGACAGCTCATCCACTACTAGGGTTTCAAGGCTCTCTCTTCACAGAAGGCACCTAGACCACTGGCACTCTTCTCATCTCCAGGACAGCATATCACATGGCCAACTAAACAACCCCATCTGAATTTCTTACTCACAGTTATAAAGAAATCTAACCAGATAGAACACATATACCTTCCCAAGACTTTTCCATGAATCATGAGTGGTGCTCCATTGGCCACACACAACAGCCATTACTCACAGGTGACACCCCTCTCTCTCTTTTTTAGACAACTTTCATTCAGAAAGACATGTGCTCCCCTATGTTCATTGCAGGACTACTCACAATAGCCAAGACATGGAAACAACCTAAATGTCCACCAACAGATCAATGAATTGAGAAGATGTGGTACATCCACATGGTGGAATACTACTCAGCCATAGAAAAGAACAAAATAATACCATCTGCCAAAACATGGATAGAACTAGAGCTTCTCATACTAAGTGAGGTAAGAAAGCCAGAAAGAAGAAGTCAGAAAGAGAAAAAAAAGAAGCAGTCAGAAAGAGAAAGACAAATACCATATGATATCACTTACATTGGAATATAAAATATAGCACAAATGAAGCTTTCAACAGAACAGAAACATACTCACGGACATGGAGAAAAGGCTTGTGGTTGCCAAGGGGAGGGGAGGGGAGGGAATGGGATGGACTGGGGTTGTGAGGTTAGTAGACGCAAACTATTTCTTTAGGAGTGGGTAAGCAATGAGATCCTGCGTCATAGCACAGGGAACTACACCCAATCACTTGTGATGGAACATGATGGAAGATAATACGAGAAAAAGAATGTGTATGTGTGTGTGTGTGTGTGTATAAAACTGTGTTACTTTGGTGTACAGCAGAAATTGACAGAACATTATAAATCAACAACAAAAAAGACAACTGGCTTGATACATTTCAATGCCAATCCTCTTACCCACAAACAGATAAACGTTTCTCCTTCTCTCCTCTTTCTTCTTGTCAGGGGAAGGTGAATCACAAAAGCAATTTATAAAGAAGCAGTTGTGTCGAACGTGCCTTAAGAGAGTTGGAATCCTAGAGCTGGATTTAAACGTTCCCTCTTCCCAAAAGTCCACTATGAAAAGCCAAGGATAAAGTCAAATTGGGAAGGGAGAAGAGACAGAAGGCCATTCTCTACCCTGGCTTCCCCTCCACACCCTTTTAAACCATCGTGTCATATCTCCCCTGTTCACACGTTTCAGAAACTAAGTTAACCAAGTTTTACATATCATGCTCACATTTGTGGACCCAAGTGTTTTCTGTTTTCCCTTCCCTAGGAAGAGTGTCAAATAACAGCCTTGCTGCTCCTCTGACCTAAATTATTACTGTCCTTAGGTCGGTGGCTCCTATCAAGCCCAGGTAAAGAGCCTGAGGCCTGATCACTTGGTCCCCAAAGCAGAGGATATAGAGCCCTCAACACCCACTATCAAATGAAGTAGGCAGTCAAGGTAAATTAAAAACACAACAGGAGTTCCTGTTGTCACGCAGTGGAAATGAACCTGATTAGTAACCATGCGGGTTAGATACCTGACCTCATTCAGTGGGTTAAGGCATTGCTGTGAGCTGTGGTGTAGGTCGCAGACATGGCTTGGATCCCACTTTGCTGTGGCTGTGGTGTAGGCTGGGAGCTGTAGCCCCAATCTGACCCCTAGCCTGGGAACCTCCATATGCTGAAGGTGCAGCCCTAAAAAGCAACAACAACAACAACAACAAAACCCAAAAAACAAACAAGCGAAAAAAAACCCGACAAAATTACTTTGGAAGGTATATGCTGGGAAGTATTATTTCCATCTCAGTCCTGTCTTCCCTGTAGGCCTCCTGCCCTTCGTTAAGAAATTTCTTAATAGTGTTTTATATATATGTACAGTGTTTCTTTACATAAATGCAAGCAAAGATGAATACATGTTCTTGTTTTTCTCTTACTCTCTTAAACAAATGGCAGCACATTACATTACCTCTTCCGGTTCTCGCATTTTTGTCATTAATTATATGTCCTGGGGATATTTCCAAGTGGGTGATGAGAAAGTTTCCCCATTCTTTCATCTCAGTCACATAGGATTCTATCATGTGGATGGCTGTTTCTTAGTTTATTAAATCTTTATTGTCCTTTACTAAAGGACTTGAGTTGTTAGTATTTTTTTTTTTACCCACATTACAAATCTGTACAGGCAACACAACCCAAGATGATGTTCAGGTAAAATCAATTATGATAAAGATAAAAAGAAATGCAGCAGGTTTTTCTAACTCACTTTTCTTCAAACCTTTTGATCACCTTCATCCATGTCTCCCCAACTCCCATCCCCTGCCTCTGGAAACCATCAATGTGTTCTCTTTATCTGTAGTCTTGGGCTGTTTGGTTTTTGTTTATTTTCAGAGTCCATATATAAGGGAGATCATATTGTATTTGTCTTTGTCTGACTTATTTCACTTAGCATAATACTCTTAAAGTGAATCCATATTGTTGGAAATGACAGTATTCCATTATTTTTATGACTGAGGAATTTTCTATTGCATAGCTATACCACATCCTCTTAATCCATCATCTTTTGACAGACATTTAGGTTGCTTCCATGTCTTGGCTATTGTAAATAGTGCTATTGAGAACACTGGAGTGCTCAATATATATACATATCTCATATATTTTATACTATCTTCTACCAAAGTATCTGGCTCTGCCAATATTACCAAATGTATCTCAGCTTGTCAACATTTCAACTTCCACCCTCACTGGTGGCACATCTATCCTGGTCCAAACTGTCACAGGTTTTTTTATTCCTTGTTTTATACTATTCAATTGATCAAAACTGAACTTAGAAAAAAAGTAAAAAATATAAATCTTCAGAGAGACATACTCAGCTCAGCATTTGACTCTGCCCATCTCTCCTGCCTTATCATGTGTTTTGTTTTGTTTTCCCTTCGTCACTATGTTGAATCACACTGGTTTTAATTCAATCCTAAAGACAAATGTTCTTCTCCTTGGCTCTGGGCCATCAAAAAGTGCTTTCTATCCACACCTGGAAAACCCAATCTTCAAATCCTTACGCATCATTTATTCAAAGGAATTTTCCTCAGTCCTCTGATTTAGACTATTTATCCTAAATAGACTCTCCTGTCAACCTGCCCTTATTCATTTCTAGTTCTTATTATAATTAGTTAATGATGCTTTTTCCACCCATGTTTAAATATGTATCCTCAATATCCATTGTAATATCTAATATACAGTAGATGCTTTCTAGATAATTGTGGGATGAATTAACTGATGAACAATATATGCACCAGTGACACACTGAATCCTCATGCTGACAAAGTTTTATTTCTTCTCAAACCACCCAAGATTTTCCCCTTGTGCAGTGACCAAGTTGAGTGACTCTGTCACTAGATGCTGTGAGATTTTGATTGAGATTTTTGCTTATGCCAGAAGTTTCTGAATAGTGCAAAGATTACTCCAGAGATAGGGCTCTGATGATAAAAATATTGCTAAATTCTCCAGGAATTAGAGCCCTGAGACACACCTGAGCAAAGATTCTTAAATCTGCCTGCATGTTAGATTCACCTGGGGAGCTTTGAAAAAATACCAGAACCCAGGCTCCATTCCAGGCTTTTTTTTTTTTTTTTGGTCTTTTTAAGGCTGCACCCATGGCATATGGAGGTTCCCAGGCTAGGGGGTCTAATAGGAGCTGTTGCCACCGGCCTATGCCACAGCCACAGCAACGCCAGCCCCGAGCCATGTCTGCAACCTACACCACAGCTCATGGCAACTCTGGATCCTTAACCCACTGAAGGAGGCCAGGGATAGAACCCACAACCTCATGGTTCCTAGTCGGATTCGTTTCTGCTGCGCCACAAGGAGAACTCCCACTCCAGGCTTTTTAATTCAGAATATCTTGGGGCAAGATGTGGCCATCAGGTTTGTTTGTTGTTTGTAATGTTTCCAAGTAATGCTACTCTGAGAAATAGGTGTGGGCTCCAAATATGATTTATCATTAGAATATTATGGAGTCATTTAAAGAAAGAGAAACTTTTCAGACCTATCCCCGGAATTACTGATTTATTTGGACTTGGAATGAAGATAAATAATCTGTATGTTAAAAGCTGCCCCAGGGACTTTGTTATTCAGAAGTTATTTATAAAATAGTGGTCTATAACAGTGGATTCAATATTAAATTTTATCAATAAATTCCCAAGAATCCATTTTCTCGAAAAGGCAAAAATAGAATTTATGCCACCAGGCATGATAGCTTTGCTAAAAGAAACATATTCTTTCCCAAAGGTATCTCTTCCACTCATAACTTTAATAAGTTCAAAGAACACTTTTTCCAGATTTAAAATCCAGTGAAGAAGCTAATTTAGATAGGGCAGGGTTTTAAGAACTTTCACAAATATATTCGCAGATGGCTTTAGTGAGAGGCTTTGCACAGATACACTAGCAATTCACTCTAAAGGGATGAAGAAAAGTAGAGTGGTAGTCACAAGTTCCATCTTGATTTGTCATTTTTCTAAAATGAATATATGATTACAATCTTAGTGATGGTGAACACAAAGTTTTACCCAGAATCATTTGTTGTAAGAAACAATATACTCAAAGTAACTTAGGTCTAACATGGGGTGGGAGGCAAAGAGGAGATAACCGTTACAGGAATGAAAGAGATGAGATGAAAAAACAGTCAAATTTAAAGGAGATGATAAATGGAAAAGGGCAAAAATTAAGGTTAATCTCTCAGTCTCTCTGGAGTCTCCTGGATTATCTTTTCTCTGCTTCTCCTTATGTGTCTGACTCTCTCCTTGTCTCTCTTTCTCCCTCCCTCCCCTCTGGGTTTGCTTTTTGTTCTTTTCTTAGATAGAACCTACCTCCAGTTACCACTGGATATCAGGTCAACTTGTTAGGAGAACATCCTGATCAACCTGATTGCATTTGGATTAGCCCATGAGTTGTTCAATCCTGCTGATCTATTTCAATAAGATATGGCCTAAAGGGGCAGAATTACACCCCCTAGGCTCTTCAGAAGTGGCAACACTCCATTTACATACAGGAGAGAAGCAGCTGTCCCCTGCCATGCAAGAATAAAGGTGAAAACCACTCCTTTGTCATGGATGCAAGGATCCCTAGGTTCTCATCTTACCCTTGGGGATGGATGCATGCCTTTCCAAGGTCTGAATAAACCCTGTACATCCTCCACTTCCATGAACAAGAGAGGTCTCCACATTGCGCTTTACCTATTTGAAACATAAATTCCAAGGGGGTGGCACTCCATTCTTTCCAGGGCCTCAGTAGCTTAACCCAGGGTGAAGAAACATTTTTCCCCGGACACTTGGTAAAAATGGACAAACGGATGTATTTGGAGTTATGCCCCAGGTGAAAGAGGCTTCAGCATGTAACTGAGCTCCATTACAAAGACAACCAAGAAAGACAGTAATTTATAACCAACAAGCAGAGTGAGGGGTTAGTGCATGGAAAGTTACTATCAAGAACTTGAGGTAGGGAGTAACTCGCCAGGGTAGGGAGATTCGTGCTCAAGTAATTTAACAGGAATCTTGCTGAAGGCAGGCCAAGGCCCTAGACTTCACAGGTGGGACATGAGGAACTTAACTGTACATAAAAGGCAGGTACTCGTGCTAAGCTGAATTGGTAGGTTTCTTTGCTAAAAGTGGAGAGGCCATGACCAGGGCAGTGGCCTAGATCAAGATCTCATCAACAAGAAGGTTCAAGAGTTCCCATTGTAGCACAGTGGAAATGAATCCAACTAGTATCCATCATGATGCAAGTTTGGTCCCTGGCCTCGCTCAGCAGGTTAAGGATCTGGCATTGCCGTGAGCCATGGTGGAGGTCGCAGATGTGGCTTGGATCCTGTGTTGCTGTGGCTGTGGTGTACGCTGGCTGCTATAACTCCCATTTGGCCCCTTGCCTGGGAACTCCCATATGCCATACCTGCAGCCCTAAAAAAATACATAAAAATAAATAAATAAATAAATAAATAAATAAATAAATAAGGTTCAGAGAAGCCTGACTGAAATGTGGGTGAGGAAAGTGTCTTTGCAATTAGGAAACCACTCTGACTGGAATCATTGGCTCTGAGGGAAGTTAAGAGAAGCCTTTATTATCCCTTCAAATCAGAGTGATATATTGGACAAACGGATCATGGACTAATTTTCCTAATACATGAATGGTAAGATGTTTCCAGGGCCAGTGAAAGCAAACATTCCCTACAGTGTGTGGTATAAATTTCTGTGTCTAAGGAAAACCAGGAAATGCAGGGAAGTCCTACTTCTCCAGAGTACGGGGATTGAATTCAGTGAGGTAACTCACAGTGATACTTGATCTGGTGTCACTTCAAAACCAAACAACACCTTTAATTTTCTATAACCTAAAGGAGTGACTTAGGTATTTTGTGGCTATATTTTCATAAAATCAAAATAACATGCTAATTCAGAAAAATAGATCAATTAGATCGATTTTTAAACATCAAAAATAGTATTTTTTAATTCTATTTCTATTCTATAAAATGGATAAAAGTATTTTTATCCAGTTTCTTTAAAGTTTGATGATACCAAGTTTAATCAATTAAGATGTTTTTGATTGCAAATATCAGATTACCTGTCCAAAGTGGCTGAAGCAATAGTCTTTTTTTTGACTCATATAGTGAAAATCAGTTGTAGGCAGTTCTATGGTTGGTGTGATAGGTCAGAAATATTATCCAGATACCTTCTACTCTCCGCTCTGCCATCTCCAAGTTGGTCGCTTTCCTTCCTTAGGCCTGTCAATGCATGGTAGCAACATGAGTGGTTCATTTCTAAGGATCCATTTTCATACCTGTTGAAGAGAACACAATCTTTTCCTGAATATTTCCAGCAGGTTATCCTTCTGAACACTGAATCACACATCCATAACTGGCAGAAGAGAATGACATTGCAGTTAATGTTTTAGGTTAGTAACAATTTGTCACCTTCACAAATTGGACACATCGGGTTTTCAAAACTAAAGGTAAATGAGAAAACACCTTTGGGAAAAAAAGGTAGACAAGAGGGCCCGATACACCAGCTTCAACAGTCAATGAGGGCGTGGAGAAATAGGTGTTCTCATCAAATCTCAGAACACAACTTACCAGTGTTTCTAAAAACTGAACATGTAGTCGATGTCATGAGATATAAAGCTGACTGTTGATGATAGCAAAAAAAGGGAATAATAAAATCAACTTATGAGACACAACTAGATATTGAAATGAATGGAGTGGTATTACACAGAGCATGGCCTGGAGAAGTGGCCTGAGGCTGTAAAGAACAGAAAGGCAGGGAGCTCTGAAAGTTGACAAATCAGAGGCATCACTTTGGCCACATGAGTGTTGGCAGTCTTAGGACTGGCTTGAGATTTTCACCTGGAAAGAGGAGGAGGTCTCAGCTGAAAGAAGATGAGGGTTAACAGACAGATGGCCATGGACCAACAGCAATCAGGTAGAGAAATGCATGCAAGTCAAGAGAAGTGCAGGCAAGAAATGTCCACCATGGTGCAGTGGGTTAAGGATCTGGCATTGGCCATAGCTCTGGTGTAGATTGCAGCTGCAGCTCAGATTTGATCCCTAGCCCAGGATCAAATATGCTTCCATATGCTGCCAGCATGGCAAAAACAAAAAAGGTGCAAAATATACAAACACCTCCTGCATCTTAATATCAAAAAATCAAACAACCCAATAAAAAATTGGCAAAGATCTAAATAGACATTTCTCCAAAGAAGACATACAGGCAGCCAAAAAACACATGAAAAGATGCTCAACATCACAAATTATTAGAGAAATGCAAATCAAAACTACTATGTGGTACTTACTGCCTTACACCAGCCAGAATGGCCATCATCAAAATGTCTACAAACAATAAATGCTGCAGAGGTTGTAGAGAAGAGAACATTTACATTGTTGGTGGGAATATAAATTGGTGCAACCACTATGAAAAACAGTATGGAGGTTCCTCAGAAAACTAAACACAGAACTACTGCATGATACAGCAATCCCACTCCTTGGCATCTATATTGAGAAAACCATAATTCAAAAAGACACATGCACTTCAATGTTCATAACAGTACTATTTACAATAGCCAAGACACAGAAGCAACCTAAACGTCTATAAACAGAGAAATGAATAAAGAAGATGTGGTACATATATACAATGGAATATTACCTAGCCATAAAGAAGAATGAAATAATGCCATTTGGAGCAACATGGATAGACCTAGAAACTATGATACTAAGTGAAATTAGTCAAACAGTGAAAGACAAACACCATATGATATTACTTATATGTGGAATCTATAAAAAAATAAAGGATACAAATGAACTTATTGGCAGAATAGAAACAGACTCACAGACTGAAAAACTTATGGTTACCAAAGGGGACAGGTGGTGGGGGATGGGAAGGATGGACTAGGGGTTTGGGACTGGCATATGCACACTGAGGTATAAGGAATTATTGGCCAATGGGAACCTGCTCTATAGCACAGAGTACTCTACCCATTGTTCTGTGATCACCTATGTGGGAAAAGAATCTGAAAGAGAATGGATGTGTGTATATTTATGACTGAATCACATCGTTGGACAGGAAAAATTACCACAACCCTGTAAATCAACCATACTTCAATAAAACTTTAAAAAAAATGTCTAGCCATGTGTAGACCCTGGTACACAAAAACAAATACATGGTCAGTGTTAGCTTCGGCTAAGCTGGCAGAACACAGATGCTGGTTTGTGAGAGCATCAGTCAAGTAAGACCTTTCCATATGTTTGTGATCCTGGGGGGGTTCAGAAACCACTTAACAAGCTGGAGAGAAGAATGAGCTGAAAAGCTAAAAGGAAAAAGGGGCTGACTATCCCCCTTTCCACTCTTAGCAACCAAACTGCAGCCAGTCCCAACCAAGAGACAAGATATATTTTCAACGGGAATAATATAATACTGAAATGAAATTGTTGGGAGGATAAGATGTTACTAGGAGACTTTCTGCTACCAGAAAGTGACTAGAAAATTCATGAGGTTTGCAGAGGAGTCAGTGAAAAAAAGAGAAATAATTAGTTCCGCAGATGTTTGGAAGGATAGTGAAGGAAAATAAAGAGGCTTAAAACCTGTACCTAGGAGTTCCCTTTGTGGCTCAGTGGTTAATGAATCCAACTAAGAACCATGAGGTTGCAGGTTCAATCCCTGGCCTTGCTCAGTGGGTTAAGGATTCGGCGTTGCCGTGATCTGTGGTGCAGGTTGCAGACGCGGCTCGGATCCCGCGTTACTGTGGCTGTGGGGAAGGCCGGCAGCTACAGCCCCTGTTAGGCCTCTAGCCTGGGAACCTCCATATGCCACAGGTGCGGCTCTAGATGAAAAGGCAAAAAGACAAACAAACAAAAAAAAAACACCCTGTACCTAGGAGGAGTTCTCTTGTGGTGCAGCAGGTTAAGTATCATGAGTTGTCATTGCAGCTACCTGGGTCAAAGCTGTGGTGCAGGTTCCATCCCTGGCCAGAGAACTTCCATATGCCTCGGGCACAGCCAAAACATAAAAAGACTGCACATGGGAATCTTGCTAGTTTTTATTCTTCTATATAATGCATATGGTATATATTCTATATATATGATACATTCATACGTACATAATTAGAAACATGTAAATGATGTGATTTTTTTGCCCCCTGCAGTAATTGTTAAAAAATGTTGAAGGGATTCCCCTAGTGGCACAGCAGGTTAAGGATTTGGCATTGTCACTGCAGCAGCTCTATTGCAGTTGTCGCACATGTTCCATCTGTGGCCCTGGAACTTCCACATGCTCAGGCACAGCCAAAAAGGGAAAAAAAAATAGTTCAAATCTATTGCTTTGAAGGGTATGGAGTTGTTGTACTTAATTTTGGTAATCAGGTTTTCTTTAGCATATTTGTGTGTGTGCATATATATATATGTTTTATATACACATGTACATTTATTCATTCACATACATATTTCTATATGTACACACAATGTATGTACATAACGACACAATGCATATATGTATGTGAATATATACATAATTGTGTACGTGCCAGTTTTTCTAGGGTTAGGAAGACAATGTGCGGTCCATTGTGGGAATAGTTATTTTACATTTCTGAATTAAAAAAGCTAACAAATAATGTTTTTTAAAATGAAAAAGGTGACTTAAGAGAATTATATAAAAGATATTCGTCTTTGGCAGGTGGACAATTAATGAAATAGAGAACTGAATAATTCTCCCTTATTTATGGAATAAAAGATATACAATATCCACTGGATTTATGAAAGATAAAGTTTAATACCTATATTTTACTTGGTTGAGAATCCAAAGAAATTGTAAATTTTCTGGCATCAGACCCTGCAGGCAGTAGAGAGATACCACAATGTAAATATTAGAATATCAAGACTGAGGTATATTAAAGGTAGAAACATTCCTTGCTCTTTATACACAAGGGAATTTAATTATTCAATACATTAATAGGCGATAGATAAAGAAAGACATATCAAAAATATGCTCTTGTGGTGGTGAAGAAAATGATGCAAATTTAAATAATAGAGGAAATATAACTTCTGTTCCTGGCATTTGTATTATATCTGTTTGAAAAACAGAAGGATAATTTTTTACATATTGTATAACATATGTGATTTTAATTCTTCAAGCCAGATACACTGCCAATCTGTCTGTAAACACATTTCTTAATCCTGAAAAGGAAATGTGTTAAGAATTTTAAATTACTTAAAAATGAATACAGAAAAGTAAAAGTCATTTCTGGCATTTTGCTTTTCCTTTACTTCAAAATTTTACTTAAATTGGCATATGATCTAAAAGTTCTATATATTTTTGGGTTCCATATCATGTCAGTACAGTAGTTTGCTCATTATATTTGTGTCACGATACCATCATACCTAGAAATATGTAGCATTTAAATTAAACAGTTCTTTGCATGTTAACTAGCTAGACTCAGTCATGATAGGTAGAAAAATTAAACCAAAAGAGATTAAGTGATTGCCCCAAAGTGCCATAATTAGTTAAAAGCAAATCTGCAACCTCAATCAAGTTTCTTTCTCCCATCACCCTTTTGCTTTTTTTTTAAATGTCTCTTTGTGCATATGCATTGTTTTACATGCCCCAGCATCTTATTCTTTTTTTCTCTATTAAAGTGTGCTGAAGTTTAATATGCATAGAAAAAAATCATAACCATATATATCAAAACATTTTCACAAATGTTAACCAGCAGCTTCCGTAAGTAATTAAACATTACTAAATTCTGAGCAGCCTTTTTTTTTATCGCCCAGTCACTAAATCCCTACAGTAAATCACTGGCCTAAGTTCTGACAACAGAGATTGATTTTTCTTATTCTTGAACTGCATGAAAATGGTATAATTTATATGCACTGCCTGGGTTCCTTAATAGAACAAAATTTCTGTGAGATTCATACATATTATGGTATGTAATTACGGAAAATTCAGTTTAATTGCTATCCAGTTTTTATTTTATAAAAATATCATAACTTATCCACTCTACTTCTGACAGGCATTGATTCCACTGTTAACTTGATGCTGCATATACTTCCGGGTGCCTTTTTTTACACATACATTCACACATACATTTTCACTCAGTATACTCTAAGGAATGAGATTTCTGGACTTAGGAGACAGCGCTGAGTTTAACTAGATGCTGCCAGTCTTCCAAGGTGATTGTATGAATTTAACACTGCTTAGTAGTGCACTGCAACTCACAGTTATCATTTGATTATTGCCATTCTGGTAGCTAATTTTTCCACTGTCTAATAAAAGAGGAGCATAAATTTCCTATGCAAATATACAATGTTTTATTGTACTTCATGTTAATGTGCTTTGCAGATATTACAGTTTCTACAAATTCAAGGTTTGTGGGAAACGTTTGTCGATCAAATCTCTGGATATTCTTTTATATTTTCAATTCTTTGAACTCTTGCTTCATGAACTTTGAAGTGTTAATGTTTGGTGCTCCCAGAATTGTTTTCTGTTCTTTATAAACTCGCTTATATTAATCACTCTCTTATGTCCCTGGCAATATTTCTCTTATGTCCCTGGCAATATTTCTTGTTCTGAAGCTTACTTCCTCTGATTTAACATAACCATGCACATATTTCATGCTTAGAATGTGATTAGTATCACTTTTTGTCACATTATCTTCAGTACATGTGTTTTTATATTTAATTGTGCTTTTTGAGGCAACATATAGTTGGGCCTTTGTTTTCTATCCCACCTGAAAATCTGTGTCTTTTAAGAGAATTGCTTAATCATGTACATTTAATATAACTATTGATTTCATTGTGTTTATTTGTGTCGATATTTGTTTCCCTCACATTTTCTTTATTCCTTTTTTTCTTCTCTTTTCATGCCATATTTTATGTACTTTTAGGTTCCATTTTTACCTTTATTACTGATTTGTCTGTATCTTTTGTATTGTAATGGTTGCTTGGGTTTAAAATATGCATTGTTAAATTATTAGTGTCCAATTTCAAATAAGAGTATACTATCTGAGTATAATGTAAGAATCTATAATAGTATTTACTGTTTCTCCACACCCAATTTTGTACTATATTTGTATATGTTATATTGCTAACATGTTATATAATCCAAAATAAATGCTTATTAATTTTGTTTTGAAAAGTCGGAAAGGAATTAAAAAAACTGGTCTGTGATGTGTTTACTCACCTTCCCTTGTGGAAATCCCTGGTAGGAAGACAAGAAGAGAAAAATCCCTGAAAATGTCTTTTTGCTAATTGGACCTCAGATAATGATATTATGAAGAGACCTGATCTCTGAAATATCCCTAGGTCGCAATTTTACACTGAATAGAATCTAGTGTGTATGATAAAGAGTCCCAAGAAATGTCACAAAGACTGTACCCTTTGGGTTTGCTCATACTCCTTTGTGAGGAATCTCATGACACTCAATGAAAACCTTCTGATCTTCTAGGGCAAATGGCCTTGTCTGACATGGGGAGAAGCCCCACCCCCACCCCCAATGTCCGATACTCAACTAAGCCTTCTTAACTTTTTTAGTGCTTTATGTAGTAAGACCTATGTAATAAGACCTTTATGTAATAAGATCTGTGGCTTTGTAAGTCTGACTTCATAGTCTGATTTGGTCTGATAACTCAAGCTTCAGTTACCTTTCATAGAGATTTAAGTGTGATATGATGCTCCTTATATACTTCTACTTATTTACCATACAGAGTAATCTTAATTCCTTTCTGTAAACTGCAGTTTGTTTTTAATTTGCCATCAGTTTTACAAGATTCTTTTTCTGTGTGTAAAATTTTGGGTTGTAAAGGTCTTTAAAACCTGTTTTTCAACATCTTAGAGATGCCTTTTTATTGTTTTCTTGTTTGCTTAGTTTCTGATAAAGTCTGTCATTATTGTACTTTTCCCTCTAAACTTACTTAATGCATTAGTTATCTATATGTGCCTTTATAATTTTCTCTTTAATATGAGTCTTTACTAATTTGAACATATCATGGGTTGGTGTAGTTTTTTTGGGATTTATCATTTTTGGAATTACTTGCTTTTTCTTTTTTTGATCTTCATTATCATAGTTTTCATCAGCTTTGGATAATGTTTAGTCCAGTCATTCTTCCTCTATAGATTTTACCTTCTCCTCTCACTTTCTGAGATCCAATTATACCTATGTAAGGCCACTTGATATCAGCTCATGTATCACTGAATTTTCTTGATCTGTTATTCTTTTCTTTTATATTTGTCTATATCTTGCTGCTTCACACTGCACTTGGAAGTAAGACCTTCATGTCTGTGGTTCTCAGGTCTTCTCTGCAGATCTCCTCAGGCCAAGTCTCTCTGGAAATCCTCAATTCCAAAGGTTGTCACATGTAACTGTAAGGTTACAATTTGGCAAAAAGCATCACACTATCATCCTAGAGTTTCTTCAGACCCTTGGTTTATGCCATCTACTGCTGGAAAATTATTTGTTTCCAAATTTGTCAATTACATCTGAAACATCTAGTAATTTAGTACCATATCCACTCCCTACTTCTAATCCCTATGTTCAGAAAGATAATCTGTGGCTAGTAAGTTCTTTAGCATACTTTTCAGTAAGCACTTAATAAATATAGTTGGGGAGTTTGTAGGACCAATACTGAATTTATATTAGCTAAAGACTCAGTATATTTAACCAGTATACTGAGGAAGTAGGGAGAAATATTCCTCTTCTCCCATCAATGGTTGTGGTCCAGAGGGACTGCACAGAAATAACAGTGTTCTTTTACTCATGGGTGATATTTACCTCCCCTCTCCAACTCACAGCCCTGCTATATTCACTTCTTCTACCCACTCAATTACTTTTGTATATGATCATTACAAGTGATTATTTTCCTAGTTATAGATTCTGTTTCCTGGCTTTTCCTAATATCTAATTTACATATATTTGAAAATTAGTTGGTTGCTGGATACTATGATGCTTACATTGATGAGTATTGCAAACCAGGAAGAATCCCTTACCTGACACCAGATCTGTCACTGCCTGGATTTTGGACTCCAGCCTCCAGAACTGTAAGATACAAACGTTTGTTGTTTAAGCAGTCTGTGGTATTTCATTACAGCAGCCTAAACTGACTAAAGGCAGGGTGGAATTAGTCTTGCATCCAACAACAGAAAAAAAATCTACCACGTCCAAATGCTTTTCAAGACTCTTTTCATCACTTCTGCTGTTGTCCCATTAGCCAAAACAAGTCACATAGCCAAGCACAGCGTCAGAAAGGTAGGATGAGGAGACAAGGAAATTAATCAAATCAAGCCATTACATCAATTATAGATCATATGGCATTTGGATTACTAATACATTCCAGGACCACTGGGGTACTCTCTTTTTTTGAGTGGAAATTGGAATTGAGTAATCCAGAGCATGGGATTATATGATTCAAACTGATCAACACAAAAATTAACCTCTAATCTGTCTTGTTTGCAAAAACAATGTGTTTCAAAAGCGTTTGTTAAGTTTTTGAAACCATTATTCCTCACATAATTCTGAAGCATATATAAAGATGGCAATAATCATACAGTTAAGCAAAGAAAACTATAAAAATCAGAAATGTTTACGGGGAGAGCATAAGAGTGCCTTACTTTTATAAAATAGAAGGTTATGGCAGTAAACAATGGAAACTTAGATGTAACAGAAAACTGCAGTAGCCACTAGCCTAAAACAACAATTTGCTTTAGGATCTAGGCAACAGGAATTCTGTGTGTGTATGTGTGTGTGTAGGGGTGGTGCTGATTAGAATTATGTAGTTTCTTATATAATTCAACTCTAAATCCATTTTATATTATAAAGCTGGTTTTCATCTGAATTTTTTTAAAAAAATGAGGTAACAATGAATTATCTTATGGGTTCCAGAAACTGATATCAATGGAACAGTTTCTGCCAGTGATTTTGTACTTCAAAAATGTAATGCTAATTATTATTCTAAGATAGGCTTTCCAAAAAGATGAAAGGCAATTTTCATTATTTATGGGCAGTATATAAACTTTATAGCTAAAATTCAAAACCAGTAATCTTTAATTATCCCTTGATCCTAGGAAATGTTCATTCTCATGTAATACAGGATATATGAAAATTCTTCACACACCGTGCTCATAATCTGCCCAGGTCCTTCTGCCCTTTGTACTAAAATAAGGGACAAGCGCCCTCATCACTCCAGTAGTTAGGAGTCAGGGTGATTGTCAGTAGTAGTGCTTTTCGTCATAAGTGATGAGTAATTCTACAGGGCACACAATAGCAACAAATACAATTAATGTTTTATTAACAAGTTCCCATATCCTGGGCACTTTTCTAAGTTATCTGCATTTAGCAGTCATTTCAGTACCCATAAAAATCCTGTAACATAGGTGTATTTTTCACCTATTTTAAAAATTGGAAACAAGAGAGACAGAAGGCTACTTATTTTTTCAAGGGTTTTATATAAATATATAACTCTCTCTCTCTCTCTCTCTCTCTCTCTCTCTGTATATATATATATATATATATATATATATATAAACACACACACACACACACACACATATATATATGTATATTTATATATAACACTCTTGTTCTAGTCTATCTATTCCAACCCAGTATTCCAGTATTGATCCTCCCAGCACTGGTAATGTCTATCTTATTCCAAAGGAACATCTAATGTCTTTTTAAAAAATTGAACAAATGTTTATGTGTGTGTGTGTGTGTGTGTGTGTGTGTGTGTGTGTGTGTATAAAACTGCATGCCCTCCTACACAATAAACCCTCTACTTTGGCTTATTCCAATCCCAGGCCAAAGTACTACTATATATTTATAATAGATTCATCGTGTAACCCTTTTGTCTAGTAAACATTACTAATGTACTTTAGAATTACAGAAATTGTTTAAAGTCTTCTAGATCAACCTCTGATAATGTGAGGGATGTTAAATGCGTAGAGAGCCACATCTTCCTTTAGTGCTGGGGAGATTCCTTAATGGGTACAATTTTATTATGACCTCATCTCTGTGACAATAATAAACTATCTTCCTGGTGACTAAAGGTCAGCTTTTTTATAGCTGTCAAACTCTTTTCTGACTTACTTGCATGTGCTCATTCTGACTGAACCACTGCTCCCTGGGTCACTGCAACTCTAACTACTTCTAATTCTTTAAGTTTCATGTTGACATTTATCTACTCAGAGAATGAAGACTAGAAAAATCTATCTCAATGCTGAGTATTAATCTGTTTCTTTTCAATTACCTCCCCAAAGGAAATGAATATCACAGTTTGATATCATCATCAATAAATTTCATTTATTCAATTTACCAGAAGGCAGACTGCAAGTTAAAAATAATAGAGTATAAGCTTAAAGAATGGAGAAAAAATTCAGAATTCATGGAAGTTTGATGTCATTTAAGTTTCTGGCTTTATTGTTTAATTAAATAGAACTACTAAATTAAAATCAATCTGAAAGTAAGCCCAATGAGCACCAGTTAATTCAGTGCCTTTTGTACATTAAAAGGATAATCATCCATCTGTCATTGACCTGTTCCAGTGGTAGATCCTCTGTGGTAGAAATATGTAAGCACGAGAGTTAAATCAATGAGATGATGAAAACAGATATTAATATATTTGACCTCTTTGAGATAGACTGCTAAGATGATTCATATTTCCCTCACAAAATCAATGTAAGTATCTGTCATCACCACCTCCGTAACTCTCTCTAAAGTGTTTTTCCTGAAGAGGGTAGGGGGTTATAAATAGGATTGAGAAGACATAGAACAGTCACTATATAAAAGGAGCAAGCAATACCTGGATCCTGCTTCCATTTATCCTTGATGGATCTTTTCTACTCAGTGATACAGAACCTAGGAATTAGCCACATAGGATAATTCATAGATATAATGATGAAAAAGAGCTTGGTATCTGATTGTTTTTCCTATCTCTAATCTTTCTCTCATTTTAAGAGATTCTATATCCAGGCATGAGGAATCAATTTGCAAGAATAAAATTTGTTTTGAGAGAATGAACCACAATCTTCGGTAGACCAAATTTAGCATTAAAAGGGAGCATGCCATTGGCATACAACAGGACAAGGATGGGCTTCACAGACATAATGCTCTCTGAGGGAACTCAAACACAAAATTGATAAAACTACAGCAAAGGATTTATATGAAGTCACACAATGAGCAAAGTAACTGATGGTGATAAAACCGAAACAGAGGTTACTGTTTTGGAGGGGTCCTGACTGAGAGGGGGCAGGAGGCAGTTTTCCAGGTGGTGGAGATGTTCTCTGTCTTGTTGGGAGAGTGGGTCATAAGAGAATTTGCATCTGTCAAAACTGATTAAATGTATGATGCATGCATAACAATGTATGTAAATCATACATCAACATATAAACTTGGGATACACAAGGGATTGTTGAGAGCTTTCCTTTGGCAGCCTCTGATTGAGGAAGTTAGTGTCTGGAATGGAGGCTTGCTGAAGAAAGTCCGAGTCCACACGCATTCTGCACTAACTACAGTGGACAGAGTTCATCTTTTATCTCCATCTGGCCAGGATTGTCCTCATTATAATACTTCCTAATGGATTCATTTTTTTTTTTCTTTTCAGGGCCACACTTGCAGCATATGGATGTTCCCAGGCTAGGGATCAGATTGGAGCTGCAGCTGCCAGCCTACATCACAGCCACAACACTGCTGTAGCTGTGACCAACACCATAGCCCATGGCAATGGCAGATCCTTAACCCACTGAGTGAAGCCAGGGATTGAACCGGCATCCTCAGGTTCTTAATCCGCTGAGCCAGAACAGGAACTCAGAATTCATTAATTTTAACCTCTGTTCATTCAGTGTCCCAGGATGGAAGTGGTCACAGGAGAAGGAATTAGCCTCAGAAGGAAGCAGATCTCCAGCTGCACTGACAGGATAGTTAGTTTGGCAAGGTCCTCCACCAACGTAATGAAATTTGTACAACCATCTTCTTCACACTTGCTAACTCCTAATCCCTAGTTCTCATTATCAGAAACTATCACCAGGCAATGAGCCTACCTCAGAGTGAATGGAAAAGCCATGCATTAGCATTGTGACTGCAGATGATAATGACACAGGAACACCTGGACCTTTACTTCTTGTTTGTGGGCAAACTGGTACATTTTGTTTGCTCTCAGAACATCCTTGCTTCTCTGGCTTTACATATGTCAGAGTTTCAAATACTTTGTCAAGGACCACTTTCTTACATGTTCAGGAATGAACTAAACATTAAGTGAAGTGAGTCAGACAAATATATGATATCATACATGGAATCTAATAAAAATGATACTAAAGAAGTTATTTATAAAATAGAAACAAACTCAGATGTCAAAACCAATCTTATGGTTACTGTAGGGGAAATTACTGGAGGAAATAAGAACTGGGAGGGTGAGAATGACATGTATACACTACTATATGAAATAGATGATTTTCGGGAGCCTACTGTGTAGCTCAGGAAATCTACTCAATAATTTATAATAACCTATATGGAGAAAAAAAGAATGGATATATTTATATGTATGACTGATTCACTTTGCTGTACACCTTAAATTAATAAAACATTTTAAGTCAACTCTACTCTAAAAAAATTAAATTAAAAAAATAGAAATTATTCTATCACACTTCTGGCAGTATTAATTGATGACTTTTCTGCCCAGGGTAGTTTCTTAGGAACTGTATTTCATTGAAATACTCTCATGCCAGAATTTAATATTTCAGAGATTAAACTAAGCTCTGAAGAGTGAACATTCAAACAACACAACAAGAAAATTTCAGAGCTGAAGACTGAGGGTATGTATATCTGTTGGAAAAACATAAATAAACTGTAATCTGACATGGTTATAACCTTTGTGATAATTGCAACTTAGTTTAAGTCTGAATTTAAGCCTGCCTCATGAGGACGTTTACACCCTGTAATATTGTTATATTTTATATATTTACTATAAGTTTATCATATATTCATTATATTTATACATTATATTAATATACTTTATTATCACATGTTTTTGGGGGATGGGTGGAGTGTTTCTCTTCCCATTAATCGTTAGAGTATGAACATAGCATGATAGCTTAAAAATTCTGTATGTATATATGTATATATATATATATATTTACATACACACATATACAGATGAAAACAAATCAGAAATACTATTATGTATAATCTGGAAGTTTTCTTAACATATGATGGCAAAGGAAACACACAGAAGAGGTGAGTATTAGAGACTATCCTCAGCGTGAACTCACTGGAAAGAAACAGGCAAGTTAGAGGCTACATGTTGAATGGATGTTTATATTCACAAGGTGATAAACCATTAAAGAGAGCACTCAGTAGCCCAAGTTTAAGTTAAAAATAACAAGGAGATTCTGAAAAGAGCCACTGAGGAAGGATAAGTTTGATTTATGTGACATATTTAACAGTTTGGCCCCTCTCTGACCAGCAGCCACACTGTTTGCTATGCCTTCTCTACTGCATGTCATCTTTTAAGGGAAGAATCACCATTTATACAAAGGTGGGCAGAGGGTCACTGTGCTGTCGTGCTCAATGCTGGTACAGTGCAATGAGGGACTTTCAAAATGCCCTAACCGTTCCATTCAATTAAAAATGAATATTGGGTCTTTTTTCTAAAAAATTCTCTCCACATCATTTTTTACTTAATTACTGCTTCCTTTGTCATGTGGTACCTTGCTGGTACCACAGAATGCACGTGGTGTTCGTGGCTTGTCCAGTTTATACCAGGGAACTTTACAGGAGGTCCTTGGTAGTGCTATCGAAAAACTAAAGGATAGGGTTTTCGCAGGGGGGTAAGGATGCTCATCATGGCTCCACCTCCTTTCTGACTCACTTCAAGTCAAGACCTTGGAGGTTTCTAAGTGTGTATTGAGGTGTTCCAAATACAGCTCATGTGTCCTGAAGCCTGCAGAACTGGACAGGTGTTCAGGGCAGGCACTACCTTCCTGGTATGCAATGCTCAAATGGGAGAGAGAGAAATGGTCCTGCCATGTGCAGGGACCACTGCATATGTAAATTAAACCAGGGAAGAAATGCAGAGTTTGCAGCGTCACTAAGCAGATAAAAGACTTCTCAAAGGAGAGCCAATGAGCCAAGGAGAGAGATCAGCAGATTTCCTCATTTCTTGTAACCTGGAAGTTCCTACTTTATAAAACAACGCAGGAACTCGAAACTGTGAAAACACATCCCTCCCCTCCCACAACTTTTTTGAAAACAGCTTTTGGATGCATAGAAAACAGAGCATTACCCCAAGAGAAAAACCTACCAAAATTATAGATTATTTATACTACTTATGGGGTGCATATCATTTATGTACTTTTAAAGTAATTTGTAATACAAAGGTATATATGATAGGCAAAAACAACTAAGCAAAATAGTCCATCAGGCAAATATTATCCTTTTTTATACTTTGGTAAGGATGCTTCCTGATTAGTCCTTTATCTATGCAGGCACTAATGTATCTCCCCAGTGTCAGAGGGCCTGCCCTTCTAGAGGTTTCCCTGGCTCAGCTTTGGGGTCAGAGGTGGGGATGATCAGAGCCACAGAGACTCAGGTCTGCCATATCTGACACAGCATAACTCTATTTCCTGCTCCAGGTCAGTTTCTCCAAGCTCACGCATCCCATTCTGAGGATGATGCACTGTGGTTTTGGTCTGAAAGGCCAGAGAAGGGCAAAGAAGGAGGCTAACTTGCAATTCTCCTATACCATAGTCCTGGGGGGTTCTGCACAGCCTCCTTTTCTGCCCAGTTTCCAGCCCTCCGTGTTGGTGTGGTAGCTGTTTCATTCACTAAGGAAATCTCATAGCAAAGAAGAACTGGAGTCTGGAGCCCAGCACTTCAGGCAACGGCCAAATGCACACATAGACTCTGGGCATCACAAACTCAGAAGGAGGAATTACTTCTGTGAGAGAGAAGAGGAGGACTCCAGGTCCCTTTCATCTTTCCAGCAGCCAGAGCTGGTCCCCAGCTTCCCGTGAAGGGAGGGTGCTCAGTGAAGGAATGTTGTTCCTCCAGGTATGGTGAGACCAATGTCACCAGGATGAACAGAATATTTCTTTAGAATTTTACAAGATGCCTGGTCTCCTCTAGGTCTCAGAGGTAACCTACCTTTGGAACATGCAAAGACAGAGCAGAGGTTTGAGAGTCACCATAGAGTAGCCAGGAAGGGTCTAGATTATGGAGCCAGATCATCTGATTGAGCCTCCAGCTTCACCATTTACTGGACAACTTTCGGCTTCTTACCTGGACTCTTGGTCCCCAGGCTCTCCTTACAGTAAACTGGATATGAGGGTCACTGCTCCAGAGGGAGAAGATGGTCCACAGTGCCACGCCCTTGCACATTTTCACTCCCTTACTACTGTATCCCTATCCTAAATGTGGTCCTAGACACAGAGTGTTTACTCAAAAAGTATCTTACATGATAAAAGGAAGAGAATTCAGTAAAGGAATAGAGGTGCTTCTTTGATACCCAGTCAGCCCTCCACATCTGTAGGTCCTGGATCTATAGATTCAAGCAACCACAGATTGAAAATTGTGAAAGTAAAAATCCAGAAATTTCCAAAAAATACAACTTGGATTTGCTACGGTCTGGACACTATTTACATAGCATTTGCATTGAATTAGCTATTGTAAGTAATTAGAGATGACTGAGAGCTTATTGGAGGATGCACAAAAGTTGGACCCAAACAGGAAAAGAATGGGTATCAAGATATCAGGGGAAATCAGACGCTGCAAGTCAGCTTTAGGAACAAGTCCTTGTGGAAAGTGAGCCTCTAAAATTGGCTCCCTTAAAAGAAGAATCTGTCTCAGTCCTCAGCAGAATGATCTGTGGCTCTTAGGAGTGTCCAGTCCCTGATGTCAAGATGTCAAATATCACCTCCTCACTCTGCACACATCACATTCTTCTCTGTCTTTAGTCTTTGTCTGCTCTACTGATTTTTCAATAAAGTCAGCCTTCCATACCCGAGGGTCTGGCATACACGGAGTCAAGAAACTCTGGATCAAAAATATCTGAGAAAAAAATTCCAGAAAGTTCCAAAAAGCAAACCTCCGATTTGCTGCACTTCTGTAACTATTTACATAGCATACACATTGTATTTAAAAGTGATTACATAGCATTTACATTGTACTACATATTACAAGTTGAGAGATGAAGCAACATCTACCAGAGGTTAGGTTATGTGCATAAATTATAGGCAAACATGCACCAGTTTATAAGGGCCTTGAGCATCTGTACAACTATGTTCATATAGAGGTCACTGGAGATACTAATAAGCATCATGTCAGTGTCATAGGAAGAATGGAAACTAGAAAACAGATGCAGTGGATGTGAGGTAATAATATTGAATATGGAGTAATATATATTTTTAATTTAAGAGTCAGGAAAGTGACTAGAGTGCGAAACAGTCAGAAGGGTGTCTTATGCTTTATAAAAGAGAAACTGCGCGATTTTACAGACAGTTGTCCTGTCGGGAATAACCAAAGAGACTGGATATGAACAGGAGACACATTTCTTCCCTACATTGAAAAGGTTGTAGGGAAAGTGTGGTGCAGATGATAAAAGAAAAAAAAAAAGATAGGTTTTAAAGTTTTGTCTCACCATTTTAACTTTTTCAGTGTAACCAGTAGTTGTGAAGGCTGGGAGAGATTTTAGTAGAATAAGTCACACTTTGGTATAGATGGTAAGCAAAAAGGGGAAGTGATAGTATTGGGAAACTTTAAAGACTGTTAGACACTATTAAGAGACTGCTGGGGTTCCTTTCATGGCTTAGTGGAAATAAATCTAACTTGTATCCATGAGAATGTAGGTTTCGATCCCTGGCCTTTCTCAGTGAGTTAAGGATCTGGCATTGCTGTAAGCTGTTGTGTAAGCCAGGGCTATAGCTATGATTCATCCCATAGCGTGGGAATCCCCACATGCTGCAGGTATGGCCCTAAAAAGACCAAAAAAAAAAAAGGGGGGGACTGCACTCATTGTAATACATTAGATAACTGACATGCCTACAGGTGCCATGACAGGTGTCTGAGTCTGACCATAAAAGGGCAAAGGGTGGACAGTGGCCCAATCACTGAAAACCTTCATCCCTTCCCCCAAATACTTGGAATAATCCTCTCACTCACTAACCTAAGAAATTACCAGTCCATAAAAACTCACCACCTCATATTTCATATTTTGGGGCCACTCTTGCCTTCAGAGACACCCATATTCTATCTCTCAGTAAATCTACATCTTACCTATCACTTTTCCCCTTGCTGATTTCCTTCTGCGCTGAGACATAAAGAACCTGAACTTCACTAAGTCCTAGGACCCAGGTGTGTGACTTTAAAAGACAGTGGGCTCAAGTTCCAATCTGGATTTTGGCTGGGTTCAAGTCCCAGTGCATGGGTGCAATTCCCAAACTGGAATCACTGAATAGGAAAGGTGGGTGAATGGCTTAAGATCCAGTTGGGTCTCTGCAGAGATGTGTCTTGTGTGATGAAAGACAGATTACAACCAGATTTCTGTCTCCAAAGAGCTCATACACAGAGTTGTAAGTACTTGAGAAGTAAGCACTTTACAGCAAACATTAACTGTCATCATTTCAGAATCCACAAAGGAGAGACCAGCAGGAGAGAGACCTTGGTGGAGGGGTGCCTCTGACTCCCCTCAGTGAAATGAGTGGAAATGAACTAGGGGAAGAAAACTAACACCGCTGAGTGCCTAGTACCCACCAAACACCAGACAAAGTGCTTAAGGTTCAGCATCTTATTCACCCACAAATGAACTGATGATGTACTACTTGCTGACAGGGGCAGAGTGAAGGGACAAAGTAAGTGATTAAACAGGTAATCCCACAAGAGGATTATAAGTAGAAAAAAGTAACGGAGATCCCTGTAAATTAATGATCACTCAAGAAAGCAGGTTTGATTAGCAACAAAGTCAAGCAGGCTGGCTTAGCAACAAAACCATGCAATAGAAGCATGAGACATGCCCCCAAACAGTAAAGCAAGACCCATATCCTGCCCAGTGAGGTCAGTAAGTTGATGATTCCTAGGATGTGCTTCTCTGTGCACACTAAAAACAAAAATATAGGGAAAGGTGACATTATACTCAAACCTGACATGATCTACCAAGTTTTGGTAAATGTCACTGCCTTTTTGTTCATTTCCATTGAGCCATGATAGTTCCAGTTTGGCTATGTAGGGACAAGAAAATTCCCCTGCCTAACATGGAAGAGAAGCTGATGATGGAAGCTTGATGTCTACTCAAGAATGAGGAAGAAAGAGATCTTCTCCCCTTGCCCCTCCCTGCTTTTCCTTTGATTATAAAACTGTAGCCCACTAAGTTCCTGGAGCATGGCACCCCACTGGTATTTCTCACAAGCATCATATACTAATAAACTCTTTCCTGACCTGTTACTCTGCCTCTCGCTGAATTCTTTCTTTGCCAAGACAGAAAAACCTGCTCTTGACTGAGTTCTGAGTATGTGTTCTGCTGGTTTCAGTACCGCCCCCATTATGAAAGCAAGGAAATGGGGTCTCCTGGTGGTCTAGTACATTCCCCAGGCCACACAGGCTGCATGAATCAGTGCTGAGTCTTAGCCTTAGTCTTTTTCATCAGCATAACATTCCAACATAATTAAAGAGAAAATAAGACATTAAATAAACTATTAAATCAGGTGGAAAATCCAGACATACCTGGATCCTGTGGATGGTCTTCACTACCACTCTGGAAATGGCCAAAGAGCAGACAGCTATGAGGTTTTCAGAGCACAGCTTCAGAGGGCATCTTTTAAGTTTCCTTTCCTCTCCAGTGTTCAGCATTTAAAATTAACGACTGCAGAGTTACAGAGGAAGGGGGGCATTTTTATTAATTTATTATTTTTACCCTTGCTTGATTTGGAGAAATGCACTGCATGATTTCAGTTGCTGTCAATTCAATATAAATGAAGCCATGCTTTTTAAATCTGCAAAATAACATTCTTAATTGGGATACCGGCTTACTTATTGTATTCTCATCCCTGACATACTTTAATTGATACATAACAAAATTAAAATATATCTGTGGTATGCAGGGAAGTGGGCTGTTAGTTAACTGTAAAAATGAAATATCTTTCTCCGTGATTCTCTTGTAATAGACTTGATGACAAGTAGAGTACTTTATTAACTTCATGGAGGTGTACAGAGTAAAAGCAATAATTAAAATTCTCATTCGCAGAACCAACTTATTTATATGCAGTTCTGGCTGTCAAGCTTAACATTCATTAAACTGAGAACAATACATATGAGTATTATAGAAGGGTTCACAGCATGATTCAAAACCTACCAGGGAATTATATAGTCACATTGAGAGAGTTTTAGATAAAACTAAAAGAAGAAGATGATTCTGGCAATATATTTTATACTTTAATCATGTTTGAAGGGAAACATTATTGCACAACAATTCCCCCAATAGCAAATACATTTTGGAGGTTACCACAGAGTAAGTGAAATGTATTTTCGAAAGTAATTATGTTTAAACACATTTTAATATTGTTATATACTTATATTAGTATCCTCAACTCCAAACAGAGACTGGATAATTACTTTCCTATCGGAAATGTTTTGTTATTTTATGTTTATATAGAGATATGAGAAGAAAATGTTCAGAAATCAAAGAAAGTGAAGATGCATTTTTACAAATCTAGTATATCATAATGTTAGATTTGGTACTCCATTTGTTACTCTTTGTTCACTTTGAGAGGTATTTTCTATCGAGCCCTCACTAGGAAGCTATAGTTCAACTCATTAATCTAAGATTTTTGAAAGAAGCACTTGTTAATTTGTCTGTGATGAAATGTATGTACATTGATATTCTAATGCATGTTACCTATGTAATTAACAGACTAACAACTGTTTCCTTTTTAAGAATATAACACAGGAAGGTCCCCCTTTGCTTTAGGACAACCACCTATAATCCGATTTTCTATAGGAATTCTAGACTTAAACTGGGTTTTATGCTTGACTGCAAATGCTCAGTCTTGCCATGTAGGTATTTTTTATTCCTGATATTCATGTTCAAGACTTATTTAGCCAGGAGGATGCCAGGGCACAAGTACTGGCTGGACGATGTAAAACTTGGACTTAGTAATATGAAACTCAAATTCCCCCATTACAATTTTTGGCCCTGCCCACAGCATATGGAAGTTCCCAGGCCAGGGTCTGAACCTTTGCCACAGCAGCAAACCCACTAGATCCTTAACCCACTGTGCCACAGGGAACTCCCCCAATCTCATTTTTAAATAAAACAACTTTTTTGAAGTGAACCTTAGTATGTACATATGAATGACAGCAAAAATTCACACTACTGTAGGGAATACTACTCAAAATTTTACTCATTACAAACAATTTATTAAATATTGTAATGGGGAAAAAATATGCTGGTCCATACACCCGTAAGGTATAATTCCAGCTGAAAGGAAGTTCCTCCTGAGAAACTATTTTGCTTATGTAATCATCTTGCAAATATTCCTGGTAAGAAAGAATAGATAATTATTTCTCTCACCTCTATGAACTTTCTATATTTCCAGACTTTCTTTGTGCTTTAAGAATATCACATAAAGAGAACACATGTTTCATAAAGGACTAGGAAGAATAAATTTTAGAATGAGCAATGTTTGTTTCAATCACTGCTGAATTTGCATAGCAAATTCATTTACTGTAGTATTTTTAACAACTGGAAAAATAAACACTCTTCAATGATGTCTAAATAGTACATAAAATTAACAGTTGAAGGTAAACTGAGTGGAGTCTTAAAAGTACAAAACAGGATCTGGAAAACAAATAAGAAAACAAAGCATATATAAAAAAAGGTGAAAAAATATATTTCAAACTTTCAAATCCCATTGCTTGAGAAGGAACCACTGATATAAATCAGAGATTCTCAAACTTTGAGCTCCAAGAAATCCTTTAAACTTGTCAATTTTATTAAGGTCCTCATAGAACTTTTGTTTATGTGGGTTATAACTTGATATTTACCATATTTAGAGTTTAAAATAATAAAAATATTTAATAATGTATTTTAAATGACACTGATAAACTCATTAAAAATTAACACAAATAAAAGTTCCCATCATGGCTCAGTGGTTAACAATCCGACTAGGAACCGTGAGGTTGCGGATTCGATACCTGGCCTTGCTCAGTGGGTTAAGGATCCAGCATCGATGTGAGCTGTGGTGTAGGTCGCAGATGCGGCTTGGATCCCGCGTTGTTGTGGCTGTGGCGAAGGCCGGCAGCTACAGCTCCTGTTAGACCCCTAGCCTGGGAACCTCCATATGCCCTATGTACGGCCCTAGATAAGGCAAAAAGACAAAAAAAAAATTTAACACAAATAAAATATTTCCATGGAATATAAGATTATTTCTCAAAGCCATACCAAAAAATTGGAAATGACACATTTTGCAAATCTCATTAATGTCTGATTGAAAAAATACAGTTGGATTCTCCTATTTCTTTTGTCTTCTTAAAAGTTTCATAAAATCCTTTAGACAAGAAACCACTTTTTCAAGTTATATCCCCAGAGCCAGGCATAGAAAACATTATCGGTATATCTTTAATAAATGAATCAATGAAGTTATATATTCAAGGCTTTTGTCTTTGAAAACTTCCAATGTACCTTTGGATATTCTGCACTCTTCTGACTTGAAACTTGATTCTAGCATAACAAAAAGCAAAGAGGTTCTTGGATTTGCTTGGTTTTCTAAAATACTTCTGCCTTCTATTAGATTTTGACATCACATGGGAAAAAGTGAGTGAACTAGGCAGGCACCAATGAAGATCAGTGTGTTGGCAATGATTTAGCAGGAAGAATTTCTTGTGTTAAATGTGTGCCCTGACCACACGCCAGGTGTCACTTAGTAAGTGATTCCGATCTTAGCACTTGGCATTGGAGAACTGGTTGATTACAGGGAAAATGCTCCTATATTCCAACATATTGTCAGCCATATGTATGTAATACATTGCAAGTATGTCATTGTGCATATTACCATTTCATCGTTAGATTTTTTTTTTCTTTCTAAACTGGAAATGAACCAGAAGATCATCTATTCAACCCCATTCACTGTTCACATAAAGAAAAGACTATATTTGGGAGTTCTTGCTGTGGCACACACAGTTGGGTAAGGATCCGGTGTGTCTTGGATTTGATTCTGTCCTTGGCCCAGGAACTCCCATATGCTATCAGTGTGGCCAAAAAAAAAAAAAAAAAAAGGAGGAGGAGAAGAAAATGGAAGACTATTTTTCTTCAGCAAATAAGACCTTAATAGATCTTAATTTTAAATATATATTTAGCAGGTTTCTACGAGAATACTCTAGGCAGAATTCAGTTTGAGAGTTTTTTTAACATTATATTTTTGTGTTTAAGATATTTTTTTCTAAGGACTATGTCGCTTACTTTTTTTAAATAACATTCAGCTAAGGAGAATACACATATATGTGGCTGTTTAGAGATTATTCTTTTTAGAGATCTTGTTCATGTTTAATGAGTTTAGTACTATTTTATTTAAAAATTAAATGAACATTTTTGAGCAATGAGATTCCACTTATTAGATTACAACTGCATTAAATTAAGGCATAAGCAGTCCTCCTGAAAGTACAGCTCTGCGTACTGCACACAGACTAAATCCAGACACCGCATTTCCTAAATCCAGACACTGCATTTCCTAAATTCAGGTGGAAAGTTTCATTACCTACTCTCTGCATAGGTGCAGACTGCAGACAGACATTTTACAGAGAAAACAAATAAAGGAAGGGAACATTTCCTGTCATTTTCATCTTCCCATTGGGGAGTGGAAAGTGAGCTGATGGCAATTTACAATTCTATTGTTACTTCATTTGTTTCTGAAATATCCTTGGCCAAATTTACCCAAAGAAAGATGTATGGGGGGCTTTTTGCAAATGTAGCTGCACCCATAGCATGTGAAAGTTCCTGGGACAGGGATCAGAGGGCACCACAGCAGCAACCCAAGCCACCACAGTGACTGTGTCAGATACTTAACCCTCTGAGCCACAAGAGAATTCCCAGGGTAGCTTATTTTTAACATAACAAGGAGGCTTTCCTTAATGAGCTATTCAACCCTATTACAAATACTTCTAATTGAAATGTATAATTTCCTTTAAAATATGTATCAATAACCTTAAATTAATCTTATTTATTTATTTGTTTTTTTAGGGCCACACCAGTGGCATATGGAAGTTCCCAGGCTAGGGGTTGAATCAGAGCTGCAGCTGCCCTCCTAAGCAACAGCCACAGCAGTGCAGGATCTGAGCCACATGTGCAATCTACATTACAGCTCATGGCAATGCTGGTTCCTTAACCCACTGAGTGAGGCTAGGCATCCAACCCATATCCTCATGGACACTAGTTGGGTTTGTAACACACTAAGTCACAATGGGAATCTTAATTCGCAATCTTAATTTTAAAAAATCGTTATCCTTAGGTTACTACTGTAGGATAACATGCATCTCAAAAAATAATACATAAGAGAGTACTGTGTTTTTTAACAGGCCAAAAGGTTAAGTAATAGTTACTATTACTTAGAAGTTTCTGAAGATGCTCTTATCTGAATTCATTCTAATATTTCTTTGGCCCTTCTTTTTCACAGAAATAAAATAATTGTTATTTATTTGTAAGTTAAATATATAAAATTATATTTCATTATTCTGAGCTCTTCAGAAAATTTTATGAGATAAAGTCAAAACAATACACTATAGACTTACTTCATGAAGGCCATAAAGTTTGCATGTGTATGAACTTCTTTTGTACATATTATATTATTTCTATTAAACATCTTGTATGTATTATATTATTTATATTATTTATAGTCATATATTATATATTGGAAGATCAATAAATTACTTTATGTCCTTTAAAATGTGATTTTTAATGGGTATCACAAAAATATAATTAGTTGTATGTTAGAAAATATTTAAAATAAAAGCATATTGCTTCAGTTATATAAATTGAACTTCATTGCAAATTTCTAAGGACTTTGAGAAAGTTTTCCCTATTATCTTAATCTCTGGATTTAGATGCAATATTCTAAAACTCAGCTTGACAAACCAAAACTATATTCATTAGGCATGATTTAAAAAATTTTTTGGTTGTGGTGAAAAATTAAGTCAAACTACAAAGTCAAGTGTGCCAACACCGATATTTTTTAAAAATAAGATTTCACAAACACTGTGGGTTAAAAGTTCAAAAATATGTTGAGAATTAATGCTATCGTCCTAAGACATACTGACTTTTATTAAAACCTACTTCTGAAAGTATAGATGGACTTGGCTATCTCTTAGGTTGTGCATAAGAATATTAACATGATAATCAACAAAAAGCCAAAATGGTATTAAAAACTGATCAGTATTCTAGGAAGTTAGCAAAGGCTTTTTTAATTTTTCCAGCTCCCAGGAACAGTCTATAAAAGCAGAAAATGCTGCTAGCATAGGAAAAAGAAGCATTAGTAAAGTCTGCCATCCTTAAATCTTTCCCTTGCTTTGTCTCCCTGGGGGGTGGGGAAATGGGGGAGGGGGGGTACATGCTCTGAGATAAAATGGCAGGTGACCGGATTTACTCTTCCTAAAAAGGTGCTAATGGCCAGCTTCTTTGGAAGCAAACTACAGTTGACCCTTGAACAACAGATTAGGGGTGGGGACCCTGCCTGCAGTTGAAAGTCCACTTATGACTTCATAGCCACGGTTGCTCCAAATCTGTGTTTCTTCCACATGAGCAGCTCCCCATCCACAGATTCAACCAACCTTGGATCTTGTGGTTCTGTAATATCTACTACTGAGAAAAATCTGTGTATAAAGTGAAACCACCCAGTTCAAACCCCTGTTGTTCAAGGGTCAATCATAAATGGTTTCTGTTAGCATTATCTACGGATTCCTTGTAGCAAAATGTATCTGTCTTACAGTGGAAAACGATTATATCTATATTTATATGTGTGTGTGTAATTTAAATAATAGAAATCTGATTTATGGCTGTCCCTGGAAAATGCCACGTGACCTCGGTTATGGTCTCCAAAAATATCAATGTGTTTTGGACTAATATAGCATTTTCTGTGTATTTGCTTAGGAGATGCATGTTATGAAAAAAAAAAAAACATTGGGGGCTGTTATTTCATATAGGCATCTTGGCTACTAGCAACCTCGAAATTCTTAAGAGAACTTGATATTGGAGGGAAAATCTCACAATTTTTGTGACTGATCTGACATTCTGATATTTGAGTTATAACAGGTTGACACTGGAAGTGGGCTTGCCTTCAGTATTTTAAGGCATAATGGCTGCAACACCAAGGTGCTTCCTCTGAGTTTTCACTGTCACTATGTAGATAAAGGCTACACAGGAAGAACAGTTGGATGACATTACAGCCCTGGCTTCCACTGCCATGTGATCCCAGTTCTGAAGTTGGGGAAAAGTTGTATTCTGATGGAATGGAAGCCCCATGGGACATTTACTTGGTGACAAAAGCACATCTACATTTCATGGTTTTGTTGGCATACTCTTTGATTTGAGTTAAAAGTGAAAACCCTTGGAGTTCCCTTCATGCCTCAGTGGTTAATGAATTCAACTAAGAACTGTGAGGTTGCGGGTTCGATCCCTGGCCTTGCTCAGTGAGTTAAGGATCCGGTGTTGCCGTGAGCTGTGGTGTAGGTTGCAAACGCGGCTCAGATCCCGCGTTGCTGTGGCTGTGGTGAAGGCGGGCAGCTACAGCTCCTGTTAGACCCCTAGCCTGGGAATCTCCATATGCCGCGGGTGTGGCTCTAGATAAAGGCAAAAAGACAAAAAAAAAAAAAAAGTGAAAACTCTTGAGGGCATGTCAGTTATGACATTCAAGATATCATGGTTACTGCCTTCTCAAAGGAAGAGGTTTGGGAGGGGTAGGGACCATATGTGTAATGTCTTTGTGACAAATAGTGTCTAGTAAATAAACCCTGAGGAAACTCAAGGACCAGTGATGATGTAACATTTCTGGAAACCAAAAGTGCCAGAGCAACCAAATACAACAATCTAATTGTGAGAAATTATTATTTCTCAAGGCCCTTTAATAAAGTATTCTGGAGACTAGCAGGTGTGTTTGTTTTGGGTAAAATGGTCACTCTTGTCTAAGAATCTTACTGTCCCCTCTTCCCAAAATCAACATGAAGAAATTTGAATTCACATGTGGTCTGAGCAGGAACAACTGAATGTGTTCCAGGGGTAAATGGCACAGTCCCTTGAAGTAGATACTTAACGATCTATCTGCTCAGATAATAATAGACCATGTGTGCAGATGGAACCTTCAGTCTAATTGAAAATGCCACCAAGTGGAGACTTCCGGGATCAGGATTCTAAGAGAGGTGAGAGAGTCACTCATTACACCTTATTTGAAAGGTAATTGTTAGCACATCACTTGACAGTGATCAAGATTGCTCTCATGACAATAGGGTATTAGATAATTCTGAGTTAGAAAATTCCCTCATATCTTAAAGGATATCAGGGGCGCATTCTAATATGCAAAGGCCAGTGGGACAGATTTAATTCTGGATTGCAAGTGGTATGTTGGAGAAAGCACCACAAGGGATGTGTTGGGGGTGCTTCACTGCACGTGGGCTGAGGGTAGAGCCCCAGGAAGCCCCTCCTTCCCCAGCTCTGTGTGGATAGAAACCTGCAATTTTCTCCCAGCTGTGCCAGAGTAAGCTGCCTGGTCCACACAGAATTCATGGATTAAGGTACGTGTTAATTGGAAATTAGTAGTAAACCCTGCAACTGCTAAACACTTCAAAAGGGAGGGCGAGTCCCCAGAGTGGGTGGGGTCTAGTCTCTGTCCTGAAGCAGGTGAGGAGTTAGGTGCCAACTCTAAGGAAGGTGTTTAGACCTTCAACGGCCCTACTAGATGGTCAGGCCTAGAGGTCCCAGATAAGCTGGATAATAAAGAACACCCCATTTTGAAGCTGGAGAGTGTGCAATTATACAATTCGTATCTTTCCCATCTGAGTCAACACTTAAGAGAGTGGATTTCAGGTGACAAAAAGGGTGACCATGAGAGGATGGATATGCATTAGCATGGCTGCAGTGGTCACCTCACTATGTATAGGTACAGAAAAGCATCATGTTATAGATGTCAGTACATACAATCTTATTTAAAAATGTAAAAAAAATAAATCTAGAGAAAAAGATCAGATTGTCAAATCAGATTCACAGAAACCATCAGTCTATCTAATATCCAGTATAACAGCTGTTATTAATACTTTCAAAGATACAGGTGATCAGGCTGATGAGAAAGCAGAGTGGTCCGGGCCAGCAAGATGCTTCCTCAGGTCCTGCCTTCTCATGGCTGACCTGTGCTGCCTGGCCCAGGACAACACATGAGTTCTGGACATAGGATTTTGGGAGATCATCAGAAACATTTCAACTATAAAAGACTTCATTGTTTATCCCAGAGTTTACCTGGTTATCTCCTAGAGAGATATGTATCATAGATTCTTTGCTACTTTACTGTAAGCCACTGTTAGCAAGGGACACCTGCTAAAGATACACAGTAGGTAAGACCTATCCACTTGAGAAATATCACTATCTAGTCAGTATACCTGAAAGGCCAAGGAGCAAGGTGGTCAGGTACACCACTTTTTTTCTTTTGTTTGCCAGGGGCCTCTGCTCCAGTAAATTGAGTGAATGGATCACAGGACAGCTGCTTTGGCCCCTTCGTTTCATCACTCCATAAAATTTGTCTTTGATTTTGCTTGGT
>PVHT021183556.1:3330430-3358006 GCA_004024745.2 Catagonus wagneri
CAAAACTTATAATTTTTTTGTCTTGAAGTGGGGTTGGGGAGAGGTGTGAGCTGTTTAAACTGTTGTCATCTTTGTGGTGAGTCGTATTTCTGCTGAGCTGAGAGCTGCAGGTTAAAAGAGGCAGTGGGTAGGAAAAAAAATGGGAGATCACAGTATAGGGAAGAAGCTCCTAGAATTCTACTGCAATCCTGGGCAGAGTGGGGGTGGGAAAGGAATCCTTCCATTTTCCCCACGTGCCTGAGTCACTGTATTGAAGCTCCTATGTGTCCCAGAGCTCGTACTAATGACCAGTGTCGGGTAAAACTTCTGGAACTGTCCCCTCTGGAGAAGAGAAAATAGACTCTTCACTTAAAGGGTTTTTCTCCATCATCTTGAGCAAAGGACTGAAAAGGCAACCTCAGATGATGCAAGGAGTGGAATACAGCTAATTTTCAGTACATCAGCCATAGAAATTCATGTGGTTTTATCATCAGACCAGCTGGAGGAAACATTACGAACAACTGGAAAGAGCAGGAAAGGCTGAAGACCACGAATAAATCTGGAACATGGCATTGCTAAGACAGCAGCCTCAATAGGATGAAAGGCTGCCTGGCTGGTTTGCCACCACTGGCCTGTAAAGAGCAAATAGAACTTCCTCAAATACAGTGGAAATGGACTGTGGACAGTATCCAAAGAGAGACTGGGTGTCATTCGGCGGTTCAGAATTATGCTTTGGTTAACTTCATTCCACTGGAAGGGGACTAATGGCCTTCCCAGCCAGAGCTGCTGTAGGGGTTAGAATATCCCCAATGACAGTTTTACTGGACACACAACATGTTGGGGCGCAGGACACTTGCTCAAATGGTAGGCAATTTGTTAACAGTGGCTATGCGGTGGCTTGATCGGTACTGCTCCCACAGAGACACGGGAGTGTTGGGAGCTGCTTCTCCTGATTAACCATTCAGCGTTTTTCCTCATGGTGTAAAGGACTAGCAAATTCACATAAGGACACAGCTGGAGAATTGGTCTAGAAGGACAACGGGGTTCTAATAGAATGAATTAACGGGATGTCAGCTCTAACAGAACCTCATTCACCTCTATCAACAAGGCTGAGAGCAGAATAGAGTGTATTTGAACAGGATAGAGATTTTAGAGATCAGGCTGAGGAAGACCAACCATGGGAATTCCATGGTAAATCAACCTTAGGGTAGGTTGTCGCTGGACAGTGTGGTTTTCATTGTTTTCTGGATAAAAAAAAAATTTTCTTGCCAGTGGCACAACTGGCTGTGAATGGACAAATAAAGGAAAATAAAAACACTTCTTGGAAATATCTGGGGAGGTAGATGGTGTTATTACATAATGATAATTAAAAGTAAAAGCTAGTTTTATATGTGGTTGTGTCGACAAACCAGATGGAGTCCAGAATTGACAATATAATATAAATTCTAGTCACTACTGTAGTCACTGAGAGTGTGTGGTCTGTGGGGCAAAGTTATTTCTGTTGGAGAGGAATGGAAAAAGACTCTTTCCTTATACTACTGTATGGTGTGGCAAATACTGTGTTAATATCTCTAATATAGCTAGGTAGTGTAACAAAGGATCTGTATAAATAAAAACAAGGCTTACGTAGACCAGTAGCCAATAAACTACTGCCTTTAGGCCAGATTTGGCTGGTAATGTATTTTTGTATGACCTTTGAGCCAAGAATGACTTTTAACATTTTTAAAGGATTATAAACAAATACATAAAACAAGGAAAAATATAGGATAGAGATGGTGGCTGCAAAGCCTTAAATATTCACTCTCTGGTTGTGCTAGGCTAACCCATGCCCTCCTTCTCCCAACATATCTGTGTCCTAAACTCCAGCACCTGCAAATGTGACCTTACATGGCAAAAGGATATTGTAGGTGTGATTAAGGATGTTAAAATGTAGAGATCATCTGGGCATTCCAGGTGGGTCCCCCCATAATCACCAGTATCCTTATGAGAGGGACACAGGAGATGAGAAAGGGCTGGAGATCTGAAGACCAAAGCAGGACGCTGTAGTGATCAGCAGCCAAGAGACGCAGGTGGCCTCCAGATGCTGAGAAAAGTGAGGGGATGAACTCTCCCTCAGGGTCTCCAGAGAACAAGGTCCATGACTCCCTGACTTTAGCTCCGTTAGACTCAACTTAGACCTTTATCTCCCAGGACTATAGTAGAAAATAATGTGTATTCCTTCAAGCCACTGAATTAGCAATAATTTCTAGAAAGAAAGCTTCCGTCGTCACATACGAAATTTTCAAAGCATTTTGGATAATAGAGGAAAAATAATTCTGCTGGTAAGAGAATATCAAAAGATCTGTGAGGGGGGTATGGTCATGATTAACAGACTATAGAGGGAAATTCTACTTAGGGCTGGATTGCCCAAATTATGGTTATCACTGGGGTATTACTAGGTATACTTTTTAACAAAGTATTACATAAAATGTTGAAAACTAATAATGAAAAACATGTTGCTAGGAGGTACTGACCAAGTTGGGAAAAGCACTGTGAACAGAAGTCCTTAAGCACCATGCCTGCAAACCATTTTCCTTTTTTACTTGGAACTGTCGTGACAAACCAACCAAACTAGATTATTTCAAGTGGAGCCTCTGTTCTTCCAGTTACCAGTGCCACAAAAGAGGTGAACAGAGGAAAGAGAAACATGTGACGGGTGACAGGTGTTTCACTAGTCTCTGGTTGGAATGCATCATATATGTTTGCAAAACCCTTTAATTGCCAGTCTTTGAACCCCATTCCTCTAGTTCCAATAAAAGGTCAGGAAAAGTGTTTTCATAGGTTACTACATATCCATAATTATTACAGGAAACTATCAAAGGCCATTTAGTACAAAGCAAGATTAAGACTGATTATGGCCAAAACCGTTTTATTTCTATCAGCAGCACCAGCCCTACTGCTAACACAAGGGTTAAGAAATCAATTTAACCTTCCTGAATTAATCTGTTATATTACCTTCTATTGATCTTTTCTAATGCAAAGGTATTGCTGGCAAAATACAGTGGAGATTGTTTGACCTCTTTATTGTTGTAGGATATGGCAATTAATTTTTTATTGATATTCCAATTAGCTTTCTGCTCTTATGATGTTTTGCCTAAACCTTCCTTTAAAGTTCCCCTAAGTTTACAGGAGAAAGATCATCTAAGCCTGACTGTATTAAGAAGTGGAAGTAAAGAAAACATTTCTTATGCTGTGTACAAAATTGAGGTTACTCTAGGTTAACTGAATCTGATCCATCAAAGAGATAAAGATGCTGTAAATCATGAAGAATTAATCAAAAAGTTCTAATTGAAAAACAGGACCTTGCTAGTCTATTATAAAAGAGGAGAAAGTGCCAAATTAGCAGAGCAGAGAAGGGAAATCTGGAAGAAATTTTACAGATCATTGCTAACCTGATCTTTGTAAAGTGTTGTTATAGAGAAAAAACTAGGAGGAAAGCCCCAAGGAGCAAGATCTCAGGATTAGGGCCACCCAAGGAGAATCTCTAACAAAAGGAAATTGAGTTTCCTAATGGGAGGTGGTCTGCATGTGAAATTTTCAGATGTCCCTGCAGATCTAACACAAGGGGTGAAGTCTCAGTAATTACTAAAGGGTGACTTGAGACGAAGGTGACTGACCATCTAACAGACACAGCAGCGAGAGACGAGCTTTCAAGTTCAGCTCTGGAACAAACCCATCTAGCACCCTTTCCAACCATTCAGGTTAGAAATGTAAAAGAACATTTTAAAAAGCTATCCTCTGTCTACTACTAATCTCACCTGACCTTGAATAAGAAGAGGATGAGAGAATGGCTGGAAAATAAGACAAAGGTATGATAGGGACAGAGAAGAGGGCCAGAGTAGGTGATTAAACCGTTAATCTCACTGTGGGATTGTAAGTAGAAAAAAGTATGGGAGATCCCTGGAAGTTAACGATCACTCAAAAAAGGCTTTCTTAGTGACAGAACCATGCCCCCAAGCGTGAGACATGCCCCCAATCAAACAATGGTGGAAGGAGACCCACATCCTGTCCAGTGAGGTCAGTAAGTTAATGATTCCTAGGACATGCTTCTCTGCCCACACTAAAAACAAAAATATAGGGAAAGGTGACATTATACTGAAATGTGAGATGATTTATAATATTTAGTATGGGTTATGCACTCTTTGCTCATTTCCACCGCACAATGACAGACCCAGTTTGACCATGTAGGGACAAGAAAACTCCCCTGCTCAGATGGAGGAGGAGCTGGTGATGCGAGCTTGATGTCTTCTCCAGAATGAGGAGGGAAGTGGTCTTCTCCTCCTCCCCGCTGTCCCTTTGATTATAAAACTGTAGCCCACTAAGTTGGCAGGGTAGGAAACTACTTTGTCACACGCCCCAACCCCCACCCCCCGCGTTTTTATCTCTCACCAGCTTCCTATATTAATTGGCTCTTCCTTACCTATCACTCTGATTCTTGCTGAATTCTTTCTGCGCCAAGACAAAAGAACCTGCTCTTGACTCAGTCCCAAAAATGTGTTCTGCAGGTTTCAGGTCCAGCATGCTGGAAATGCCACTGGCAGGCATGAATGAAACCACAGGACAGTCAGAGTAGAGGGGCACTGATATGAGGAGAGGAGCTTAGAGGGTTTGGAAAAGAGAGAAGGCAAAGAAGAGGTGTGGTGTGTGCAAGTCCAAGGACACCCCACTTTAATGCTTCTACCTCCACCCAGAGTCAATAATTCTTTTGAAATGAGGGACTGGAGTTGGATTCAAATGCAACTTCACACTTTCATTAATTTTGTATATCTACATCTACAAATTCCAGGCAGTTTTCTGGAAGTGAAAGATAATGACTGTTTATTATTTAATGATTTTTATTTTTTCCACTGTCGGCCATTTGTTAATTACATACTTATTTAGAAAAATAAAAAATCTGATCGAACTTAGAATTTAGATGGCCAACATGTTAGAATTTAGATGGCCAACATGTTTTAGATTATTCCTTTAGAGCTGGTTTTCTTATACAAGGCACACTGAGGGTGTTGGGACATAAAAAATTGTGTGCTTTGGACCAGATTACATATTAATCTTAGATGTGATTCAAACATCAAAGTTTATTGTACAAAAGGTTAATAAATCCACAGCAGTTAGGCATTTGCTCTTGTCACTGAGGCATTAAGGTAATGCTGAATTACTATATTCCATCACTACACTGAAGTGCTTTTTGTATCTTCCTAAATTGTGCCAGTATTTATTTTTTAAAATCTATTTAGCTATATCCTTGAGAAAATCCTGAAGTCCTCAGATTTTGCCATGCCTAAAATATAAGTTAGCACAGGTTAATTTAGTATGTTTCAAGGCTGCCATAGAATTCATGGTAATATTTTTGCTTCTCAGAAATTGTCAAGCCAATCTTACAGTAAAAAAAAAATATATATATATATATACATATGTATATATATATATATTTACTATATCAGGGAAAAGGATTTGAAACCAATATGATTAGTTTCTATCTCCTGGAGAAGATAGAAGTTTTAATTTAAATACATTTTTATGAGACAATATTTGAGGAGGAATTTAAATGGAAAATGCCGCGACCTAGCAGAAGACCTAGATCTCCTTTATTTCCTTCAGTCATTCTCACAATACCCATTTCACTCTGGGCAGACAGAACACAACATAGCACGTGTTAGCTGTGCTTTACAACTAGTCACAAGTTCCTTATATTTAGGATTTGTAGCAAGATCTCTTTATAAACTCCAGCATGTCACACCGAAACGTAGCTGGACCTATGGTGCTGCTACCACCCCGTGTCCTCTGCCTGCCTTTTTTTCTGTAGAAAAACTTTAGTCAAAGAATAAATTTAATCAGAGAAGTGAGAAAATGCAGAAGCAAAGGGAAACAGTCAAACATGACCAAATACTCATAGTTTAGATATTAAGCCATGTCAAGAACCTTTGATTCTCCCTCCTATAGATCATGTTCTGAACCATGTCCTATGAGCTGTTATGTAGAGACTGAAACCCCGACCATGTGGAGGAAGTTAACTGCATGATGACCAGACTGTAGCCAGGATATAACCTGCCACAATTCTGAAGACTGGCCTCAAGGATTTGGGAGCAAACCGACACCCAAACTGAAGGTTAACTGGACTAAAAACAATCAAGACAACGCTGGTCAGACCATCACATGACCAATTTCAAGGTGACTGTCAGAGCTGACTGTGCTGTTTCTGCACATAGCCACCTCCCTCAGACTATAAAAACCCCTGCCCACTGGTTGTCAGTGGGGGAAGGCAGCCGTTGAACAGAAGTCCACCCTCCCCACCTCCGTTGCTGGCATACAAAATAAAGCAAACTTCCCTTTCCACCAACCTTGCCCCTTTATTGACTTTAGAGCAGCAAACAGCCAGATTCTACTTTCCACTGCAACATGAGTTAATTTTAAATATAAGCTCTTTATTTTATTGTTAGAAGATACTCTGTAATAGTTACTGGAACATATGAAGATATCTTCCTGTGATCCAACAGAAGCCTTGATTTAGCACCAAGAAGAGTAAGGAAAAAGGTTGAGCTTTTAGCTGCATAGACAGAGGTGTCCTAAGAAAACAGAGAATATGATAAAGGCTATAATATGAATAAAAAGAGCTGATTAACCTAGTCTCTAGTGGGTTAGTGTATTTATTAGTTATTAAAAGTGTATGAACTTGACCCAGTAAAATGCCATGAGCTTCATGAATAATAAATTAAGTCGTTAACATCACTCTCAATATCAAAGGCATCAGTGTTTGTTAAGTGAATATTCTCCTGAGTGTTTATTCTTAGAGGAACAATTGAGATGGCACATCTCTTTACTCAGACCTTACCATCTAGAGGTAAGCCTGAAAGCTTACCTTAAACACTGGTCACATTTAAATTGTAGTAAAGGAGACAGAGTTTCTTGTTTGAAACCCAGTGCTGAAGTACACTGAACACTTAGGGCAACAAAGGTAAAAGGAGGGTGACTGAGGAGTGAAGTCAAGAATGAATAGTTTTCAGAGGTGATCATAGTCACTCTAGATTCCAAGAGGGTGATGACTAGTTGGTCTAAACACACTTCAGCCTGATAATTCTTATTACTATGTACTATACCCTACACGCTTTAGGCAAAAATAACAACAACAAAAAAATTACCTTTTTATATGCCTTCTATAATTAAAAGTTTTAGGATATATCGTGTCTGGGACTGTGTGAAAAAAATAGATGTGAGGTTACCTAACTGGTGATTCCAACATTCAAATGGATAGATATACCACATAAACAACACATGCAAGTATATATGTTTATAAGATATATGTACATATCTTGCATGAAGTATGTACTACAATATAAAATAAAAAACTACTTCAAAACATAAGAATTTTATCATTTTAGTTGAAAATCAAAGCTTAATTATAATGTGAAGAAAACACATAAATCTGAGAAAGTATTCAGAATATTCTCATATAGTTATGATAAATAATGGTGATGAATGTTGATTTCTCCACATCCTTTTTAGGGGGACGTGTGAGCACCAGAGAAGTGGAAGTACCACAGAACAGATGCTGTGGGAAGTCCCTGGGGTGCTGAGTAGTTTTACTCCACTTGGTTTTTAGTTGCAAATATTCATCTCAAAGCTTAAAGGTCTCTAATTAGAATACAATAAGAAGAGAACTATAACCCAAGAGCAAACCTTTTTACCAGATGGTTGTTGAGAAATTTCACTGTAATAAACATGATAAGGCTACAAAAGAGAAACAGAAGGGCAAAAATTAGACAAAAATTTCTATTTCTAAATTTATAAGTTTGCAATCTTTCTGCATTCATCCTTAAACATATCTAATGTTATTTTTTATAATACTATAAAGTAAAATTTTCTTTTTTGGGGATTAAATGTAACAAGCTAAATAATAGCCGCTTTTTAAATTTAATAATTTTTATTATCTGGTAGATGTATTAGGCCTGGGTCTAAAAAGCACTAATGCACTGCTCTCATCTGTAATTTGTTAATGAGTTTTCAAACTCATTATATGACTACATAAGATACTAAATTAAGAAAGTATCAATTATAAAGAGAATATGCACTCTAAGAATACCACCTATAATTAAAAAGTATGCTGGAGTCCCTCAAACACATGGTTTTAACATTTAAATCAGAAATTAATTTACATTAAATACCTTTATATTAAAATATTTGTTTCAAAGACAGTACAAGAAATTATCTTCTCTGGAAGTTTATGTAAATCACACAAGGTTACTATTTTACAAGTATATTTTGCCCTCTTACAGTAATTTTCTGAGTTACTTATCATGATAGCATAATGAAATAAATATTTACTACATCATTATAAAACAACTATAATTTTAAGAAAGAAATAAATATATGCTGGTTTTACATCCTTCTAAAATACTGGCATAGTGATTCAAATAACTTCCTTAGCATACTGATTTTATAAGCCCAAAATATAGGTAGCCATGTTTTAGGTCAAAATTTCATAATATTAACTAGATATTGAATTTTCTACCCCAAAATATTCCACTTAGGAATGAAGATTGTTTTGAGCTGAGAGCAATTATTTCTCTGCCCTCTCCCTTTCTATCTAAAAGTAGGACATAATATTTCCCTTTGCAAAGGGTCACTTTTTCCAAAACCAGGAAGAGGAGGATGACTCGGTCACTGGAGACAGTTCCATTCAACAAATAAGGCATCAAATCGAGTCTGCATAATGTATCTTACTAAATAACCCTTATCTTCCCTTTGTTCCCCCATACGGTTTGCCTATATTTACCTATACCAATTTAGGGCCCTAGAAACATACACTTCCCCTTTCTTTGTCTTGCTACTTCACGGTTTATTGCCCTTTGTTAAAATGATATATAAGCTCCCAGATCAATCCACTTGTTTGTGGTTTTCACTTCTTTTCTGTGAGGCGCCCTGTATGCATGCAAACCCAACCTTTCTGCTGTTAATCTTCCTTTTATCAGTTTTATTTGCAGGCTCCTGTTACTGAACCTAAGAGGACAGAGGAAATGTTTTGCTGTTGTTGCTGTTTTACCTCCTCTACACTATTAAAACATGGTGAAAAAACTAAGTTTGAGCAGGAAATAAGGTTGGGAAACCCAAGATAAACCTGATTCATGTGTCTCTCTATTTTCGTATCTTGACATACTTACTAAATCTCTGAAAAGAATAAATTCTCATTTTCTATTTTATCAACACATAATGGATACAAAATCTACCTGGGACCAGCATGGGTCAGAAGTCATCTGGGATCTACAGAATACACAGACTACATAGGACTGATCAAATAATCCAGGTTCAAGCAGAAGGTAAGAGAAGGGGAACCCAAAACATAATTATGACATGATATAGAGTGAGCACTTGTTATTCACGTTGTACTGACTAAGTCAGTTATAATCTATGTGGCCTGCCTTCCTTTTCCTGTTCACTGGGCACCTGCAATTGCCAGACATCTCTATGGATATTACATGTCCATTTGTAAACCTTTGCTTAATTCCTGTGTGTCTTAATCATGGAAGTAAACTTCCATAAGCTTCCATTACCTCATCAGTAAATATGTTAGTAATAGTAAGCAGCACTTAAGGTTCCTGTAAGAATCAGGAGATCATGAATATAAAATATGTATGTGAGGCCCCAAATGAACAATAGATATTATTATTATTATCATCATCAATAATTTATTAGGATAAGGGTTTATAAGTCCTCACAGCACTAAATTGTGCAATTTGAGAGGAAATGGCACACTCTGAACCATATTAAGATAGTAACCTTGTTGCAGGAGATTTAAACAAAGCATAAAGAGGTCATTAATTTCTTAATCACTGAAACCAGACTCTTGAATCTCTAATTTACCCACCAGTGCCATGATAAGTTTGGGACCAACCTGACCAAATTTAAATCCCAGCTCTAATTCTTAGTAGCATTTAAAATGTCTGGAAATTTTTGATGTTGTTAGCCTCCTATTTCTTATCTGAAAAATGGTAACGATAAGAGCACACTTGAGTTAAGGCACAGAAAGCACTCAAAATAGCTCATTTGCACTGGTGGTCAGCAAATGTTTGTGATCCTCTTTAGTACTGCCAGTAGTTCATCACCTTGGAAAATTATATGCCACAATTTCATTTTCAGAGCTGGTATCTGCAGAGATACTGAGAACCCGCAGGATCCATGAAAAAGCAATACAGGAAGAGCATTAGTTGGTTTCCAAGTTTCATAGAGAGGAGGGTATTGGTAACAGTCCCTGCAGTTTAAGTTCAGATGATCTCAGCTTCCCTACTTAATCATAAACTACTTAACTAGGTTTGTTTAAAAAATCCTTGACTAGAACCAAGACTGGTTCCAAATTATGTGATAGTAGCAAGAGCAACCAAAATCCAAGCAGCAGCAATTGCAGCAATTATTGCAAATTTTGTGAAGGAATTCATCGATATCAATTAAAAAACGGAAAATTTCCATTTTCCAAGTGGCCAAAAAAATCGACCTTATTTTGTCTTCTATGTGTTGGTCTTGTCATTTTACAAGTGTTTATTATTAGTAGGGGTACATTAGCATTTTCTTTGTTGGCTGACCTTTTCATTTGTTAGTTTTTTTCTTTTTAAATTACATACTTCTAGTTTTTATAACAAAATAAACATATTTCCCCTTTTATTGGCATTTTATTACTTTTAATGAATATAAAAGTAAGTAAATGAACAAGGGTGCTGGCTAAATAAATGTGGACCCCTAAATGTGCCATGTGATCTATATGTCACTGAATAGGAAACTGGAGAATTGCATTCTAGCTCTGTCCTGTCATGATAAACAACATGAAACTGTGAGCCTCCTAATGAGGTCTCTATTTTGTAAGCAAGCAAGCAGGGTGAAATAAGGACATCTTATTGCTGCTAGCGCAGGAGGGAAGACGGTGAGGGCTGCTCCAGGCCTATGCAGACCATGTGTTTCTGGGCTTTGCGCTAGAATCGCTCACTATCTCTGCCTCTATACAAGGTCTTTTGCCTCTGACTGGATGACTTGACACATTGCTCTCTGTTTACTGAGGCCGCCTGCCAGTCCCTGAAGATAAAAGAAATCACCTAAGTCCCAACTGCCACAGAAAAACAAAAATGACTCATGTCATTGCAGTGCTTCTGATGATGAGAAACTTCTGCTTGATTTTTTTGGAGAACATGACAGTGAATCAGAATCTTTTATTGAGCCAATCACAGCTCAAACGTCAATACAAACAAAACAAACAGAAACCGTGAAAGCAAGGAAATATTTTCAGGAAATAATCCAAGTAGTTTACAAGTCTCAAAACACTAGGCACAACCTTCAATAAAAAAGAGACTTATCAGAGGATTACTATAGTAGAATAAAAATTTCCATACATCCTGGGGGATAATAAATCTGTCTCTCAAATTTTCCCCTAACATATTACTGTGAAAACATTCAAACACAGAATAAAATTGGGGAAGATTGTTACAGGGAAGACATTCTATACCCACCAACCAGATTATACCATGTTTGCTTTTACCATGTATCTGCCCAGTATCCATTCCCCTAACCATCCACTAGTCCATCTTACTTTCTGTTGCACTGCAAATCCCAAGATGTCACTATAGTTTCTATGAATACTTCAGCATGTGTGTCACTGCATGGTTGAATGTTCACTTATACTTTTTCTCTTGATATTAAATTTACACACAATAAATAAATATTAACTACTCACTGAGTTTTAACAATTACACCCACACACATCTTAGGACTTATGAGCAAAGAAGGAAAGTGAATTTTAGATTTTTTAACATTTAGCAAAACCACTAAGGCTAATAATGGAATTTAAAAAGCAGTATTCCAAGGTTAAAATTTTATCAGCAAATATCTCTGAAGAATTTTCTGCAGCTCTGAAATTATTTAAACGACTGAACATGACGTGGAAAGGAAGCAACTGGAAGAATAATAAAGTACATGTGCATATTTACCAAAGTGGCAGCAATAATGAGGGAACCGCTGGAATCCATGAGCTGCAAAATAACAACAAAAATAAATATATTTTTCAGCTTGGAAAATAAAGTAATTCTTGGAGAGAAATTCTCCAGATAACTGGGGATATATGATTCAAAACAGTTCAACTTTGCCAGAATTGGCAACTAACAACAGCATGTGTTTTAGGGGGAAGATGGGGAACTTTGAATTACATGAACTTTACCATATGAGTTCAAGCAATTCAGAGAAATTCTCCCTGGAAAGCAAAGTCCATGTTTGGATTAGGGAGGCTTTATATCATACTAGTTTTCACAGGCAAGTTTTGACAATTTTTTTTTTTTTCAGAGCAGTTTAAGCTTCACAGCAAAATTGAGCCAAAGGTACAGAGACTTCCCATATACTCCTTGATCCCCCAAGTGCACGGATGCCCCAATTATCAACATCCTGCATCAGAGCGGTACACTGGTTCACAACTGATGAACTTACACTATGTGTCATAATCATTCAGAGTCCACCTTAGGGTTCACTATTGCTGTTGGACATTCTCTGGGTTTGGAGAAATGTATAATGGCATGTATCCTCATTAGAGCATCATGCAGTGTTTTTCCACTGCACAAAAAATCCTCTGTGGCTCCCCATTCATCCTTCTCCTTCCCCTCAATCCTTGGTAACTACTGACATTTTCACTGTCTTCACAGTATTGTCTTTTTCAGAATATCATATAGTTGGAATTATATAGTAGGTAGCCTTTTCAGATTGGCTTATTTCACTTAGGAATAGGTATTTAAGATTCTTCCATGTCTTTTCATAGGTTGATAACTCATTTCTTTTTTCTTTCTTTTCTTCCTTCTTTTTTTTTTTTTTTTCTGGTCTGCCCTGTGGGATATGGATTTCCCTGGCCAGGGGTCAGGGATCAGATCTGAGCCACAGTTGCAACCTATACTACAACTGTGGCAACACCAGATCCTTAACCCCCTATGCTGCGCTGGGGTCGAACCTGGGTATCAGAGCTCCAGAGATGCCGCCAATCCTGTTGTACTACAGCAGGGACTCCAATAGCTCATTTAAGTGTTGAATACTCTTCCAGTGTCTGCTTGTAGTTTATTTATCCATTCACCCAGTGAAGGACATCTTCCAAGTTTTGGCAATAAGGCTGCTGTAATCACGTATACATTTCTTTTTGCATAAGTTTTGAACTCTTTAGGATAAATAGCAAGTGCAATTTCTAGACTGTATGGTAAGAGCATGTTTGGTTTTATAAGAAACAACCAAACTCTCTGCACCATTTTACTCTGAACTCATTTTACACTATGAATGAAAGTTCCTGTTGCTCAACATCCTTACCTCGTTGTAGTTTTGATTTGCATTTCCCTAATAATTAGCGATATTTCCCATTGGCAATCTGTATATCTTCCTTAAAGAAATGTCTATTCCTGTCTTCTGCCCATTTTTTGATTGGGTTGTTTTTTTGTTTGTTTGTTTGTTTTGCTTTTGAGTTGTATAAATTGTTTCCATAATTTAGAGATTAATCACTTGTCATTTTAGAGATTAAGCATTGCAAACTATTTTATCCCATTCCATAGGTTGTCTTTTTAGTTTTATTTTTTTTTATGGTTTCCTTTTCTGTGCAAAAGCTTGTCAGTTTAATTAGGTCCCGTCCATTTATTTTTGTTTTTATTTCTATTGCCTTGGGATACTGACCTAAGAAAACATTTGTAAAGTTGATGTTAGAGAATGTTTTGCCTATGTTCTCTTCTAGGAGTTTTATGGTGTCTTGTCTTATGTTTAAGCCTTTAAGCCATTTTGAGTTTATTTTTGTGCATGGCATAAGAGTGTATTCCAGCTTCATTGATTTACATGTGGCTGTCCAGTTTTCCCAGCATCACTTGCTGAAAAGACTGTCTTTTTCCCATTTTATATTCTTGCCTCCTTTATCAAAGATTAACTGACCATAGGTATCTGGTTTTATTTCTGAGTTCTTTATTATGTTCCATTGGTCTGTATGTCTGTTTTGGTATCAGTACTTCACTGTCTTGATTACTGTAGCTTTGTAATATTGCATAAAGTCTGGGAGAGTTATGCCTCCTACTTAGTTTTTGTTCCTCAGGATTGCTTTGGCAAATCTATGTCTTTTGTGGTTCTATATAAATTTTTGGACTGTTTGTTCTACTTCTGTGAAAAATGTCATGGGTAATCTGATAGGGATTGCATTGAATCTGTAGATTGCTTTAGGTAGTATGGCCATTTTTATAATATTAATTTCTCTAACCCAGGAGTGTGGAATATCTTTCCATTTCTTTGAGTCCTATTTAATTTCCTTGATTAATGTTTTATAATTCTCAGCATATAAGACTTTCACCTCCTTAGTCAGGCTTATTCCCAGGTATTTGATTTTTTTGGGTGCAATTTTAAAAGGTATTATATTTTTGTATTCCTTTTCTAATATTTCATTGTTAGTATAAGAAACACGACTGACTTCTGAATGTTAATCTTATACCCCGCTACTTTGCTGAATTTGTTGATCACTTCGAGAAGTGTTTGAGTTGAGTCCTTAGGGTTTTCTATATATAGTATCATGTCACCCGCATACAGTGACAATTTTATCTCTTCTCTTCCATTTTGGATATCTTTTATTTCTTTGATTTGTCTGCTGTGGCCAAGACTTCCAATACTATGTTGAATAACAGTGGTAAGAGTGAATATCCTTGTCTTGTTCCAGATTTTAATGGGAAGGCTTTGAGCTTTTCTCCATTGAATATTATATTTGCTGTGGGTTTGTCATAAATGGCCTTTATTAGGTTAAGGTATGTTCCTTCTATACCCATTTTAGTAAGAGTTTTTATCATGGATAGATGCTGGACTTTGTCAAATGCTTTTTCTGCATCTATTGATATGATCATGTGCTTTTTGACTTTTCATTGGTTAATGTGGTATATGACATTGATTGATTTGCATACGGTGAACCATCCTTGTGAACCTGGGATGAATCCCACCTGGTCGTGGTGTATGAGATTTTTTATATGTTGTTGGGTTTAGTTGGCTAAAATTTTATTGAGAATTTTTGCATCTATATTCATCACAGATATTGGCCTATAGATTTCTTTTTTCATGGTGTTTTTGTCCGGTTTTGGTATTAGGGTGATGATGGCATCACAGAATGTCTTTGGGAGTGTTCCTTCTTCTACAACCTTTTGGAAAAGTTTAAGGAGGATGGATGTAAGTTCCTCTTTGTATGTTTGGTAGAATTCACCTGTGATGCCATTCAGTCCTGAACTTTTATTTGTAGGGAGTGTTTTTAATGACAATTCAATTTCATTTCTAGTGATCGATCTGTTCATTTGATCTATTTCTTCTTGATTCACTTTTGGCAGGTTGTAAGACTTCAGAAAGTTGTCCATTTCCTCTAGGGTGTCAAATTTGTTGGCATACAATTGTTCATAGTATTCTCTTATGTTTTTTTGTATTTCTGCAGTCTCCATTGTGATTTCTCATTTTTCATTTATTTTATTTGGGGTTTTTTTCATCTCTTCTTGGTGAGTCTGGCCAGAGGTTTATCAATTTTGTTTACCCTTTCAAAGAACCAGCTCTTGGTTTTATTGATTTTTCCTATTTTTTTTTTTTTTTTTTGCCTTTTTGCCTTTATCTAGAGCCACACCCGCAGCATATGGAGGTTCCCAGGCTAGGGGTCTAACAGGAGATGTAGCTGTAGCTGCCGGCCTTCGCCACAGCCACAGCAACGCGGGATCCGAACCATGTCTGCAACCTACACCACAGCTCACGGCAACACCGGCTCCTTAACCCACTGAGCAAGGCCAGGGATCAAACCCGCAACCTTGCGATTCTTAGTCGGATTCGTTAACCACTGACCCACAAAGAGAACTCCTTTCCTATTGTTTTTTGAATCTCTATTTATTGATTTCCTCTCTGATCTTTATGATTTTCTTCCTTCTGCTGACTTTAGGTTTTTTTGTTCTTTTTCTAATTCATTTAGGTGGTTTGTTAAATTGTCGATTTGATATTTTTCTTCTTTTGTGAGGAAGGCCTGTATTGCTATGAATTTCCCTCTGAGTACTGCCTTTGCTGTATCCCATAGATTTTGAGTGACTGTGTCTTGAGGTATTTTTTAATTTCCTTCTTGATTTCCTCATCGACCCATTCATTTTTTAGTAATATGTTGTTTAGTCTCCATGTAGTAAGTTTTTTCTCATTTCTCTTCCTGTGGTTGATTTCTAGTTTCATGCCATTGTAGTCAGAGAAGATTTTTGAAACAGTTTTTGTACTCTTAAATTTGTTGAGGTTATCTTTGTGATACAGTATGTGGTCAATCCTTGGGAATGTTCCATGTGCACTTGAGAAGAATGTATATTCTGATTTTTTTTTTTTGTATGCAATGTCCTGAAAATGTTAAGTCTAACTTTTCTATTGTGTCCTTTAGGATCTCTGTTGCCTTACTGATTTTATGCCTACAGAATCTGTCCATTGATGTGAGTGGAGTGTTAAAGTCTCCTACTATTATTGTATTCCCATCAACTTCTCCTTTTATGTCTGTTAGTATTTGTTGTAGGTATCTGGGTGCTCCTATATTAGGGGCATATATATTGATGATTTTAATATCTTCCTCTTGAATGGATCTTTTTACCATTAAATACTGTCCATCTTTATCTTTCTTTATGACCTTCCTTTTAAAGTCTATGTTGTCTGATATGAGCATTGTAATTCCTGCTTTCCTGTCTTGTTCATTGGCATGAAATATCTTTCCCAGCCCCTCACTTTCAATTTATATGTGTCCTTTGCCCTAAGGTGATTCTCTTGTAGACAGCAGATTGAAGATTTTTGATTTTTTATCCATTCTGCCACTCTGTGTCTTTTGAATGGAGTATTCAGTCCATTGACATTTAAGGTAATTATTGATAGATGTATTTATTGCCATTTTAAACCTTGTTTCCAGTTGCTTTTATGTTTCTCCTTTCTTGCTTTCTTTTTTTTGGTTGGATGATTTCCATTTATTTTATGCTTGTGTACTTTTCTGTTTAGTTTTTGTGAATGTAATGTTTGGTTTTGATTTGTGGTTGCCCTACTTTTTAAGTATGTTAACCCCTTTTTGTATCTGTTTGCTTTAGCCTGATAGTCATATAGAACCAAAAACAGTATTTTAAAAAAGTCTATATTCACTTACTTTCCTTCCTCACATTCTGTGATTTTAGAGTCCTTTTTTAACATCTTCGTGTTCGTCCTTTTGGTGTTCCTTGTATTTATCATCGATTTTAGAGTATTTTTTTCCACTTTAGGTCTATATGCTGTCTTATTTAAGTGATGGCTTTCCAATTGCATTTTCCTCCATCCTATTTCTTCTTTTTTTCTTAATTTGTTTAGAGAAACCCTTTCAGTATTTCTTTTAGAATGGGTTTATTATTGCTGTACTTTTTTAGCTTTTGTTTGTTGGAGAAATTCTTTATTTCCCCTTCTATTTTAAATGATATTCTTGCTGGATATTCCTTTTACCTTTCAAAACTTTGAATATATCTTGCCACTCTCTTCTGGTCTTCAGTGTTTCTGTAGAGAAATCAGCTTATAGCATTATGGGCATTCCCTTATAATTAATGCATTGTTTTTCTCTTGATCCCTTTAGAATCCTCTCTTTATTTTTAACTTTTGCCATTTTTACTATAATATGTCTTGGTGTGGGCCTATTTAGGTTCAAGTTGATGGGGTGCTGTATGCTTCCTGTGTCTTGTTGTCAGTTTCCTTTAGATTTGCAAAGTTTTCAGAGATAATTTCCTCAAATATATTTTCAATCCCCTTCTCTTATTCTTCTCCTTCTAGAATTCCTATTATGCATAGATTGGCCCACTTTATATTATCCCATAGATCTCTAATATTGCTTTCATGTTTTTTCATTTGGTTTTCTGTCTGCTGCCCTGATTGGGTCCTTATTTTATCTTCTAAGTCCCTAATTTGTTCCTCTGCATTATTCATTTTGCTCTTTAGTGTCTTCAGCTCAGTTTGTGTCTCCAAATGAATTTTCTAATTTTTCTATGTCCCTCCTTATATTTTCTACTTCCTTTCTAAAGAAATCTGCATTACAGTTCAATCTGCTCTTAAATCCTTGTTATTCATCCTTAATTCCTTCAGTATTTTCATTATCTCCCTTTTGAACTCAATGCCTGTCAGACTGCAGAGGTCTGTTTCATTGTTTTCTGCTTCATGTGAATTCTGTTCCTTTAACTGGGAATGTTTTCTGAGATTCTTCATCTTGCTTATGGTTTTCTTTTTATGTGAGTTTAGGAAAGCCAAACCACACTCTTGGAGGGCCACTTCTAAGCAAGAGCACCCCTTTGTATTTTGTAGGGGTTACTATTTATTTTTGGCATGGGAGTTTGAATATTTGCTGTTTGTTTCTTTGGCATAAGTAGGTTGCTGTCCCCAGGGTGCTGAGTGTGTTTCCAGGGAGGAGGCAATAGGTAGGGCTAGTAGTCAGTCCCTGGTTTCTGGGCTCTTACAGCAGCAAGGACCTGAAGGAAGGTGGCACAGGCTACTCCTACTTGCAGGACCCTGGGAAGTGGTAATGAGCCTAGGCATATTCACAAGGTACCAAGAGCATTTGGCATTGGCAGCAGCAGGGTGTGTGAGTTCCCACGGGAGTGAGAACAACAATAGGTAGTGTTGGATTGCAATGCCCTCCTCTGAGGTGACTGGATTCGCTACTGCTGCCTGTTCAGGGTCCCCTAGTTGTAGTTGGCCACACACATCTCTGGAGTCAGTGATAACTGTGGTGGTTTACCCCACCAAATGTAGGCCATGCAAGAAACACACCCTCCCACTTAGCCCACACTGGAGGTGCTGCAGGATCCTGGGAAGTGACAGAGATCAAGTGTGTGGGCATTGCCAGATCATTCGGCAGAGGCAGCAGCAGGGCTGGTATGCTTCCAAGGGTGCTAGGTCAACAAAAGGTACTTTTCATTCATGATGTCCTCCTCTGTTTTGCCCTTGAGGTGACTGGGGCTACAAGTGGTGCCTGCTCACAGACCCCTAGTGGTGGCGGGCCACACACATCTCTGGAGCCAGAAATAACTGTGGTGGTTTACCCTCCCATCCCCCCCATAGATCATGCAAGAAGCACCTTATCCTGCTTAGCCCCCACAGGAGGTGCTACACCAGCTGTTCCTAGTTGTAGGATCCTAGGAAGGGACAGTGATCAAGCATCTGGGCACTTCCCAGAGCATTTGACAGTGGCAGCAGCAGGGTTGGTGTACTCCCAGGGAAGGAAGAGCAACAACAGGTGGTATCCCATTCTAATGTCCTCTGTGGTGCCCTCTGAGGTGGCTGGGGCTGTAGGTGGTTCTTGTTCAGGGATCCCCAGTGGCAGTGGGCCATGCCCACCTCTGGAGTCAGAGATAACTGTGGTGGTTTGTGCCCACCACCTGCAGACCACGCAAGAAGCACCCAGTTCTGCTTAGCCCACATAGGAGGTGCTGCACAATCTGCTTCTAGTTGTAGGGTCTTGGGGAGGTACAGTGATCAAGCACCTGGGTGCTGCCTAGAGTGTATGGCAGTGGCAGGTGCAGGGCAGGTGTATTCCCAGGAGGGTAAGAGCAATAATGTCTGGTGCATGGTTTCAGTGCCCTCTTTTTTTTTTTTTAAGCCAACCCCTGAAGTGACTGTGGCTGCAGGGGGAGCTCACTCACAGGCCAACAGTGATGGCAGGCCATGCCTCCCTTGCCTCCGAGATGACTGCCATCGTCCATACCTGCTGCATGTAGATCATATGAAAGGCACCATGTTGCACTTAGCCCCCACTGCCCTAAACCCACACAAGAAGTTCCCAGCCACCCACAGCCTGCACAAGAAGTACCCAGTCTTCCAAAGCCCGAGCATGTGGCTTCTCTGCATCGGAGGCTCCCTACCATTTGAGAACCAAAGCAGGCATGTGAAGGGAGGTTCCTATGGTGGTTTGCTCCTCCTCCTCTCACCCACCCCAACAATGGAGCCTTGCTTCTCCATCCCAGACCTTTTCCTGGGTTCCCTCTGACATGGTTTCTACTCCCCAACCAGTAACACATTGCTCCCCTGCCCATGATGCATGGCTCCTTAGCCCCTTAAGCTGTTCCCACACAGCCAACCCTAGTCCTCTCCCCAGGACTGACTTCCCAAGCCTAAGTCACAGTGCCCAGCTCCTGCCCTAGCGTCTCAGGCTGTGGTGTCTGGGACGGTGGTGCAGATGATCTTGTGGTTCTCATCCTGCCTTGTCCTCCTCAGTCCAGCCGCTATGCTTTTCTCAAAGACTTTAAGGTCCCTCTTTCTCGGCTGATTTCCCTGTCGGTGTGTTAGGTGGATTCCCAAGGCGTGGGTTCCTTTTCTTCTTCACAGCTCCCTCTCAGGAATGCTAGTCCCATGCTGATTCCTTTTCTCTCTCTTTGTTTTTTCTTTCTTTTGTTCTACCCAGTTATGTCAAGAGTTTCTAGCCCTTTTTGTAGGTTTAAGTTCTTCTGCTAGCATTTGGTAGGTGTTCTGTGTGAGCTGTGTTTTCTTTATGTGTTTATGGGTGCAGGTGAATGTGACGTCTTACTCCTCCGCCATCTTGATTCATGCCCCCACTTTGGACTGTCTTTAGTGAGTTAACTCCTCTCTTTCACTTGGTGTTAGCTGAGCTCTTCATGGATTTCGGATTTCACTGGGATGGGGGCTTGGCTAAAAGTAATAGTACTTTTCCTCATATGCTCTCATCATACAAGATCTCAGAGCATTTTCTGGAGGTCCTTCATTAGGCTATTCACTCAGAAAACAAAGATGAGGTTCTGCCTTGTGCTGACTACCAGTAGGAAATGGCCGGTCACTGGCTAGTCCTTTTTAGAATTTTGATAAGACACTCACCATACTGGTTGTGTTGCTTCTCTTTATCTACTGAAAAATCTGCCATACTATCTGTTTTAAGGATGCTGGCTTTTTCAAACTTTAGGGGAGGCTGAACTGCCACTTGAACTTCAGTTTCACTCTCAGCAGATATACTAGAGTTCAGACTATCTGTGGTAGGTTTGTAAGCAAAATAGTGCCTCTGATATGCCTGGTAGAAGAAACACCATGCAGTGTTTTGTTGGAAAACAGTGTTCTCTTTGACAGTAATTATTTAAGCTTTGAGAAGTAACTTCTTGCTGAGTTCTCCAAGAAAGACTTGACCGTAGGAACCCACATCATGATTGGACCTTCCAGCTCAAAAGAATGCAGATATTATCTTTCAAGCCCTACAGCTCTGTGCACGAGGCAGAATTCTATCACTAAACAACAGTGCTAATTTCAAAAGTAGCAGAGGCGTTCCCTTTGTGGCTCAGTGGTTAACGAATCCAACTAAGAACCGCAAGGTTGTGGGTTCGATCCCTGGCCTTGCTCAGTGGGTAAAGGAACCGGCGTTGCCGTGAGCTGTGGTGTAGGTTGCAGACGCAGCTCGGATCCCACGTTGCTGTGGCTGTGGCAAAGGCTGGCAGCTATAGCTCCTGTTACACCCCTAGCCTGGGAACCTCCATATGCCATGGTGCAGCTCTAGATAAAGGCAAAAAGACAAAAAAAAAAAAGTAGCAGATAGCAGGTCTTGAATGCAGTGTAGTATCACAAGAAAGATGTATAAGCCACTCATATTTGCAATATACCTATTTCTGCTTCCATCCTCAGGTGGTGTTTCATATGATGGTTGTCCACAATGGCAATATTCATGTCTGTTTTATAGATAGTTATGCACTGTAACCTGCTATTTGTCAGAACTGGATGAGCACAATGTAACATTACCCCTGAGGAGAGGCCTTGAACAATAGTAGTGAGGAAAATCGTGCTAGCAGGTAGAATTTCCAATAACCCATCAATTTCTTTTCTCTGGTTGGAAATATATATGAACAGAAATACGTTTATAAGTTTTTCTCTATCAGTTACAAGTCGGGTTGCAGGATGGTGAGAATCTTGGAAGAAACAAGATTGAAAGATTGGTCACAAGGGCCCCTTAAATGGAGGTAAGAAAGAAGCCCTCTCAGAATGCACCCAGATGTGTGCAATATTTCTAAGTCATGTAGGTGCTCAAGAGAATTCCTTCTTTAAAGAAAACTCTCAAAAATAAAATGGAAAGAATAATTCATGTTGTGGATTTACATTCAGCTATTTTTTGAAACTTTATCAATGTCAGCTAAAGAGATCATGCATATAATCATAAATCATCAATCCTGCATGAAATCCTTTCCTACCTAACATAGCCAAACTGAATTGTTCCCTTTACTGTGGCATAACTGATATACCATAATTATGTAGCATAATTATATAGCATAATTTTGAATTCAAGAACTTAGAAGTCTACCATTTTCTTCTTACTTTAAGTCAGTTCTCAAAATAAATGCTAATATTTACTAGCCTTGTACATTTACTTTCTCCTAAACAGATAAGTTTACTTCTATGTTTGTCTGTGAAAGGTGCTGCCATCAAAACCAAATTAAACTGCCAGCTACTTTGGAAGGGCTATTTCCAGCCAACAATAATCTCTCTTTCCTCAAAATTCTACTATTTTTCAGCTCTTTAGTTGTCTCTCTATTATCAAATGCATCTTTCCCTTTCAACATTATTTGACAGATTTTTCAGATTGTCCTAACACAAAAATCATCAGGGAAATTACAAATTTTCTCCTTTTTATTTATTTATTTATTTTTGCTTTTTAGGGCTGCACCTGTGAACATATGGAGGTTCCCAGGCTAGGGGTCGAATCGGAGCTATAGTTGCCAGACTACGCCACAGCCACAGCAATGTGGGATCTGAGCCGCATCTGTGACCTATACCACAGCTCAAGGCAATGCCAGATCCTTAACCCAGTGAGAGAGGCCAAGGATCGAATCCGCAAACTCATGGTTCCTAGTCAGATTCATTTCCGTGGCACCGTGACAGGAACTGCTGATTTTTTTTTTTTTTATCTTGTACACAAATGGGTACAAGAAATAGTATCGGGTACAGTAATAGGTTCTTAGTATATGTGTTCAGTAAATGTGGATTTTTAAAATTAATTTTGCAAACTGCAGTTTGAGCTATCGATCTCATGCTCTGAACATCTTAGGTTATAGCCTTTAATCTAGTCTAATAGTTATTATTAGCGTAAAAATTATATACAACAAACATAAACACATACATTCACACTATTCACACATATATTTCTTTCTTTCTTCTTTCTTTCTTTCTTTTTTTTTAATTTTTAGTGCTGCATCTTTAGCATATGGAAGTTCCAAGGCTAGGGGTCAAATCAGCCTACACCACAGATACATCAACATGGGATCTGAGTCGCACTTGTGACCTACACTACAGCTCACAGCAAAGCCGGATCCTTAACCCACTGAGCAAGGCCAGGGATCGAACCCACATCTTCATGGATACTGCTCAGGTTCATTATCACTGAGCCACAATGGTAACTCCCACACATATATTTCATTCAATAAATTTAACAGTCGAGTGTATATAATGCTTATAGTGTAGTTTACAAAAATGTGTACAAATATTTGCATTAGAAATATATAAATTTATGTATATTCATATGTAAATTTGACATTAACTACTGTAACAGAGATAAATGACAAAAATGTTTAACAATTCAAATAAACCAAGTGCAAAAATTATACTTTTAATACATGGAAGAATTTAAAATTTGGAAAACAGTTTATATTGAAGAATATTTTTGGAATGGGTAGGAATATTATTATGGTTATATTAAAAATAACTATGATAAATACATATGGACTGTTTAAGTGTCAAATAAGTTGTTTTCCTGAATTTGCTTTAAAATTCTCAAGTAATAATGGATCAGCACAGAATTGGTTTGATTGTAGCTATTACTACAGATTAGAGTTAGGAACGTTGACAGTTCTCTCGTGTTGTATATGTATACATGTGTGAACATTTCTGTAATACAATGTGCTGAACTGCAATGTTTTTCTACTCTCACTCAAGTTAAATAAAAGGCCAGTCCAGTTATTTCCCTTGAACTTGGATTTTCATGTACTAGCATATTAATAAGCACATTAATTTCACATTCTCTTACTTTTTTAAACCATTTATTACTAAAACTTTCCTTGCTGTCTGCTCAACATTGTTTTCATTCACCAGTAATTGTAATGTGTGTGTATGTGTGTGTGTATATATATATATATATATATATATATATATATATATACAAAACAAGAATGAGCATTTTTTTCATTATTATCTTTTTATATATTTACTCTCCTTGACAGGTAAGATTTTAAAAGAGCAAATCAAATTTATGTTTACTGGAGTTTCTGTCATGGCTCAGAGGTTAACAAATCTGCTAGCATCCATGAGGACACAGGTTCAATCCCTGGCCTTGTTCAGTGGGTTAAGGATCCAGCGTTGCCATGAGCTGTGGTGTAGGTCATAGATAGGGCTCAGATCCAAAGTTTCCAGCTAGCCCTGTGGCCTAGGCTGGCTGCTGTAGCTGCAATTCGATCCCTAGCCTGGGGCCTTCCATATGCTGTGGGTGCCGCCCTAAAAAGCAAACCCCCTATATATTTCAGTTTATATGCAAGTTTTATCCTGAAGCTTTTGCTTTGCCCTCAAAATTTAGATATAATATTTAGCATATATGAGTATTTTTACTTAGAAATAATAAGAGATTTGGTAGCTTTTCCTGGATTTTTCTAACATTGTCTTTGACATTGTGTGTGTTCTGTATTCTGAAGGAGTTCACAAATTTCATAAAGACAAACAAAAAGATTATATGAAGACTTTTGAAATTTAAAAAAATACCGCAGTGGTGGCTCTTTTTGTCATATGCTCAAGTGAGTTACCACAGTGCGGTGGGGAATGAGACAAGATTAGCAATAACCTGCTTTTCTTAGCAACAGAATTTTAGCAAGAACACATTTTTCATACTTCTTCCTTGAATAAACTGTAAATAACCAGGCTCATTTCCACAACAGAGAAGGGAAATAAACATGAATTATATATCACATCTGAAAAGATTTAGATGCCTACCAACATTCTGTTAATTTTATAGTTAAGATGCAATCTTTCAATAATTCAGATGTCATCAGAGAAAAAGGAAAACTTTTCCTGGAAAAACATCAAAGTGAAGCAAGTTTCATTAGTTGGAAATGTAATACTAGGGAAAAATCACCAACTTTATTGTTTAGAAACTGCTTATAATTAAGCTTTTAAAAATATTAGGACAGGTAGCACAGAATTATGAGACAAATATTCTCGCAGACAAATATATTCTCATATAATGTCACATGTTATTAGAGTATCTTAAAGTCAATTTTGTCTTTAAGTTAAAAAATAAAATAATGGAGTTCTGAGAAAGTTCTCTTGTATTTGGAGCACTTGGGTTTGTTGTTCAATTTCTTAAGCCTAAAATGACTTAACGATGTGTTGATTAGTTTTAAAACTTACTCTACTTTCTATTTCTCTTTTGTTTGTTTCCATTACGTCCTTCTAAATGAGTTCCTCATTCTTGCTTCCCTATTTCTGTTAAGGAAATATCATTTTAGTGCCATTCAGAGAGAAGCTCTAAGTCACTTCCATTCCTCCAGCTTCTTTTACTCCCGGGCGGTCAGGCTTTGCAGGTCACAATCCCTCTCCCTTTATCCCTTAACATGTTTCTTGAATATTCCTGTGCTTTTAACCTCTGTGGCTAGTAGTCTTGTTCACCCCCTCCTAAAAGAGGAACTGGCCCTGACTGTGGACCAAATCTAGATCACTTAAGTCTTGGAAAATCTCACTTTATTATTTTATTGTACCCTCACCCACCATTTTGCCTGCGTGTGCTAGCCAGGAACGCCCTTGGTGCCCACACCTGCCTCCCCCTCCGTCCAACCAGCTTTGTGGACTGGAACCAACACCCTCACAGCTCCACGTACCTGGTCCAGAATTCCACTTATAACCCATCTAGCTGAAGCAAGGGAAGAAGGTCTGTGGAAGTTTTCCATTTAGTTTCTACCTTCTTTCTCCAAGGTTCTGTTATTATCATGTCTCAAATTCACTCTTCCCTTCTCTTTTACTGCACATGCCTTTTTTTTCCCCACTGCTACTAATGACTCTTTCAATAGGTCTAAGTCTTCTTTATTCTTTCTAGTATAATTCACTTATTCAAAATACCATGTTAGAAAACTAAAATATAACCACTTTTAGTTTCTGAAGATTTAGATCATTCCTAATCTGACACTAAGTGAATTAAACAGTATAGTCGTTTATTTTACGATATAAAGTAGAAGTTGGGTTTACTCCCCTGAATAACATTTAATAGACAGGTACATGTGTGCATAATGTTGGATTTTCATTATTGTAGCTCATTCAGGGAAACTGATAGTTTTAGCTGTGAGATTTGAGTCAACGCTACTGTCATTTTCACAAAAGTAATATATGATCCTGAATTTAGTTTCATACACTTTTTCTGTTCCCTTAGTGCCCCTGACTAATATTGATCATATTCATCAGTCATGCTCTCTATTGTCTATTTCATTGTTGAATACCATTAGTGTAAAATATTTGAAATTAGAAAAAAGAGATTTTCTTTTTTGTTTGTTTTACACTTTAACTCTCTTGCAGTAGAATGAATGGCCTCCCATATACATTTGTCAGATGAATGGATGAACTTTTAACCTAGGAAGTTTTTCCTCTGCTAAGAGTGGGATTGTCTCTGGACCACGTGATTGCATTTTGATGACTGAAACCAGAAAACCAAGATACATTATTATGAGTGAGCACAGGCTGAGTAGAATAGTCCCTCTCGTCATCCTTAGTTGTGTTTGCTTGTTTATTGTTTCACTTTTTGATCAAGAAAATGCATATGTGTAGCTTAGGAAAATTCTAGAATGAGCAAGTTTCTTCCCCAAATCTTCCCACCTTTAATTTCGATTATGACTTCCAGAACCAACCACTTTATCATTAACCTGATTTACTCCCACGTCTGGGAATCATATGCTTGCACTTCCAAATGTTGATTTTTACACTTCCTATCTACTCTATTACCTTCTGCTTGAATAGGTGAGATTCGCCTCATTTACTCAACCCTGCATCCTGCTACTTCCTCATTTCCCCCAATATAATTATGACATAATTCTCAGTTCTTCCATTGATCGACACCAAAACTTCAAACCATATGTTTATATTTCTGCTTCTTGTGCCATCTCTTCTTGTCTCAAAGAAGAGCATGTCCCCATGCTTTTCTAAACTGTCAATCTTACTGTTTCTTCTACTGAATGCCCTGTCTAATCTTAGGGTCTTTCAAAGTTTTTTTGCCTGTGTTTCAAACTGTGAAGCTTGCTCTCTCTCCTCTCACCTAGGAGGCATCTAAAGACTCCTATCCAGCAGACACCATGACCCGAAAAGACACCTGTACTCCAGTGTTCATTGCAGCACTTTATGCAATAGCCAGGTCATGGAAACAACCTAAATGCCCATCCACAGAAGAGTGGATAGGGAAGATATGGTACATACACACAATGGAATGTTACTCAGCCATTAAAAGGAACGAATTCCCAACATTTATAGCAACATGGATGGACTTAGAAATTATCATGCAAAGTGAAACCAGTCAGACAATTAGACAGCAACACCCAA
>PVHT021183556.1:3358106-3368310 GCA_004024745.2 Catagonus wagneri
ACTCCTCTCCTGCTTTGTAGATCCAGTTCTAGGATCTCATATGTAACCCTGCATATAGTGAATTTTTTGGAAAACATCCTTAAGTAACCCCTGAAAAGTACTACATAGAAGAAAATTGTCCTCTTACACCTCTGAAAATGTTTTTTTTTATGTCCTTACACCTGATTATTGAAATATAATTTTAAGCTCAATATAAATTTCCATTAAAAAAAAAAAAGGAGTTCCTGTCGTGATGCAGCAGAAACAAATCCGACTAGGGACCATGAAGTTGTGGGTTCAACCCCTGGCCTTGCTCAGTGGGTTAAGGATCTGGTATTGCTGTGAGTTGTGGTATAGGTCACAGATGTGGCTCAGATCCTGTGTCTCTGTGGCTGTGGTGTAGGCCAGCAGCTGTAGCTCCAATTCTACCCCTTGCCTAGCCTGAGAACCTCCATATGCCGTGGGTGCAGCCTAAAAGCAAAAAAAAAAAAAAAAAAGAAAGAAAGAATTGTGAACACCTAGCTCACCTAGCTCTGTTTCCCAGTGTTCAACTGTACTGATGAAATTCTGATAGCTGTCTTTTTCTCATTATTTTTCAGTGTATACATTTTTTCCTCTGAATACCTTGAAGGTGTTTAACTTAGAATAACTTTCCACCATAACTTTTACTAGAGCTGGATTTGTTGAGACTGTGAACTGGAGACTGCCACTTGCCATCTACCTTCACAAGGATTAAATCATGAGCTGCTCTAGCTGCTGACCCGCAACACCTCCTGAAAGAATTTAGAGCTGAGGTCAGAAGTGAGGCCCTCTGTGCTTTTGGAAAACTGGCAGAGCAGGACTTCAGATAGTTAGATATTATCAGGAGAAGGTTTTATGAGCCGGAGTTTTACAACTCCTCATATTTAGAAAAGTACTAAAATCCTTCACAGTGACATCTGCTTCTAATGACTAGCAACGACATTCTGCAAAATGTGTGCTTGGTTGCATGCACCTCCCCTTCACCAAAATCACATATATACTGACTTCCCCCCCAACCTCTTCAGAGTGGTTTTTCAGAGCTCTCCATAATGCTGTCTCCCAGGCTGTAGTCTTCACTTGGCCTCAAATGAAACTTAACTCTCAAGTTATGCATTTTTTTTTAAGTCTAGAAGATGTGATGGTTTCACATAACTAAAGTCTACAAGGATTTTGGTTTCAAAAAAAAAAAACCTTGATGGAGAGTGAATATACAAATGTTAGTCCAAACTGGGGCTTCTGAGAGAACAAAAAGCAGCACTCTTACTAACCATGCTGGGATAGCCAGGTCAACCAGGACAGTGCTAAGTAAAGCAGAATATATGTTTGTCCTAATTTTAAGACACATAAATGTTATCTTCTACATTTGAAGATTTCTTATAAAAAAGAAAAAATGAATAGGTATAACAAGATTAAAGGTGCTCTTGTTTGAAAAAGTTCCTCTCTCTTCTCTTTATTACACTTCCGGGGTCCCTTTGTTACGTGCTGATATCCTGGAATGTTTCTTATCATCTATTTCCTTATCCCTTTTTTTTTTTCCCACCTAATTTACTAGACAGTGAGGAACAATGATGTATTTGAACAGTGCAGTGATAATACCAGTGATGTGTTTAGGGAATGTTATTATTTTCATAATAATTATATGAAAGATGAGTGGCAGAGGTAGCCCATAGGGAATACCATGAAATCATTCAAGCACACACAGTAACCTATGAATGCTGCTGGAAGCCATGGGAATGAAGAAAAAACTGCAGTGAGCTGTTTGGGGATACAGGAGGTAAAGCTTAGGAAAAGTTTCAAGACACTACTAAGCATTCACCTTGCAATTTGAGAGACCAAAGTTTAAATATATGCATAGCAATAGCTCACTTCATGTATTTATACAAATGATACAAGGACGATATTCATAGAAACTTGGATTCTCTGTCTAATTTCCTCTCCCCAGTGACAAAAACGGCCAATAATTTCTGCATCCTTTTTGTTTTTTTAGAGCCTCACCTGTGGCATATGGAGGTTCCCAGGCTAGGAGTTGAATCAGAGATGTAGCTGCCAGCCTTCTCCACAGACACAGTGATGCGGGATCTGAGCTGCATCAGTGACCTGCACTGCAGCTCACAGCAACACTGGATCCCTAACCCACAGAGTGAGGCCAGGGATTGAATCTGCGTCCCCATGGATACTAGTGGGGTTCCTTAACTACTGAGCCATGACGGGAACTCCCTGCCAATAATTTTATATTTATCATTTTGGTTAACTATTTTCACCACCACTCAATTATATTAATGAAAAAAATTATCCTGTGTGTTATTTATGTAAACGATACACGTGTTATTCTATATGTTGCTTTTAGGATCCAGTTTCACATTTTTTGAGAATTGTCCACTTTGATAGCTGAAGATCTACTCTTATTGATTTTAACTGTTTAATGTCATTGTCTAGTGCTCTATAACATTTCTATATCCCCCTACTGATGTGGATTTATGTTGTTTCCGTCTTTCAAATTTATAAGCAATGCTTCATTGGGTTTTTCATTTCTAAGGATGGAGGTACCCATCCACTGATCTCCCAGGGCTCAAGAGCCTTCACCCAAGTCCCTCTCTGGGATTTGCATCAGGTGAGAAGAGCTTTCTCATTCAATGACATCTGCCATCCTACAACTGGTAAATGTGGGACAAGCCCCAACTACAAACAACATTAAAAAGCTACTGCAACAAAAGATCCTCTTTCACTTTGCCCTTCTGCAGAATTCCTTACCCCCTGAAAAGAAGTAAAGAAAACCTCGTGTAAAATGGAGTTAGGAAGCTTTGAGCATATGTAATCGCCAGGAAGAAGGAAGGTAGTAATGATTTTAACAAGGTTCATTTGTGCAGAATTATTTGTAGAAAATTTGCCAGGTCTCAACATCTTATCCATGGTGATAAGGATATTCCTTTTCTTCTGGTGCAAGGAGGACATTTTCACATAGGAGTTGCATCTCCTGCTTTTAAGAAAAGGAAGACTCCTCCCTGCCCTTACAACAGCCCTCCAACCACTGCATGAAGCCAATGGGAAACCCCCAAATCTCTAACTCTTGTTCTTTTACAAAGAACTTTTATTCAAAAAACCTTCCCACATTTCCCCCTAAAATATAATGAAAGTTCACTTCTCTTCATCCCCTTGGACTTGCCCATGAGTCACCAGAGCTTGCCTTTCCTGAACGGCTGCTCTCTGCTATCGCTTCCCATTTTGCTGAAGGAGTAACTAGGGATTTTATTTTTGGAGGTTGTCACCATATATTGAGCCAGATCTCTGGGGCTGACCTGAGATCTGGCTCAATATATGGTGCACACAAGTCTCCCTCTCAGAGTGCTTCTTGCGGGACCTCAATAATATCATTTGGACCAGAAGTGGTTTAAGACACAGGTTTTAACTTAGGATTTCAAAGTTGGACCAGCCATCATCTGCCGGGTAATAAAACCTCATCATTTGTGACAGCTTGAGGACACACAGTCTCTAGTGTTTTGTAATTGATGCAAGTGTTAAGATTTACTGGAAGTGAACTATTTTGGCAGAAGAAAGTTCCCTGCTGCAGGCCACTTACCAGGCCTTTGAGAAATACTGTAGAAACAATCATGACATAGACTAGAGAACGAAATGGCCTTGTTGGGTACTAACAAGGACTTAGAAAAAGAAAGATAATGATAGGATGAAAAATACCAATCACTAATTTGCTGCAAATTGGGAAAACCAAAGGGTCACCTTGATATCATGCAATTGGAAACTCATCTCCTGCTATTAGATGTCAGAAAAAAACTTCAAGTCCAGCCCTCGCTTGTAAGGGAAGTGTTGCTCCAGAGAAAGTTGAAATCTCATCACTAATGATCATATTCTACAAAAGTCTGGGCTCTGGTAGAGAAAGGGTGGATTATTGGACATGGACAGGGATATCTGGGTAACTGAACAACAACACAACAAAAATCTCAGCTTCTTCTTTGTGAAAGGCTATTCCAGCTTCCCTAAAGATGATGCCTCTGCCTATGAAACCTGCAATGTTTCCCTGCAATCTTCTCAGAGCCTTTCTCTTGTTTACCAGGCCGAAGATAAAGAATAAGTCATGATATAATGCAGCCAGGTAACTGCTGAGTTTGCTAAGAGGAAAAGGGGGCTGTCCTATGATAGGTCTGTGAGATTTCTGACAAAATCCTTGGAGAAGTGGGAGAATGAACATGGGGCAGGACAGGCCTCATATAACTTTTGGAAAAGAAAATTCTCTGGATATGGAAATCTTTCTCCATGATATAGAATGTAACATCCTAGCAAGAGATGCCAGGAAACTTCAAAAGTTTGAAGCAAGTTCCCACTCAGAGTATATGAAGTATAAATCCTAAATCTGCCATGATGCCATGAGAGATATTGCAGAAAGGAAGAGAAAGACTCATAGAAGTAGCCACATAGAGAACATACACTACATAAATCCAGAAAACATACCAGATGAATACAATGCATGAGTGGTCCCAGAAGGCACTTTATTTATCATATCAATAAGGAATATGGACTCTGAAGAGATTGGTGGTGACTGAAGAGATTGTCAACTGGCACATGTGACAATGTAGTATGCCATCACAGAACTTTCTGGTAAAAAACGGATTGACAAATATGGAAACAATAGATACTGAGCAGGGGTGCCTCACCATCAGAAATGAAAGGTGGGTGGGAGTATTATAATGAGGAGGGAGGTCTGGAGTTTGAATCTGTATCATTATCTATATAGAGCCAAGGCAATTGTTAATAAAACAGCATCCTTGTGGCAAAATTGATGAGTATTTGGCTAGAATGTGTCTCAAAAGTACTCATCCGGATAAACAAGACACCATGGCCAGCCACTCCAAAAAAAACGTGTTATCCTTTGCCACCTTACTGGATCTCAGCCAGATTTCAGACTTGGAAACTACTGAGAGTAGGTGAGGCCAAGTTCCACGATGCAAGGATCATTCACTACAATGGTAAGGGCATTTGATGAGTTCTGAATCCTTTCCAAAGGGATGGATGGCCTTTTACTTTGGCATTAATACGCTAGGAAGGAGGGAAGGAGGAATGACCAAACATTCGAAGGCTACTAGACACAGGTTCTAAATTAACATTGACATCAGAGGAGCCATAGCATTTTATGAATTTCTTTTTAAGAGATGTGTATGGGGACTTTGAAACACATTCAGTTTGTGATTAAGTCTGATCCACAGCACATTCAATGGGTCTACAGAGTCCCTGGTGGTAATTCGCTGATGGCCAAATGTCTAATTGAGATGGATATATTCAATAAAAGGTCAAAGCTTCACATCAGTTTTTTGGTCCTGGGGTATGAGTCATCATAAGTGAAGGACAATTGGAAGTCTCTGAAACTCTCTCCCTTTCATTCACAAAGAAACTAAATCAAAAGTTTGCCATATTTGAGGCAGTAGCAGAGATTAGTTCTAAACTTAAAGGCATAAAACTCACATTAGATCCACCAGTGAAGCCTATCAAAAGCCAGTTAGCTCCAGGTTTATACTGGCTCTGCCATATGGACCACATAACCTAGCTAAATAAAGGTGTTATACACATCTGCAGATGTAGAGAGGACAGGCATCATGTGGAGTTCACTGCAGGCTCAATAGAAGAATCACAAGTAGACCTATAAGGTGATGAGGCAATGCCATGTCATCTGCTGTAGACATTTATAAACATCTTGCAGAAAGATCATTGTCTTTTTACTGGGCCCTGGGATATTAGGGATCTCAAAGGCAGAACTACCCTTTGTGAACCAAACCATAAGGCCAGACTGGACCAGCAGCAATACGTTACAAGATTGAGGTGACATATTTTGCATCAAGCATGAACATGACCAAAGTATAGAAGCTGCATAAGCTGGTAGTCCAGACTCCTATGTCATCAGCCTTACTTGGCACCTTGCCCTCAACTCAGCTCTGTACAAATGTTACCGCTGAGGGGGGTCCTGAAAAAGAGCACAAAGGGAAATCCTCCCAATGGGCACTCAGGACTGACAACCCCCCACATGTGGGAAAAATAATGGCCAGGTTAGAAAATACACTACTAATGGGCAGTAAGTAAGTAACTTGACTATTTGATCAGCAGTCTAAAAAGGGAGATGTGGGAATATTTGGGGCAAGGAGATTGGAGAAATGACCCATGGGAATGAACATGATGTGTGAAAGTCTTTTTTTATCCTAGCAATGGTCACCAGCCAGCACTTACTGCAGAAAAAGCACTAAATACCCAGTAGATACAAAGATTTATCCAGGATGGCAGAGACTGTAGCTAAGCTAGCACCTTCTAACACAGGTGCTCACCTATGAAAGCTGAAACCTAGTTACCGTCAGGGCTGAGATGCCAACCTGCCAGCAGCAGAGACCAGTGCTAGTCCCCCTATATAGCACCTCTCGTCTCAGAGACTAGCCAGCTGTTTGGTGGCAAGTCCCCTATTTCTCATCCAATTTACACTATTTTAGGTATGTCTGCCTTTCTGCCTCCTGGGTCTGGATCATCATGCTTTCCAAAAGCTCAAAAATTTTAATCTATTTTTTCAACCAGCATGGTATCCCAGGGTTTAAGTTACATTAAACTAAACTATGGAACCTACTTTCCAGAAAAAAAAGGCATGGCAATGGCACAAGGTGTGTGATCTAACACTCTCATATTGCATGACCCAGAAGCTGCTGACCTCCTGGGGTAGTGGAATGAATGGCTCCTTCCCAATAGGCAGAAGGATGAAAGCAGAAGTGGTCCCCTGCCATCTGTTCCAGTGACCCTCTCAGCGAATGTGTCCTCCTCATCACCATCACTCTGAGCCCAGTAGTTTTAGACATGCTGTTTGCTTGAGTGAAAATGCTTCTGGCAGGGGCAGAGCAAAAGTCCCATCACAGAATTAAGTAAATCACGTCTGGTGATTTCAGACTCCTGATGCCTTAAGTTCAGCAAACATGAAGAGTAAGAAACCAGCAGGGATAATTAATTAACCCTGATCATCAGGAATAGGTAGAGTTTCTTTACACAACGAAGGAAAGGAAAATGCTTTTTTTAAGTAGTGGCTATTGTAAATAGTGCCACTAGGAGCATTGAGGTATTATGGTTCTTTTCAAATTAGAGTTTTTGTCTTTTCTAGATATATGCCTAGGAGGAGGATTGCTGGGTCATATGGCAGCTCTATTTTTAAGATTTCTGAGGCATTTTCTCCCTATTGGTTGCACCAATGTACATTCCCACCAACAGTGTAGGAGGGTTCCCTTTCCTCTATACCTTCTTCAGCATTTGTTATTGTAGACATTTTGCTGATGGCCATTCTGACTGGTGTGAGATGAGAACTAATTACAGTTGTGATTTGCAGTTTTCTAATAATTAGCAATGTTGAGCATCTTTTCATGTGACATCTGTATGTTTTCCTTGGAGAAATGTCTATTTTGTTCTTCTGCTCACTTTTTGATTGGGTTGTTTTTCTTTGATATTGAGCTGTATAGGGTGCCTGTATATTTTAGAAATAAATCCTTTGTCAGTTGCATAGTTTGCAAATTTCTTTCTCTCATTCCATAGCTTTTTTCATTTTGTTTACCGTTTTCTTTACTGTGCAAAAGCTTTAAAGTTTAATTAGGTCTCATTTGTTTATTTCTGCTGTCGTTTCCATTACTCAAGGAGACAGATCCAAAAACATATTGCTGCAATTTATGCTCAAATTTACTATTATTAATTGTTATAAAATGTAAATAAATAATTTTATTTGCAGATTTTTATTTCTATAGGGGATCAAATAAGCACTAATTTGGGAGCACTTGAATATCAATGAATAATATTAACAAAATTTAACCTCATTTTAAATTTTTATTAATGACATTTCAGGATAATGTAATGTTATTTTCTAGTATGATTTTATTGCATAAATAGCATTTTAGGAAAGAAGATTAAACTATCTGAGATAAGAAAGGTTGGCTGTAAAATAAGTTCAATGACTCTGAGTGAACATGATTACCCAGTAAATGGGAGAATTCAAATAAGGTAAAATAACTGGACTGAGATTTACACAAAGATAGATTTTTTGCTTTTCTTTTAAGAATGGTAAATTCAATTTTATTTTTATTGGATATTGGGGATGGGTTGGGAAGCTATATTTTGTTTTGTTACAAGACATTATTAAATTTGTAAAGTCCAAACAGCTCTAGGTAACTCATGTTGAAGGTAAATGTGACCTGATCTGAGCTCATTTAGTTGCAAATCCTGACCTGAGGAGATATGAGGTTATTTGCTGTCTGTGTTTATGCCACTTGATTTGAATATTCACATATTTTCCTAATCAAATATTATGGGCTGTTGACCCTAACTCTCCTGGTCACATTACAAAGAATACCATATTCTCTTTTTATGCTGTGAAAAATTCTGAATTCCAAAACGTGTGTGGCAGAAGGAAGGCGCCTTTACTTCTGTCCAAATAGGACCCTGGACCTCAGGACTGCACCTGCTCCTGAAGAACTTTATCAGGGAGTATTCCAGGAAATCCAGTCCAGGCCCCTGAAGTGAAGGGACAACTCCAGCAATGTAGGAAAGCCATGCCCTCGTTTCCTGTAAAATAGGTACAGGGCCACTTGAAATCCCACACAGAGTGTTGGATTTCTGCTTTGCATGTCATGCTCCTCTCTGATTTTAAATCACACTGATTCCTTCATGAGAATCAAGCAATGTAGAGTTGATGACTATTTACCACATACATTTTGGATAGAATATAGTTTTGTCTTATAATAAAAGAAGCCAGACACAGAGACTACATATCCTATGATTCCATAGATATGAAATGTCCAGAAAAGGCACAGAGCTAGAGATAAGAGGCTGGAGGTAAGAATGATTTTTCAGACAACTTTGTTGAAAATCAGATGAAGTTAAGTGGTGTGAGAATCTGTCCCTTGAGGGGATTGGATTAAGACAGTGGAATAGAAGGACTGGAGCTCAACTTTTCTCCCAAAAAAACAGCAAAACTACAACCAAATGCTAAGGAACCTTCAAACAAATGGACTGTAATCTTCCAAAAAAGATATTCTGCCCCAGAAAACAAAGAGGAGACCACATCAAAAGGGAGGAGGGGCAATTACGTGATAGAAGCAACCCCATACCTCCTGGGTGGGAAGCCCCACAGACTAGAAAGTAACTGCAGCACAGAGAGTCAGCTACAGGACTGAGAATTCTGAGCCCCACGTCAAAACCCCACGCCTGGGGATCGGGCACAGGGAGAAAGGGCCCCCAGAGCATCTGGCATTGAAGGCCAGCAGGGCTTGTGTGCAGGAGCTCCACAGGACTGGGGGAAACACAGACCCCATTCGTGAAAGGTACACACAGACTTTCACGTGCACTGGGTCACAGGGCAAAGCAGTCTCCATAGAAATCCCAGTGGAACCTGACTGCAATTTTTGGAGGATCTCCTGGGAAAACAGGGGTGACTGTGCCTTGTTGTGGGGGAAGGCATTGGAGGTGAAGCTCTAGGGGACATTCATCAGCCTGCATTTCTCTGGAGGGGGCCATTTCTGCGAAAATCTGGTACCTCCCATCAGCACTGAGAAGCCCCAGGCCAAATAATAATCCAGGTGGGATCTCAACTCCACCCATCAGTAAACAGGCTGCCTAAAGACCCCTCAGGCACACAGCCAGCCTCTAATCTCATCCAGAGGCAAAGCCCCACCCATCAGAGTGACAAGAATCAACCCCACCTACAGGTGAGCAGGCATCACTCCCTCCCATCAGGAAGCCTACAGCAAGCCCCCGCCATACCAACTTTAGCCACAGGGGAGGCAAATATCAGAAATAAGAGAGGCTACAACTCTATTGTCTACAAAAAGTTCAACACACCAAAAACCTACAAAAATGAAAAGACAGAAAACTCTAACTCAGATAAGGGAGAAAGAGAAAAGCCCAGAAAAACAGTTCAGTGATGAGGAGATTATCAACCTCCCAGAAAGAGACTTTAGACTGTTGATGCTGAAGATGATGCAAGACATTGGAGGCAAAGATTGATAATTTACAGGAAACACTGAGCAAAGAAATACAAGCTGTAAAAATTAAACAAGAAGAGATGCAAAATACAATAACTGAAATAAAAAATTCATTAGAAGCAGCCAACAGTAGAATACAGGAGGCAGAAGAACGAATCAGTGAGGTGGAGGACAGATTAGTGGAAATCACTAATGCAGAAGAGAAA
>PVHT021183556.1:3368410-3385408 GCA_004024745.2 Catagonus wagneri
CCTCAGAGAACTTTGGGATAATGTTAAATGCACCAACATCCTTACTATAGGGGTGCCAGAGGGAGAAGAGAGAGAGAAGGGGACAGAAAAAATATTCGAAGAGATAATAGATGAAAACTTCCCTAATATGGGAAAGGAACCACTCACTCAAATACAGGAAGCACAACGAATACCATATAAAATAAACCCAAGGAGGAACACCACAAGACACATATTAGTCAAATGACCAAAATTAAGACAAAGAAAAAATACTGAAAACAGATAGGGAAAAGAAACAAATGACATACAAGGGAACCCCAATAAGGTTATCAGCAGATTTTTCAGCTGAAACTCTGCAGGCCAGAAGGGAGTGGCATGATATAAGCAATGCGATGAAAGGAAAAAACTTCCAACCAAGATTGCTTTACCTGTCAAGGCTCTCATTCAGATTTGAAGGAGAAATCAAAACCTTTACAGATAAGCAAAAGCTAAGAGAGTTCTGCAACACTAAACCAGCTTTACAACAAATCCTAAAGGAACTTCTCTAGGCAGAAAAGAAAAGGCCACAACCAGAATCAAAAACACCACAAATGACAAGGCCCACCAATAAAGGCATATATACAGTAAAGATACTAAATCATCCATGCACAATAATGCTACCAAAATCAGAAATTATGAAAAGAGGGCACAAATGCAGGTCAATGGAGACACAAGTGCAATTAAGAAACCAACAACTTAATACAATCTCAGTTATACATAGACTCCTATATCAAAATTTCAGGGTAACTGCAAACCAAAAATCTACAATTGATACACAAATAAGAAAAATCATCTCAAATACAACATTAAAGATAGCCATCTCGTGAGTAGAGACAACAAGAGAATAAGGGAAGAAAAAAAGAGCAACAAAAACCCCAAACAGTTAATATAATGGCAATAAGGACATATATATCAATAATTACCTTAAATGTTAGTGGACTGAATGCCCCAACCAAAAGACATAGACTAGACGAATGGATACAAAAACAAGACCCATATATATGCTGTCTTCAAGAGACCTACTTCAATTCTAGAGACACATAAAAATTGAAAGTGAGAGGATGGAAGAAAATATTCCATGCAAACAGAAATCAAAAGAAAGCCAGAGTAACAATACTCCTACCAGATAAAATAGACTTTAAAATGAAGAACACTTTAAGAGACAAGGAAGGGCCCTACATAATGATCAAAGAATCAATCCAAGGAGAAGATATAACAATTTTAAATATCTATGCACCCAGCATAGGATCACCACAATATATAAGGCAACTGCTAACAACCTTAAAAGGAGAAATCAACAATAACACCATCATAGTGGGGGACTTTAACACCCTACTTACAGCAATGGACAGGTCATCCAGGCAGAAAATCAATAAGGAAACACAGGCCCTGAATGAAGCATTAGAACAGATGCACTTAATAGATATTTATAGGACATTCCATCCAAAAGCAACAGAATACACATACTTCTCAAGTGCGCATGGAACATTCTCTAATATTGATCACATCCCGGGCTACAAATCAAGCCTTGGTAACTTTAAGAAAATTGAAATCATTTCAAGCATCTTCTCTGACCACAATGCTATACGACTGGAAATCAACAATAAGGAAAAAATGACCAAAAATACAAATACGTGGAGACTAAACAACATGCTACTAAATAACCAATGGATCACTGAAGAAATCAAAGAGGAAATTAAAAATTACCTAGAAACAAATGACAACAAAGACATGACTCTCCAAAACCTCTGGGATGCAGCAAAAGCAGTTCTGAGAGGAAAGTTTATAGCAATACAAGCCTACCTCAGGAAAAAAGATAAACAACCTGACATTACATCTAAAGCAGCTAGAGAGGGAAGAACTGACAAGACCTAATGTTAGTAGAAGAAAAGAAATCATAAAGATCAGAGCAGAAATCAATGAAATAGAAATGAAGAATACCACAGAAAAGATCATTGAAACTAAGGTGGTTCTTTGAAAAGACCAACAAAATTGATAAACTCTTAGCCAGTCTTATCAAGAAAAAAAGAGAGAGGACACAAATCAATAACATTAGAAATGAAAAAGGGGAAGTAACAACAGACATCACGGAAATACAAAGGATCATAAGAGACTACTATATGCAACTATATGGCAATAAAATGGAAAATCTAGAAGAAATGGACAAATTCTTAGAAAAGTACAATCTCCCAAGAATGAACCAAGACAAAATAGAAAATATGAATAGACCAATCACAAGTTCTGAAATTGAAACTGTGATTAAAAAACTTCCAACAAACAAAAGTCCAGGACCAGATGGTTTCACAGGTGAATTCTATCAAACATTTAGAGAAGAGCTAACACCTAGCCTTCTGAACCTCTTCCAAAAAACTGCAGAGGAAGGGACACTCCCAAACTCATTCTATGAGGCAACCATCACCCTGATACCAAAACCAGACAAAGATATCACAAAAAAAGAAAATTATAGGCCAATCTCACTGATGAACATAGATGCAAAATTTCTCAACAAAATACTAGCCAACTGAATCCAACAATACATTAAAAGGACTGTACATCACAATCAAGTGGGATTTATCTCAGGGATGCAAGGATTCTTCAGTATCCACAAATCAAACATTGTGATACACCACGTTAACAAACTGAAGAATAAAAACTATGTGATCCTCTCCATAGATGCAGAAAAAGCCTTTGACAAAATCCAACACCCATTTCTGATAAAAACCCTTCAGAAAGTGGGCATAGGGGGAACCTACCTCAACATAATCAAGGCCATCTAGGACAAACCCAGAGCTCACATCATTCTTAATGGTGAAAAGCTGAAAGAATTCCTGCTGAGATCAGGAACAAGACAAGGATGTCCACTCTCTCCACTACTATTCAACGTAGTTCTGGACGTCCTAGCTACAGCAATCAGAGAAGAAAAAGAAATAAAAGGAACCCAAATTGGAAAGGAAGTAGTGAAACTATCACTTTTTGCAGATGACATGATACTATACCTAGAGATTCCTAAAGACTCTACCAGAAAACTGCTAGAGCTCGGCCATGAATTTAGCGAAGTTGCAGGATACAAAATTAATACACAGAAATCAACTGCATCTCTATATACTAACAATCAAAGATCAGAAAGAGAAATTTGGGAAGCAATCCCATTTACCATCGCATCAAAAAGAATCAAATACTTAGGAATAAACCTGACTAAAGAGACAAAAGACCTGTATTATGAAAAGGATAAGGCATTGATGAAAGAAATCAAGGATGACTTAAACAGGTGGAAAGACATACCATGCTCTTGGATTGGAAGAGTCAATATTATCAAAATGACTATATTACCCAAGGCAATCTACACATTCAATGCAATCCCTATCAAATTACAGAGGGCCTTTTTCACAGAACTTGAACAAAATAGTTTAAAGTTTGTCTGGAAACACAAAAAACCAGAAAAGCCAAAGACATCCTGAAAAAGAAAAATGGAGCTGGAGGAATCAGGCTCCCTGACCTCAGACTCTACTACAAAGTGACAGTCATCAAAACCATATGGTACTGGCACAACGACAGAAATATAGATCAGTGGAACAGGATAGAAAGCCCAGAATTAAATCCACGCATCTATAGTCAACTAATCTATGACAAAGGAGGCAAGAATATACATTGGACAAAAGACAGCCTCTTCAAGAAGTGGTGCTGGGAATACTGGACAGCTACATGTAAAAAAATGAAACTAGAACACTTCCTAACACCATGCACAAAAATAAAATGGATTAAAGATCTAGATATAAGACCAGATACTATAAAACTCTTAGAGGAAAACATAGGCCAAACACTCTCTGACATAAATGATAGCAACATCTTCTCAGATCCATGTGTCAGAGTAAGGACAATAAAAAGAGAAATAAACAAATGGGACTTCATTAAACTTCAAAGTTTCTGCACAGCAAAGGAAAGCCTAAACAAAACGAAAAGACAACCCACAGAATGGGAGAAAATATTTGCAAATGAATCAACTGACAAGGGATTAATCTCCAAAATTTACAAAAACCTCCTACAGCTCAATACTAAAGAAACAAACAACCCCATCCAAAAATGGGCAGAGGATCTAGGCAGACAATTCTCCAAGGAAGACATGCAGATGGCAAATAAACACATGAAAAGATGTTCAACATCGCTCCTCATTAGAGAAATGCGAATCAAAACCACTATGAGGTACCACCTTACACCAGCCAGAATGGCTATCACCAAAAAGTCTACAAGCAATAAGTGCTGGAGAGGGTGTGGAGAAAAAGGATCCCTATTACACTGTTGGTGGGAATGCAAACTGGTGCAACCACTGTGGAAAACACTATGGAGATTGCTCAGAAAACTCAAAATAGAATTACCATTTGATCCAGCAATCCCACTCCTGGGCATCTATCCAGAGGAAACCATGACTCAAAAAGACACATGTAGTCCAGTGTTCATTGCAGCACTCTATGCAATAGCCAGGTCATGGAAACAACCTAAATGCCCATCGACAGAGGAGTGGATAGGGAAGATATCCATACACACAATGGAATATTACTCAGCCATTAAAAGGAACAAATTACCAACATTTATAGCAACATGGATGGACCTAGAAATTATCATGCGAAGTGCAACCAGTCAGACAATTAGACAGTAACACCCAATGCTACTGCTTACATGTGGAAACTAAAAAGACACAGTGAACCTGTTTGCAGAACAGACAATGACTCACAGACTTTGGAAAACCTTGATTTTTCAAATAAGACAATCTGGGGGTGGGGGGATGCACTGCGGGTCTGGGACACAAAATCTATCAAATTGTCTTGTGATGATTTATGTACACCTATAATTGCAATAAAATCCATTAAGTTAAAAAAAAAGTCTGATGATATTTAATCCCTACACTAGTTATTTTTCAAAATGTAATAAAACATATAAATACACCATCTTTAAATGGCATCAAAACCTGCGTTCTCTTAGAAGCATTATTTAATGTGTTATGAATGTCATTGCTAAATAAGGATATTTTATTAGAAAATTTTAAAGCAATAATAGAGATAATTTAGCCATTATATACTTTTTAACATGTATAGGTAATGTAGCATAGATAATGATTTAGAGAGGCAGAAGGAAGGAAAGACATACAGAATAAAAATGTTAAGTACTAATGGTGCTCAAAATTCTATAGCCTATACATAAGGCTTTCTTAACCAGCTTCTCGTGTATGACCAAGTGTAAGTGGTGAGATCATTGATTTTTTAGGGTGTCAGTTCATTGTTTTGACCCAGGCCTTGACTTAATCTTTATTATTAATCTATGCTACTACCTTCTGTCTTGTCCTTCTTCTGTTCTCTCTCTAAATCTCTCTTCTCACACAATCAATAGTTTTGAAATTTCAATTTAATTACTCACTTGTCCAGTTGTTGTGTGTTTGTGCAACAAATGGCTCCACTGAGAGGGTTAAGCATCCCTCCCCAAATACTTTAGATTAAGGCATTATTTATGTAAAGTAGAGCCTGGAGTAAAAGGAAACAGTAAGGAGGGTCTGGATTGAGAGAGCCTTCTGAATGAAGGAGGACTTAACTGAGATACAGATATGGAAATGTCATGATAAACAAACTGCCAATTACTCAGCAGGTACCAGACTACAAATTAGGTTCTTTAGATAACCTGCAATTATACCCCTGAAAGTGAATATAATCTTCATATTAACCCCCTGTGATGGGCTCACCATTTGTCTCATAAACCACTCTGTGTAGTGCTCACTTGCCATCCTCATCCTTGTAGTATTTTATCTATTTTAGGTTACTTTCATTTATGGGAAAACAACTAGGTCATTTTACTGAGGGTATAGTTTACATGCCTAAATGCAACCTATATGTCATATGCAAAATATCAGTGACACACAGGTGACCACTCATAAACTAGTAACTTGACAAAGATAATAAATGATTAATTAAAATAATAAAACAAAGTATTTGAAGAAGATTCTTTGGCTATATCTGGGTTACAACACATGAGTTTTATAATATTATTTTCTGTAATTTTCTATATTTTAATATTTTATAATTAAAGTTTTCCAAGATTTCTCAGTACATGAAATGAATATACTCTCTCAAATTAATTTGATCAATGTGTTCACGTAGAAATTAGTCTCACAAGGCTTTTAATTGTGTCTGTTTTTGTATTTACAGTACTTCTAATAAGTTTTTCACTTGAGTTTCATTTTTGATCATTCATGGTTTCACTTAAGAGACCACAGCATTGCATTTTGTGAGGAATGCTCCAAGTGTACATTAGTTTCCTGTTAAATTACCTTTATGGCATTTTAATGGAAACATTAAGTAATTACTCTATGAAAACATGCAATTTAGCATGTAAACACTGTTATGTTCCGTCTGGTACAAAAGACTCTGCTTCTGTTACGTTAGCTGGAATCAAAACGTTCCACACCTGATTAGTGCTAAATTTGTATCTATAGTCTCAAATATATTTTTTGAAAAAAAAATGCTTTCTGTTTATTTCTATTCTTTCTCCCTCTCAACCCCCCTTTTCTCATCTCTCTTGGTCTTTCTCTCTGACCAGAAACATGCTGCAATCTCATAAACCATAAAATCCTTTTCATGTGTCTGGGCTTCCTAATCTAGGTACTGTTGTTAAAAATCTGCTTCAAAAATATCCCACAAACATGTCCAACTTTCTCACAGAGTCCAGACACCCTAATCTAATCAAAATATTAAATCTTCAGTGCGGCCCTGGAATTGGCTGCTATGGCCAAAATGCTTTGGTAAACATGTACTGATTGTTCTGTATCCTAGAGAGATCAACAGAAGCTGGAGCTTTTAGGACCCTTCCAGTCTTGTGAAGGTTGTTATCAAGTTTTGCCCCTCAGTGCCACTTTGTCATAAATCAAATGTGCGTATGTGTCTATATTCTATCATTTGTCTCTATGACAGGAACAACATTGGAGTAAATTGATTGGTAAAATAGGCACCACAAGAAAGTTCTTAATTTTCAAGAGTGTCTTGATTATAGTTTTTGCTTTGTGTTGCCACATAAAATTTAAAATCAAGTTGTTAACGTCAACAATAATGACATCAACAATTATTTCAATTTAACTTTTTCTTTTAAATAAATGGTGCCAGTCAAATACTTACAATGAAGAAACGTCTTTTTTCAAAGATAATGCTGTACGTAAAAATAAATTCTAGATAGGTGATAAGTATAAATATTTAATATAAATCTTGTAGAAGAAAAACATTGCATATAAGTAAATATATAATGAGTACCAATGTTGATAAATTAGACTACATTAAAATTAAGAATTTTGTTTATCCTTTAGACATCACTGAGAGATAATAATGCAAGATGAAAAAGCTATGAAGGAAAATATTTAAAGCCCATAATATTAATCAAGGACTCAGAGTATATAAATACAATTAAAAAGATCTAGCAATAAGACCATGCAGTTCAAAAAAAACATTCAAATGGCTAATAAATTTCAGAAACAGTAATCAAGTTCATTATTTATCATAAAGTAAAAATAAATTAAAACTACAATGTAATCTCACTATGTACACAATAATCAAAGCTTCCAGGATAAAATTTTGCGAAGCCAGCATTCATTTGACACTAAAACCATAATAAAATATTATCAGGCATGAAAGTTAAAGTTCAATAACACATGGAACTAGCATAATTAATAAATTTTTGAAAATTAGTTTTGACAGTACATAAGAAAATAACTTGACCGAGTGTAATTTAATCTACGGGAGTCAAGGCTGTTTTAACATTCAAAAATTAATCAATTCAAGGAAAAACTACACAATGAAGAAATTTCATGTTCATGGAAAGGAAGACTTGCTATTGTCAAGATGTCAATTATTCCCAACTTGATCTACAGATTCAGTGAAATCCCAATCAAAATTCTAGCAAGTTATTTTGTGGTTATTGCCAAACCGATTCTAAAGTTTATATGGAGTGGCAAAATAGCTCAAAGAGCTGACACAATATTGAAGGAAAAGAACAAAGTTGGAAGACTGACACTATTCAGCTTTAAGACTTACTATAAAGATACAGTAATTGAGACAGTATGAGTACTGATGGAAAAACAGAGAAACAGATAAATGGGACAAACTTGACAGCCCAGAAATATGTGTGTATAAATACTGTCAACTGCAGTTTTACAAAGAATACTGTAAAATGATGCCACAACAGTCCTTTCAAGCAGTGGTCCTGGAAAAACTGGACATCCGTGTTCAAAAAAAATGAATCCAGACACAGATATTTCACTCTTTACAAAAACTAAAAAAAGTGCATCACAGACCTAAATAAAAATGTGAAACCATAGAACTAGAAGATAAGAGAAAATCTAGATGACAATAGGTATGGTCATGACTTTTTAGATACAACAACAAGGGCACAGTTTATGAAATAAATAATTGATAACTTGAACAGCATTAAAATTAAGAACTTCTGCTCTGTGAAAGACAATGTCAAGTGAATGAGATGGTAAGTCAAAGACTGGGGGAAAATATTTGCAAAAGACATTTCATAAAGTACTGTTATCCAAAATGCAGAACTCATATGTAACCCTTAAAGCTCAACAATGAGAAGACAAACAACTCAATTTAAAAATTGGCTAAGGATCTTAAAAGTCATCTTGACAAAGAAGATCCACAAATGGTAAAGAAAATATAAAAAGATAATACACATCATATGTCATCAGTTCAGGAAAATGAAAATTGAGACAATGAGATACAACTTTAAAGCTATTAGGATGACCAAAATCTGAAACACAGACAACACTAAATACTGGCACAGATGTGGAGCAAAAAGAACTCTGACAGAAATGCAATTTAGCTCTGATAAGAATGTGAAATGATACCGTAAGTCTGGAAGGCAGATTTGCAGTGTTTCTCAAAACTAACATACATAGAGCTTTATTCATAATAGCCAACCTTGGAAACAACCAAGATGTCCCTCAGTAGATGAATGGACGTAGAAGTGAATTAAGTCACTCTGAAAAGGCTATAAACTATATGATTTCAACTATATCACATTCTAGAAAAGGCAAAACTTTGAAGACAGTAAAGGGAACAGTGGCTGCTAACAGTTGGGATGGGGGAAAAGCAATTAATAGGGGGCCCACAGAAGAATTTTCAGGCATAATGATAGATACATGTCATTACACATTTGTTCAAACCAACTGAATGTCCCACACCACTAGTAAATCCTAATGTAAACTATGAATTTTGGATGACTCTAACATGTCAGTGTAGGTTCATCAGTTGTAACAAATATAACTCTGGTGGAGGATCTGGATAATGGGGGAGGCTATGCGTGTGTGGGGTTATTGAGTACATGGGAATAATTTCTGGTAAATTTTACGGTGAACCTGAAACTGCTCTAAAAAGTCTTAATGAAACATTAATCAAAACATTTCCATATTAACAAATTCATTATTCAAAGCAATATCATTATCCAGATTTTGCCAAAAAAATAATTTGGCAAAATCTAATATTGATTCTTGATAAAAACTCAGCAAACCTGGAACAGCAGAGAACTTCCTCAACATAGTGGAACATCTATGACCAGCATACAAATGGTATAACTCTCATGGCAGCAACCTAGCTCCTTACCCGCTGTTATAATTTGTTCCCTTAACCCCTTTATTGGTGTAAAATGGATACAGCTTTATTGGTGTATAATGGATATATGCAAAACTGCACTTAATTAAAGTGGACCATTTGATGAGTTTTGATGTGTGTATATCTGTGAAACCTAATCACAGACAAGAAACTGAATATGTGTTTGACTCACCCCCACATTTCCTCATTCCTTACACATCAGTTTTCTTTCTTTCTTTCTTTCTTTTTGTCTTTTTACCTTTATCTAGAGCCACACCCGTGGCATATGGAGGTTCCCAGGCTAGGGGTCTAACAGGAGCTGCAGCTGCCGGCCTTCGCCACAGCCACAGCAACGCGGGATCCGAGCCGCATCTGCAACCTACACCACAGCTCACGGCAACGCCGGATTGTTAACACACTGAGCAAGACCAGCGATGGAACCTGCAACCTCATGGTTCTTAGTCAGATTCGCTAACCACTGAGCCACGAAGGGAATTCCTCCTTACACATCAGTTTTCGATTTGCATTTTCTAGAATTTTGCAAAATCAAATAATTGAATAAATTATTTTTGGTGTTTGACTTTTTGTTTTTTTGGTCACTCAGCATCTCAACATGATTCTTTCAAGATTTTTTTTTTCACATAAGGCAACTGTGTCCCTTGCCTCATTTACTGATATTTCTCCAACTGCATAACACTGTTATACCAAAACAGTTCGCAATTTGTGGAGATTTATTTGTATTTTCTTTTCTTTCTTCCTTTCTTTTTTTTTTTTTTTTTTTAATGGCTGCACTTGCGGCATATGGAAGTTCCCTGGCTAGGGCTCGAATCAGAGCTATGTATTTTCTGTTTCTTTTACACAGTCTGTCTACCTGGTCTTAAAAGTTCTTTAGCTACCCAGAAAAACACTAAAATTCTTAGAAATCTAGTAAATACTACTTCCATGGGATGTCTCCCTCTGCTTGCTCTTGATATAGCCCTTCTCTGAGTGTCTTTCCCTCTTATGAACTCCTATTTGAAATTCAATGTGACAATAATTCACACGTCTCTTTTTCTCAGCCCACAGTAATTTCCTTAAGGCAGAATCCAATCATTGCCTCACTTTTCCATTCTCAGAATTTAGTATAGTTCTCTTCCTGCAAGTAAACCCAGATCTTTTCAAATCGAACAAGATATAATGAAACAGAAATAAAGGGATTTTTGTTTTTGTTTTGTCAGGAGAGAGTTATGAGTTGAATTGTGTTCCCTTAATATTTGTATGCTGACGTTCTAATCCCTAGTACCTCAGAATAGCACTGTATTTGAACACTGGTTCTTTAAAGAGGTAATTAAGGATAATGTGAAAAAAAGAATGTATGTAAATATATAATGGGTTATTTTGCTGTACAGCAGAAATGGACAGAACACTGTAAATCAGGTATAATAAAATTTTTTTAAATAAAAATTAAAACAAATAAAATGAGGTCTTAGACTGAACCCTAATCTAATATGACTAGTGTCCTTATAAGAAGAGGAAATCTGGACACAGACACAGAGGAAAGACCATATGAGGACACAAGGAGAAGACGGTCATCTCTAACCTTGCTAGGACCTGATTTCAGACCTTGAGTTTCCAGAGTTGTGAAAAAATAAATTTCTGTGGTTTAAGCCACCCCGTGTGTGGTATTTTGTTATAACAGTCCTAGCAAACTGAAGCAGGAATGTTCCGCCGTGGGTCACAAATCCAGGGATAGATTTGGATGGTATTGTCAATACTGAGCAGTGAAAAATTATCCATAGCCTCAAAAATGTCTGCTTCCTTTTTTTTCATCAGTTTTGCTCCAGCCATCCATACTGTGAAGAATTTTGCGTCCAAACTCTCCCATCTGATACTGCAAGAACGCCTAACATTTCGTTAAGTTTAATGGGAACAAATGGACAAATTATTATGTTTTGTTAAGCAAGCTTCCCATTACAATTATCTGTAAAATTTGTGTTCATGCTTCTGTTGCACCATCTAAAAATGTAGACCATCTCATTTCTATTCAGCAACAATGTCTGAATGAACATATCTGGTTGAGTTTATTTTCGAATGCTTTCATTTTTCTGTTTAAAAATAAAACCTTCTTAGTGTTTTGGGAGTTTGCTTATGATTCTATTTATTTCCTTTAGCCTATAAAATTAATCTTCCCTTAGTCAAGGACAGTTGATAAACAAATGAGTTCTCCTTGTGGCTCAGTGGTAACGAACCTGACTAGTATCCATGAGAACATGAATTAGATCTCTGGTCTCACTCACTGGGTTAAGGATCCAGCATTGCCGTGAGTTGTGATGCAGGTCACAAACGTGGCTCGGATCCCACATTGCTGTGGCTGTGTTGTAATCTGGCAGCTACAGCTCCCATTTGACCCCTAGCCTGGGAATTTCCATATGCTGTAGGTGTGGCCCTAAACATAAATAAATAAATAAACTAGAGGAGCCCCAACTTGCTGATCATCACCCCATTCAAATGCTACTATGAGGACATGAACTCAGGATGTATAATAAGCATAAATTAATCCATGTGTTAAGTGGAAATTAATTCCTGGTAAAGTTCTTTGACTGGGATCCCTTCTCTCAGCTCGGCGCTCTGGGAGAAACACTGCAATGAGATTTCACTTGACACCAGCACAGCTCTGTCTCTGGGGCATCCAGGTGGTGTCTGGTCAGCAGCCTGTCCTTAGGCTGACTTTGTTCTCATTTCTTTCTCCTAAATATTAATGGACACCAAGGCAGGTTCGGTGTGTCCTGGATACAGCCTACTGACCCCTCTTTGATGAAATAAATGTTTACTTCATTTTCAAAATATCTAATACATATAATTTACACTAACTATCAATATCAGCAAAGAGGTATAACAGGATATATGGGGAGAAAAAAACACTTTTTTCCCTAATACAAGAACATAATAATTAAAATTTGTAAGCAAGTTTTCTTCAGACGTCTATAGTGACCATAACAGATACAGGTAATGGAGCAACTGAGCACATTAACCATAGTCAGAAGTAAAATTTAGGAAGTGGCCAAAGAGTAGCCCCAGGTCTACAGCTGTCTCGGGAATGAGTGTTTGAACTGGGAGCAGGAAGGAAGTCATGTGTAGGTGTTGTAAAAACAGTACAAGAACAAGGAAGCACCAAAGGAATGACACATGTCCAGAACAGCACAGGTCTTCAGGGGCCTGGGTGGCAGTGCCTGCCCACCTGGTAAGCAGGTGACTGGCTCTAAGGCTGATTTAAATATTATAGCCCCTCTTCCCCCAGAAAATTATCCTGACCACTAACAGAATAATTGTTTCAATTCCAGTAAAATAACTTGATAAGTCCCTAAAACTAGAAAGTAGTAAGCCTGCACTTAGGGTCTGCTCTCCTAGATTTTAGTTCAGGATGTTTTTACTTTGCTATAACTGTCACACTCTGACCATATTTAAAAATACATATTTTTCTGAGGCTGGTCAGAGAGCATGTATTTTCTAGGTCTTGCAAACAGGAAATACAGGATGAAATGTGAGTGCAGAATAGGAAATAATGGCAGATTTTGATAGACTTTAATATGCATGTCTAATGTATTACTATAATGTGTCTTGAGACTATGCCCATAAGAACAATAATGCTCGTGAAAATTTGAAGATTTTACTGTCTCTGTTAAGAACAGGTGTGACAATGACTGTAATATCAATAGAAATCCACATTATATCTAATTAAATATTACTGTGTTTGAGGGATTGGCCATTTTGCACACTTTAAAGTTAAAGGTGGAAGTCAGGGTTAGAAAAAGCAGATTCTAAGCCATGACTGACAACATAGGTCTCATTTTGTATAATAGAGGGAGGAAAGCAGAGGCTCAAGCGACCATCAGAACACTTTACGCTTATTAACAGCACTGAATGTTATGAGGGACAAAGGAGTCAGCTTTTGGAAGGAGACATATGGAAACGAATATATGAAAGATGGAGTTAGAAATCACTAAAGATCCTTGCAGACCGCCCTAGCAGCAGTGAAGAATGGCACCATTAAGAAAGAGTAGGTGAAATTAAAAAATAACATTTCTCAGTCAACACATCAAATATTTATCCTATAAAAATGGCATCTCAAATTAATATCAATAGCTGAATAAAATGTATGTTATGAGTAAAAATATTCTAAATGTATGGATTTTAATTTTTAAGGAGAAAGGTAAATCACAGATACATTTTTTGAAAGAGCCAAAGATACTGAAAACTAACTGGAAGAATCTCTCAATACACTACCTCCTAGGATGAACTTTTGAGAATATCTGATGGATATCACCCCAACCCTCATAGGTATGCAGACAAAAGAGTCATTACAATGATAGACAAGTGGAGTAATAGAATTTGGCAGGAAATATCATTCTCAAACATTTCTCAATATGCCCACTGCAACCAAAATATGAAATATAATTCTATTTGAACTTGTCAGAAACCACAAAAACAGAATTAAAACTCAAGGGAATACTGAATTTTAAATAAATGTTTCTTTTAAAAACAGAAATATTACTTTACAAAAGGCATTTTCAACATAAAAACATGAAGAAAAACATTCTAAGTTATTTTTTTTTCTGCGACAAATTTCAGTTTTTAGACATTGGCTGTTGACTTTCTGTAATGAAATGTGAGGTTATACGCACTCAGCCCAACTCACATGAAATATCAATACTGATCGCCTATTACAAAAATTTCCACGGTTTACCAAGATTTTCTATTTTTGTACCTATAATGTGTAGATTTTTCATCTTTATTATATATTTTAATATTCAACTACCATAAACAGTGCTTTTACTATATTTTCCTATTCCTAAGTTCTTTACTTTGATTCATCTGTTGATCAACTAGATTTCATTATCAAGAAAAGTTTTGTTTTCAAGGAGGGCTTAAATGCATATATTTCCTGGATTAGTAAAAGCTTCAATGCCTGTTTGCTATTTTTTCACTTGAAAGAAATTATTGGATCATATTCTCTTTCATCTAGAACTTTATGGATGTTTCTATATAATCTTCTTTCATAAAATCTTATTAAGGGGAAATCTGAGGCCAGGCTGAATTTGTCTCATTTAGAGATTATTTTAGTAGTTAGTTTCTCTTGGATTTATTTAGAGTTTCTTTCTTATTATACTTCAGCAAATTTTGATCATTCTGTATTGTTTTGTCTTATATAGAAGTTATTCTTTTGATCCACAGTTGCAAATATTTCTGTTTTGGACAAGTTGAGACACTTTCTACTATGTTCCTGTAGAAGAATGATCTTATTTTTAATTTCTTTCTTTTCTTTCTTTCTTTCCTTCCTTCTCCCCTTCACCTCCAATCTCTTTCTTTTATTCTTTGCTAGAGCATGCAGCAGCCTAGTGTGGGATCTCAGTTTCCAGACCAGCGATTGACCTGGGCTGCAGCAGGGAAAACACTGAATCCTAACTACTAGACTATCAAGGAACTCCCTAAGAATGTTTCTTATAATATTTTTGAATACACTTTTTTGTTCTATTTCTCTCAATAGTTGCTGTGCATAGCGGATCTTTTTCATCTATCTTACGAATTTTTTTTTTCTTTTCCTTTTTTTTTTTTTTTTTTAGGGCCACACCTGTGGCATTTGGCAGTTCCCAGGCTTGGGGTCAAATCAGAGCTACAGTTGCCAGCCTATGCCACAACCATGGCACTGCCAGATTGGTAATCCGCTGAGCAAGGCCAGGGATCGAACCCACCTCCTCATGGATACTAGTCAGATTCATTTCTGCTGAGCCACAAAGGAAACTCCCAGAATTTTTTTCTTTTTAAATGTTTGGTACAGAAAATTCCAACCATATACAAAGTAGAAAGCGTAATATAATGACTTCCATCTTATCACTGAGCTTTAATAATTACCAACCCATTACCTATATTTTTTATTTATACAATTACCTACCCAAATTTGATTATTTGGAAGTGGATTTACAAATCAGAGCTTCATAAGTTTGTAACCTGCCTTGTTGACAAGTTCTCATGTTGAAGAGCCTACACTTGGTTTAATTCTTTGATATCACAATGTTGAAATTTATACTAGTTTTTAAAGGACCAATTCTATAATAAAGTAGCCCATCTTGGTTCCCATTAACACTGATCTCAGTTTCCTTGACCATTTTAGAACATACAAGTGATCTCAAAGTTAAGATTTAATCCTTTAAGATACACTAATGATTTTATTGCTAAAAATAACAGGGAATAGGAGAAACAAAATTAAATATGCTTGCAAAAATTTTTTGGGAAAAGATGATACAGTTTAAATTACATTGAATTTGCTTCAGACAAAAAGCGGTTTACATTCTAGTATTGTCATTCATCTGTGAGTCCTAGCAAGTCATTTCCTCCTGTTCTATATTCTTATTTGTAAACTGAGAAACATAATTTATATCACATAAAGTTATTAGAAGACATAGTATATAAACTATCTTGAATAGTGCCTCACATGTAGTAGATGCATCACTTTTTTTTCATCTCAATTCTTTTGTCTTTTTATCATAGGAAACGTTTTATAGTTTGAATGTTCAGAGTACTAAAAAGGACAGGGCTTTTTAACAGATGTTGAACATGAAATAGATGTTTGGAATGTTGGTAACTATGTGCGGTGTTAGTGACAGCAAACAGTAGTTACTAGTGAGGAAGAAGTGTTCTTATGTATTTTTCTGTCCTTTGCATTTTCTCTTACTCTAACTAAACAGAAAACAGAGAAGTCAGAAAATAATAGAAGAAAACTAAGAAAGTATAAGAATACTGAAGCAAATGGTTGTGCATAACTTTTGCTGGTTACAAGGAAAACTCACCTGATTAATTTAATGAGAAAAATGCATCATTATTGGAAAGACATTTAAGAATCTTACAGTGTTGATAGGAATACAAATTGGTTGCAACCATTATGAAGGACAGTATAGAGGTTCCTTAAAAAACTAAACATGGAACTACCACATGATCCAGCAATCCCACTCCTGGGCATCTATCTGGAGAAAAACATAATTTAAAAGGATACATACACCCCAGTGGTCACTGCAGTACCATTTACAATAGCCAAGACCTGGAAGCAACCTAAATGTCCATTGACAAGGACATGGATTAAGAACATGAGAAATTTATATATATATATAAAATATAAATATCTTATAAATATAAAATTATAAATATATAATTTTATAAATATAAAATAATAAATATTATAATTATATACATTATAATTAAAATATTATATAAATATAATATTAATGAATATAAATATAATATAAACTATATTATTATATTATATATCATATAATATATTATAATATCTAATATTAATAAATATAAAATTATAAATATTATA
>PVHT021183556.1:3386408-3414629 GCA_004024745.2 Catagonus wagneri
ATTATCATACTGAGTGAAGACAGCCAAAGACAAATATCATGTTATCACTTATATGTGAAATCTAATAAAAAGGATACAAAAGAACTTATTTATAAAACAGAAACAAACTCATAGATTTCAAAACCAATCTTACAGTTATCATAGGTGAAACCGTTGTGGAATTGGAAGGAGGGGAATAACATATATATGCTACTGTATAAAACAGATGATTAGCAAGAATCTGTTATATAGGAAAATCTACTCAGTAGTTTGTAATAAGCCAAATGGGAAAAAAGAGAGAATATACCTATATGTATGACTGTTTCACTTTGCTGTATAGGTGAAACTGATGCAAAATTGTAGGTCAACTAAACTCCAAGAAATTTTTTTCTAAAATGAAGATTATAGAATCTTATATTAGACCAACAAGTTGGTCTCAGAAAACGCCTAGGAACCAAAAGAGGCTTTTCAATGGACAGCTAAGGTCACGTGGTGAGAAGAATTTGATGAAGATGTCATTTCTGGCACATACCATCAATGCGAATTTTTAATTCTGTTAGGACGCATTCGAAACCATGACCATGATGTATGTCACAATCATTACCAAAAAAATTATTTTTATAAAACAAAAATATTTGTCTTTATCTATTCATCTGCTGGTACTTATCAAAACAAATACTTTTAATAAAATAAAGTTATGTACTCATATCTATCCATCAACTTGTATGTATAAATATATATATATATATATATATACACATAACAGTGCATATTTTTTTAAATAAATATGTTACATAATGTTTCAAAATGTTAATATAGTTTACCCTAAGTGGTAGAATTTTATCTTTCTTCAGTATAGTTATCTATAGTGTTTAATTATTTATAAGAAATATATGAGACATATCAAGCAAATTAATTTCACAAGAAAAATAATGGCTCTAAATTTGCCCATTTTTGACAAGGACTAAACATATATATTGCACTGAAAAGTTGCCAATGACAATAAACTATTTCATAAATTACTGTAAATTTCTTGATACTATGGATGAACAGAATATAATTCCACTATATAGATACAGTTTAGATTATGATAGGTCAAGAACAAAGATGAAAATGACTTTTCCCTCTGTTCTCATGTGGAGAAAAAATAAAACTGTTCTAATATGAGAGGTCAAGGATATTTGGGACCCCAAAGGCAGCTGAAACTTTTAGGAGGTTATTTTCATTAGATTTTTTTAAGGTGACTCCAAGATAACACTGCTAAACTTGTCACCCATATTACACTGGCCAGACAGCCACTGTCTGAGGCACATTGGGAAGCTGACAAGGGGAGGCTAAGTGAGTAGATGACAGCGGTCTCTGAGGTCAGTTATTTTCCAAGGAACCCACTAGACTTCACCAAAAGTTGTGGGCTGAGCAATGCATGGCTCCATTTGAAGAATAGCTGTGAGAGAAACAGAGGATGACAGCAGTCCTATGGAAAGTGAAGGAGCTTCAGAAGTCACCGGAGTTTTGGGCTTTATCGGACCTCTGGGAATTTAAGCATTCATTCTGAAGTGAAAGTTGTGCCCAGTCATGGAGCAGAAGAGTACAAATCCCTGATAGACTGCTTAGAGCCATGAGCTTTAGGGAATAATCCACATTATCCACCTGCACTAGAAAGTGATGGCCAAAAGCCAGAGGAAAGAATGGTTTCCATGGTGCAAAAGAGGTTTCTGGGCAAGGGAATCACCAGCACATACTGTAACTCAGACACTTTGGACGTGGTCATTTTACTGTGCGTTCAGAATTCACAGAAACTGACATCACTGCGTGGGAACTGGCCTCTGAGGGGAAGACATTCAGTATCACATCAACGGTCTCCAAGGGAGGCACTCTAAGGACTCAGGAGCTGCAAGGAATGTGATTTGATGCTATGGGAAAACTTCCCAAGAGGAGGAGCGACGGTGGAATTGAGATACAGGCTTCCCTCACATGCTGGGAATGTGTTCTGAAAGCAGTTGTTGATTTGCTTCCTTGTTTCTCACTGTTCAGGCAGGAATCCAGGCATTGATCACTCTTAACAGTGGCTGAGAGAAGGGACTGAGAAATTGTACATATGGACAAACAGAGAGGCACCTTGCAGAAATAACTCTGGTTAAACCTGCAGAACTATCTCTGGTTATGTACCAACACTATCCGTGGCAATTGGCAGGATGATAAAAGCAATGGAACGATGTCAGTCACATATGAAAATCAGGAAAATAATTTGGATTAGTTGGGATAGACTAGAGGTTACATTGTGTAAAGAACAGATTCAAAATTTCAGCTGCTTAAAGCAACCGTATTTTATTTCTGACTCAGGTCATATGTCCATTGTGTCAACTCTTAGCTTTGCTCCACTTTGTCCTCCTCCCACAGGCTGACACAATGGCCACTGTGGGAACACTGCCCATTATGACAGAGGGGGAGAGAAGGCCACATCTGAAGCACTGTATGGCTGTGACCAGCCTGGGTATGTCATAGCAGTGCATTTCTGCCTGGGAAACATCTAGGAGGATAAACGGAATGTTTGAACCAGTCCCAGAACTACCATCAGAAGGAACCACTTTCTTTCTTTTTTGGGGGCGTGGGGGGCTTTCTAGGGCAATACCCATGGCATGTGGAAGTTCCCAGGCTAGGGGTCAAATCAGAACTGTAGACCTAGACCACAGTCACAGCCATGCGTGATCTGAGCCACATCTGCAACCTACACCACAGCTCACTGCAACCCTGGATCCTTAACCCATTGAGGAAGGCCAGGGATTGAACTTACATCCTCATGGATACTAGTCAGATTGGTTTACCGTTGAGCCATGATGGGAACTCCTAAAGGAGGTACTTTAAACTACAATACTGTGAACTTTCAGGTAAACGAAAAAAAGTATCTAAAAAAAAAAATCTACTCCCTATTCTTATATTACTTGTACAGATCACGATAAAGATAGAGACAGGCTTTTCCGTTATCTACAGAAGAATCTACTGCCCCCAGGTCAGTTCAAAGGTAATATTCTCTGTACATCACTGTTTCCAGCCCAGGCAGAGTTGATGTGCCCAAGGGAGGGGCTGGTTTCTCAGAGTAAGTATACGTTTTATCTCCTAATTATTCAGGGCTGAGGGAAAGATGGGGCAACAGGTAACTTTGACAAAAGTGGAGGTGATATTTGTTTAATCAGAGAGAATGTTCACTTCAGACTCACTTCAGACTTGCCTTAATATTATGAGGCAATATACACACCTAATAATAAACCAGTAGGATGAAGATATTTGAGACCCATGAATAGTCCTAACCACAGATGGAGTCAAGAAGTAGCTGGTATACAGGTTTACTTCCATAAAATGGGGGGCTTGTAAAATGTTTCTGATGCAGACACTGCTCCATGGTACATAGAAACTACAGCTCTGAAGAAATATGTCTAAGTAAGACAGTTCCTTATCTTCAGCATGACAGAGGGAAAAACAGTCAGAATAGAAAAGAGCCTAGTGAGAAAAATGGTTCTCTAAAAGTTAATCAAACAGACTGGAACAAACATCGCCACTGAAATACTGCTGAAGGAAGAGGCATAGTTAATAAGAGCATTTGATGTTTTCTCAAAAAAAGAAACAACATTGATATATCAGATGTTCAGAGACACACACAAAATAAAAGTTCCTCTTTCACTGAAGCGTAGTTAATGCACAAAAATGTACAGATCTCCAGTGATCACTTAAAGGAGTTTTGACGATTGTTTATGCCCATGAAGCCATTATCCAAAATAAGATACAGAATATTCCACCACCCCAGAGAGTTTGCTTACACCTCTTTCTAGTAAACACTGTACTCTCTGACCAAAGGAACAATTTACCTCTATCACCACTGATTAATTTTGCATGTTCTTGCCCTACCTGTCTGTCTGTCTATCTATCTATCTATCTACCCATCCATCCATCCACACACACACACACACACCCCTGCATCCATGTATGTATGTATGTATGTATGTACGTATGTATGTAACTACCTATCTCAGAATCTATCACCTGTTCTTGGTTTCTTTAGTCAGTAACAATTATTCATGTTATTGAAGGTAAGAAAGTTTGTTTCTTTTGCTGCTGAATAGTATTTCCTTGAATCATTATACCACAATTTATCAGTCTCCTTGTACTAGACATTTGAACTGTTTTCAGTTTAGGGATGGTATGAATTAGCTGTAATGATAATCCCCACCCAAGGCTTTTATATATATATATATATATATATATATATATAGTATTTATATATATATAAAATATTTATTTATATAATATATATATATGTAAAACATATGCACACACATATATATGTTCATTTGTTGTGGAAAAACTTAGGCGGGGAATTGTGAATTATAGTGTAAATGTATTTAAACTTTGTAAGAAGCTTTCCTATCTCTTACTTTTAAAAATAGGTTCAAAACTCCACAGAAACTTACACATTTTATTTTCATAATGAGTCTTATTGACAAAAGAGTACTGACTATTAAAAAGAAATCTCCCCAAAAGGAGGTCATTTAGTTCCTGCCATAATAACATAGCGGCTAGAGGAAGAATCCATTTAGTCCATTTCTGAGGACGACAGGTAAAGGTCATCTAGTCTGAAAAGGGGGAAGAAAGCTCTGTGAGGTACTTCTGGTAAAGGCTGTCAGGGCTGGAGAAAGAAGGGTTTATTCCAGGATGGGCCACATGGGAAAACAGCATGAAGAACAAAAGACAGCTCTAAAACCCAACCAATGCCTGTAGACTGTCTGTGGTTTTGGTCAGCACAGAGAATGTCAGACACCCCCAAAATGCTCACAGGATTTCATTTCCTGAAGGGGTGCTCTTTAGTCAATTCCACATGGCACACTGTCCCTCGGTCATTTGGCAGGACTAATAGTGCTTGTCATCTGTGCTCCAAAATTTTCTGATCCTGATCGAAAGTGAGCTTCCATCTTCCAGGTGACTTAGGGATTCATAACCTTCCTAAGCTCCCAAACAGGAGGAGATGATGTGGACTCTGCCAGGTACATTTGAGAAGGAAGGTCCCAAGGATGTGTGCTCCATGGGATCCCACTGCAGTATTTTGAACTTTGAAAACTGGTTGGTATTTCTGGGTCTGGTAGGTAAATACATAAGCTTTTGAATGAGTCTCCTCATGTAGCCTTAATTACACCGTGAGTCTTTTCTAAGTGACAGTGCAGAGCTGAACTGTCTGCCCTGGGAAATCCAGCCACTCCTGCTCGCCTTCTTTCTGATTATACAGAAACAGCCAAGAGTACAGGATGGCTGCAATGTGAACACATTTTACAGCCAACCGAGAGACTTCTGTTTAAAAATCCAGTTAACAGTTGGTTTCTCGATATTAATTTGACAATGGAATATAGCTAAAATGTAATTAAATCAGTAACTGATGGAGTCAATAACTGCTTTTTGTGTGGGGCAATAGGGGAGGAGGGCTCCATTCCAAATGAAAATATTTGGTCTATGTTACGCAGAATTCCTGATTATTGTACAAATAACTTCAAAGGGAGTTAGGTAACATTTCTTAGGTACACAGTAATGAATTAGGTGTACTGATACCACTAACTGGGCTTTTGCCAAGACAATAAAATCCAATGAGGCATCATTATCACTTATAAGGTAAGGACATATAACTCCAGAGGGATCATTTAACACGAGGGCACTTTAGCTCTCTGATCTCGATTTCCGATCGTGCATGTGTGAATGGAGCTGAATGAAAACCAAGAACGTCTACTACACACAGCCATCTGCAGTCATGCCTCGTTTTATTTTACAGCCATAAATACTGCTCCTGAATTGAAATGGCTCTTATAAAATCATAATGACTTTCCTTTTGACAAATCTAATGGTTATATCTTATAATGGGACTTTTCTGTATCCACATTTGGTTTGGTTGACCACTTTTTCCCCCAAACCTCTTTCTTCCATGGCCTCTAGGACCTCCCACTCCTGTCCCTTCTCTATTACGTTCTTAGCTTCTTTGTTTCAACCCAAGATTCCTAGAAAACAGCCCCTGAGGCAAAGTTCATGTGCTTGTGTATTGGGGTCTGCATTCCAAGAATGAAGGAAATTGAAAGTGAGACTGGGAGAAAGGGAACAAAGAGAAGGCATGAAAGACTTAGCTGGTCACAGTTTGCCAAGAAACACAGACCATTTTTTATTTATTTATTTTCCCAATGAGGGCATCACAGAAAAAGAATGTTTTCTGAGGATGAAAAGAGGAAGGGAGAACAATTTATCTATCAGTTTACCAATATCCTGTCTCCAGCTGTTGACCATCTGCCCTAAGGAAAGTCACCCCCCACTTCCTGCTGCCCTACAGTGGGAGTCATTGTCCAGTCTTCTCCGGGCAGACCAGGAGAGGACAGAGCTCCTGTGGTTAGGGTCACATCTGACATGCACACAGGGTTGCTCAGACTCTGGCTTATGGAGCAAACGGGAGCCATGCTGAAGCCACCTCTGGCCTCTAGTGAAGGACAGGGGAGTCTGAGGTATGCTGTGCTGACAATGGCTGTGGTTCATGTTCTCAGGCCCAGAGGAATGGTAAGCAGCCAAGGCCAGGGAGGCAGCAGTGAGGGGCCAGCTACAGCGGGTGACACTTTGCAGTCTTACACTGCCCTTATTTGTATGTCGTCCACCTTTCCCATTGGTTCTTTTTATATCTTATTCACAGTTATGTCAGTGTCTCTCTCTCTTACTCTCACACCCAGGCCATTCTTGGGTCCAGTTCTACTAAGCCTTTCATCCTTTCACAACTGGCTTCTCTTCTGTTAATTTTTTTGCTTGAATTCTGGTTATAGTTTGTCAAAGAATAGAGGCTTTGGTACATCAATGTGCCTGACTGGATTTGGGTGCTTCTCTTTCTGCCAGACTCCTACCATGCGGACTTGATTGAGCTGTGACGGATATCTGCGGTCACCAATTTCTTCAGTGTTTTAACACCTTCATGTCCCTCCAGGAGACAGATGTCACCAAGAAGGCAGAGGAGAAGGCCCCACCCTCTATCCCTTGACTAAAATCAACAATTAAACAGCTATCTATCAACAAAAATAGCTCTGGGAAAGCTTAAGTGTCCACTTAATACATGGATGCAACTAGAGACTCTAGTACTAATTGAAGTCAGAGAAAGACAAAAATATGACACTAATGAACTTGTTTACAAAACAGAAACAGACTCGCAAACATGGAGAACAGAATTGTGGTTGCTAAGGGGGAGGAGAGGGGAGAGGGAGTGGAGTGGATTGGAAGGTTGGGGTTAGTAGATACAAACTGTGACATTTACAATGGATAAGCAATGAGGTCCTGCTGTGCAGCACAGGGAATTATATCTAATCTCTTGGTATAGACCATGATGGAAGATAATATAAGAAAATGAATGTATATGTGTGTGTGTGTGTGTGTGTGTGCATACACACATATACACATACCTATGGCTGGGTAACTTTGCTATACAGACATTGTAAATCAACTATATTTGGACTTTTGGTTTTCTATTCAGAACATGGAAGTACAAGTCTTTTGTACCATTGTTATCATAACCAAACCGGAAGTCTTGGACCAGTTGAATCTGGAGCAATGCACAAGAAATGTGTTATTTTTAGCTTCTCTACCATCATCTCTTCCTCATTACCTGGCGAGGTCGTCTCAGATAGTCATGTGGCTTCTAATTCCATTTGAATGTTTATGACTCCCAAGTTCTTATCTCTAGTCTCAGTCTTCCACCAACTACTTATTCAGAATCCCCACTTAATCTATGATACCTAAAACTCATCAAGTCTAAAGTAGATTGTATTGTTATTAAAGGGCTCTGTTCTTTCCCCCATCTTTTTATTACCTCAGTAAATAGCACTGCCTTCCATCCAACCAAAAAAGTCAAAACTATAGGATGCATCCTAAACTCTGGCCTTTGTATGTTTCTTATTCTTATCAGAATATCCTTATCAGAATAACCATATCGCAAATTACTTTCTCCTTGTTTTCACTCTTACGCTTACCTGGACAGATGCAGTTGTGAAGCTTGTCTGTGCCTGTTTGTGCCTCCTTCATCCATTCTCCAAATACCTGCAAGTGTGATTTACAAAGTGTATGAGTGAAAGCATGTTGCTCTTCTGATGAAAATCTTTGCTCCTTCCCAAAATTAGAAAAAGGAATCCACATTCAGTACCCAGGCTTCACAGCACACAGATCTAGGGCAGGCCCAGGGCTCCACACTTCTGAGCTTACTTACTGCCTGTGGTCTAGACACACATCTCTGTGCTTCCCCAAACTACCAAGCCCTTTCTAGTAGAGATGCTGTTCAATAGCTCTTTGCTTTGCCCACAAAGTTGGTTTTCTTGTACTCTTTTAATAATTTACTTATTTTGGTTTGCTTATTTATTTCTGAAATCAACTTTTGGTTATTTAAAGCTACTGAAAGGCCTTTACTAACCACCAAAAATGAAACTGTTTGTTCATCAATGCCTATTTGACATTACTATCACTAACATTTTTCTTTTAATAATGGGACTTAACATTATCTTACATGTTCTTTTAGACTTATTCATCTGGCTGTTTATCATTTGCTACTCTGCCATTATAGTTAAAAGTATAATAAATACCAAGGCCTTCTGTGAGCTTTCAAATACATGGATCCAGGAGAAAGAACAGCATCTGATACTCATTAATGATCAATAAATGTTTGGGTAGTCACTAAAGTTCAATTATTTGACAATCACACCATATCCTGGAATCATTGATATAACTGCTATTTCATATAGCTGTTTCCACATTGCTTTATTGACTTTTTAAATATTCCTCCAAAGCATCTTTGGTTTATAAAAGTGATATAGATTTTCAAGTCTTCAGAGGAGACTCCAGTGATAATTTATTTTCCCAGCTTGAAAATATCCTCTCTCAGCATCAAACTGTGCATCTCTGCGATGAGGAGAATGACAAAAAAAAAAGAGATGTAAGGAATTACTATGTTAGGAACTCATTTAGGAAGCACCTTGAAGCATTTTCAGACATCGGCAAAAATATTTTGTTGCTGTTACCTGAGTTCAAATCAACATGACTTTGAGTCATTATATTGTTACCTGAAAAGCTTCAAGCTGAATACAAAAACCTAGACACAGAATAATAGCACTGGAAAATTTTATGCTAATGGCAAGATTTTCCCCTTAAATGCTGGGAATTGACTTTATGAATTTACAATATTAAATCAAATGACTATCTCAATAAAATAGGTTTTTTCATTGCACAAATGAACCTTTCAACAGAAAATAAAATCACGAATATGGGGAACAGACTTTGGTTGCCAAGGTGGTGGTGGAGGGGGTGGGAGGAAATGGGGTTAACTAGTGCTTCCATGATGGAAAAGCAAGGAGACCCAGCTATATAATATAGGGAACTATGTCTAATCACATGTGACAAATCCATATTTGTACATGTAACCAGGTCACCATGCGGTGCAGTTGGAAAATTTGATAGAAATCTATAAACCAGCTATAATGCAAAAATAAAAAATAAAAAATAAATATAAACAAAATAGGTTTTTTAATTTAGGTAACTCTGTTCTTATTTCAGCTGAAGAAGACATTATTACTGCATAATAACTATTGTCCTAGGATGCAATTTATCACCAAAACTTAAAATATCTGTTTAAACGTGTAATTATTTATATGTGTTAATTAACTGGAGTAGTTGACTCATACCAAATACTAAATACTTTAAATAAATCCACAAGTGTCCAAGTCAACAACAATAATATTTTTGTTAGATTTTTGTTAACATTTCTGATAGATTTAGCAATGAAATGGATTATGAACTTTTCGTACTAAGCAGGAGAAAATTTGTTTTTTTCATACGATTATTTCATGTTTGAAAAGAAAATCAGGAATGATACCTATTTTAGGTTTAGGGATCTTCCAAGTATGGATTTTAATTATTATACCAAAATAATTTTTGATAAAATAATTATAAACTTTAACTGAAGGAGAATTTTTACAATGTATAATACTGATAATTTCAATGGTTATTTCCAAAGTTTTTTTTTTTTTTTTTTTTACTAAGTAAACTCTATTGTTAACTGCAAGGATTTTATTATGAAGTGGTTATGTTTAAAAGTCCAGCGAGATTAAAGTGACATTAACATACCACTGCTCGTGGATGGTCTGAGTTCATTTAACGTACATTACAATGTCCCTATCAAGGTAATTATAAATCCCAGAAACGAAAGTAGTGCAGCCACAAAGGTTTCAGTGTGATGTAATGGCCATGGACCCCCATCTGAAGCACCCTCCTCTGCAGGATTGAGAAATGTTAATCATGGAAATATTCCCCATCACTTTGAAAGAGTTTTGTTTCTAGTAATTGCATTGCTTCATTAGGTTATATTCTTCATACATGCTTTTAGCATAACATCCACAACCTTCTCTATCTTAACACCCACCACAGAGTTCCAAGTGTTCATTGGAATAGAGCAAATATCAGTACCCCTTTCTCGGTGTCCACACCTGACAATGCACTCTCAGTTTTATTTGGTTTTCTTTTTCTAACCCACTGGTTCATCTTTCCAGGCAGATTTATCCTTCACATACTTATTCTGTCCCTATGCTCACCTTGATGCCAAGGTGTTCACAAAAGTTCTGATACACTTTTGATCTACCTATTGAGATTCAGCTCACAATTTTTTCTTCCACAGAGCAACAGTGATTATAGTATTTTATCTGGTGAAAAAATAAAGATATTGACCACTCATTTATCCTAATAATCATATAAATTTATACAAAAATTAATCTTTTACTAAATAAATGTTTGTCATTTTTATTTATATATAAAATATAAATTTGTTTCACATGTGGTTTAAATGTACAAATGGGTATACATTAAATATAAGATATGTGAATGCAAACAGTATATAGACATATAGAACAGAATCTGTAACAGTTGGAGAAAGGGAGGACTTTGAAATATCTTAAGATTATTAAAATTATCTCTATTTCATTTGGAATGGATAAGCAATGGGTCCTACTGTATAGCACAGGGAACTATGTCCAATCTCTTTGGTTAGACCATGATGAAAGATAGTATAAGAAAAAGGATTGGCACAGCACTTCAGATCAAATATACTCTTAAAAAAAAGAATTATCTCTAAACATTTAAATGTGGAAGTATCCAGTAAAATTGCTGTGAACCTGTTTGCTCTAAAAGTCAAAATTGTTGACATTTTTATATATGTATGTGTATACATGTGTGTTCTTATCTCTAATATCCAAAGGAAAAAAAAATCACATGCATTTTAGTTACTTCTTTTTTCATGATCATTTAAATTGGTGATCCTTGATTTACACTATAGTGGAAATATTTTTGCAAGGAGCAATTAGGAAAAGTGTTCTCTAGAATATATCTCAACAAATAAACATGAGATGAGAAAAAGTGTCAAATTTTTAGCTTTCTCTTCACCTGATTTATTTTTAATTGTAAATTTCTACAATTGTAAATTTCTACAAAGTTTTCTACAGGGACTGAAATTAATCCTCTTATTATGAGGGCCTGTTTGAGTTTGCTTAACAGAAAATAATCCTCTGCAGCTCTCCCAAGAGGTCAAATGATATATACGAATAACTCATGTTTCAATAATCCTATTACATTAGAAAACTTCCAATACGATATCGGGTCCAATATTTTTCCAGTCTGGCTTTCTGCTAATTTTTTAGCAGAGGTAAGAGGATTCTATTCTGTGTAACTTCTTTAAGGGCAATCACCTCTCTTCTCCACTGCAGCCCCAGGTTGTAGGATTTAGTACATGCCTCATACCATCCCTACCAGAATTCTTAAGCTGTTGGCCGGTGAGATTATTTTCAGTGCATACTAAGTGAACTGGGTCAGGCCAAAGTTCCTCATCTGGGATCTTTCTATCTGGTGTTACTAGGAAGGGGCTTTTCACTCTCTTCTTGGGTTTCTCCCTAAAGGCCAACATAGCCAATAGTATATATTTTTCTTGAAAATGAAGTCAACACAGAGGAAGGCAGAACCTACTTCTGTGGCCCGTGTCCCACCTGAGCCTCATCCAACTCAAGTCTGGCCATTCCATGTTTACAGCTTATTAGTATTCTTCCAGCTGTCATAACAAATGGTCATAAACCAGGTGGTTGAAAACAAAAGCAATTTATTGTCTCATAGATCTGAAGGCTGGAAGTCTGAGATCAAGTGTCAGAAGGCTGGGTTCCATCCAGGGGCCCTAAGAAAGAATCTAGTCCATGCCTCTCTCCTAGCTGCTGGCAATCGCTGGTCACCCTTGGCCTCTTTGGTTTGTAGATGCATCACATCGTCTCTGCTGCCAGGTACACATGGCATTTCCCCATGTATCCCTGTGTCTGTCTCTCTCGAAATTCTTAGACGTGAGACCCAGCAGGGCCCTATGGGGCTCCTGGGCACAAAAGCCTTTCTGTGTCCCTCATTTCTTTTCTTTAGGAAATGGGCCTCATGACCTTCCCCGAGTTCCAAGGGGCAGGTTCAGATAGTTGCTGATCAGGCAACTGAGGGGATGCAGAAACAAGAAAGGAACAGTCAAGAAACAATAGTGCAGCCTTGGAGCAGGATCCTGGTTCCCTCTCAAGGGAGACACATAATGATGTAGACAGAGAAAAGTGATATTCCTTATGCTTCTTTTAGAAATGAATACTTTAAAATTGAACAGCTCAGAGCCCTTCCTTGTGCTTCTCTCTCATGATTGCACCCTAAACACAATCACCTGTGAACTAAAGATTAGGCACCACGAGCACAATTGCCTGTGGGTTAAAGATTATTAGCACATGATATTTTTCAGGAACTTTCCTAGTTTGTTTTAATCTCTGTTCAATATCCCCTTTTCATAGTATTGTTATTCTAGACGATAACCCAAAAGACCACCCCTAGGATCATGCCTAGATCTCCTGATGCCAGCTTCAATAACTAAGATTTCCCTAAAGAAATAAGAATGCATATTTGCCCCAAACCTATTTCTATCTGAAACTCTGTTTTTCTCCTTTTAGACGATAAAACTTCCTGCAGTTCTTTCCCAAAGGAGGACACAATCTACTTCGCCTGGCAAAGCAATAAAAGCTATTTTTTTCTTCTTCGCCCAAAACTGTCTTCACATTTCTATTGAACAGCGGTGGACAGAGGCTGAGTTTTAGCAATAAGACACCAGCCCTATTGAGTTAGGGCCCACCTTACTCCAGTATGACCTCAACTTAACCTCTTACATCTGCAAAGACTATTTCCAAATCAGGTTGCATCCACAGAGAAGTTACGAATACTTGGGGGACACAGGGGCCTTCAAATTTCCTTCCACTACTTTTTTCATGTAGTTTATTCTGACTTTCTAAGCTTTAAAACAGAAAGTGTATTATTCTACATTCACAAACCATCTTTTGTATTTTAAGAAATATCTATATTGCATATTTGTTCTCATCTTTATATACATTAATTATAAACAGTACACTTTTGATCATTCTTTGAAGTTTCCTCCTCAGATATCAGAATGGTCCAGCTCTATTATAAATAATTAAAGTACTATTATATACCTCACAGTTATCTTAATTTATAAAATCTTTCAAGATCCTTATTACATTCAGTTGAAATCATGCGTTAGACAAACATCACAAACAAAACTCTATCAGTGTCAGGCATGACTCCTCTTTATTCTGCATGTAGCTCTTTCAGTTTGGGCATGGATAAAACACAAAACAAAACAAAAAATTATTTCATTCCTATTAAATTATATGCCTATGGTGTATTTGGAGAATTTCATCCTATTAGTATCTCTCTCAGCTTTTGTCTGCAAAGTTTTACAGTGAGTGTCATTTTTCTGTTCTTAGGTCTTAACTAGTTGATCCTGAGGCTATTTCCCTTTTTACTTTTTAGCTAGAGAATAAGGTAACAGTGTAAGTTTAAAATTTTGACTTTAGCTTCAAAATCTGTTCATCGTGAATAAAGATAAGTAATTATTAAGAGTCACCCAACTAGGATGTAGAGAAATGTAATTCTACTTTCCACTGTTACCTCATATAGATACATCGATACAGCATTGAAAATATGTTACTAAGGAGTAAACTGAATAACTGCTCAAGAGCACATTGATTGATTATTGAGAAAACTCTATTATGGATTAAATGTATTTCTTGTACCTAATAATTCTGTTATATAATAAATAACATTTTAATTTTAATCATGCATAGAAAATCAAGTATTCAGAAATCTCATTTCTGTGTACTGATATAAAAGGTGTTCATTAGAAGGAAGAAAGCACCGTCTTTTTATTTATTCTATTTTGTTTTCTCAACAAGCTCAGACATGAAACACCAATTATAGCATCAACACAGAAGGCATTTGTTTTTTAAAGGAAGCATAGCATAATGGGAAAATTAAAGACAAATAATACATATTTTTGTTAGAAGAAATCTAAAAATACAATTGAGGTTTGCAATGTATTTGGTTATGAAAAGAACTGATGTTTTATTATCAGATAAATGCAAATCAAAACTACAATGTGGCACCACTTAACAGCAGTCAGAATGGCCATCATTAATAACTCTTCAAATAATAAATGCTAGAGAGTGTATGAAGAAAAGGTAACCCTCCTACACTGTTGGTGGGAATGTAAATTGGTACAGACACTATGGAAAACAGTATGGAGGTTCCTCAGAAAACTAAGTATAGGACTACCATGTGATCCATCAATCCCACTCCTTGGCATATATCCAGAGAGGACCATAATTCAAAAAGATGCATGTGCCCCTATGCTGACTGCAGCATTATTCACAATAGCCAATGCATGGAAATAACCTAAAAGCCCATTGACAAATGAATGGATTAAGATGTGGTGCAAATACACAGTGGAATGATACTCAGCCATAAAAAAAGAATGAAATAATGCCATTTGTAGCAACACGGTTGGAACTAGAGATCATTATACTAAGTGAAATCAGAAAGAGAAACATGCCATATGGTATCACTTAACATGTGGAATCTAAAATATGACACATATGAACTTTTCTATGGAACAGAAACAGACTCACTGACATGGAGAACAGACTTGTGTTTGCCAAGGGGGAGGGGGAGGGTGTGGGATGGACTGGGAGTTCGGGGTTAGTAAGTGCAAACTATTACATTTAGAATGGATAAGCAATGAGGTCCTGCTGTATACCACAGGGAATTATATCTAATCTCCTGAGACAGATCATGATGGAAAATACTATTAAAAGAAGGTGTGTGTGTAAGTGTGTGTGTGTATGTGTGTGTAAGTGTGTGTGTGTATGTGTGTGTGTGTGTGTGTGTGTGTATGGAATGATGTTTTCAGGCAAGGGGTATGGGAATGTATCTGCCATAGAAAGACATAATGGAAACAATGGTATCAAGGACTGAATGCCTATATTAGATCAAAAGCAACTGGATGTGAATTAACCATTCCTAGGCATTAAAAATTACCTATTTAATTTACATTTTAAAATGTCTGCTTTGGAAGTTTCCTCATGATACTATCATACAATCACCATCTGACCTTCCTGAGATATTCTTTGCCTGGGCTCTATATGGTACACAAACTGTCAAGACAGGTTCATCAGCACCTAAGAACAGATACAATGAACAATCAGATTCCTGGTCCAAATGAGAAAATCTCTTCCAACTGGACTTAACAGACTTAATCAGTGCACTTCACACCTACTATTAAATTTCATTCAATTGGCTAACAAGTAGAAACTGATTTGTATTTTCTTAGAGAAAAATGTAATTCCTATGTATACTGAAAACTACAACCAAGTGTTTCTGTTTTTATCAAAAGTCTACTAATAAGGCTGAATGTTTTAATACTTTAGTATTTGACAGCATTTGGATCATTTTCAGAGTGGAATACACTGTCAGAAATAGATTGGTAAATGTTTTCAAAGAAAATAAATGGCTATTTATCCTAATCACATATCATTGTCGATTAATTCATGCCTAAGTTTTGCTACTAGCTGTATAACGTTTTTTAGCAGCAAACATTCGTTGAGGCATGTCCCATTAATCATTTAATTAGTTTCTAAAACACTTTACTTTCTTGTCATAGTCAGTATAAGATTAAAGAGGATGTTAATTGATGACAGGAGAATAAAGTTTAAAAAGAGGAAAGGAAAGTGAGATAAAAAAAATTAAAAATTAAAACCTCGAAGAAAATGGATATGAGAAAAATCTAAATTAGGTGTTAATGAGACCAAGATTTCAGTAGCTTTGATTTTTCTAAGCTGTCAGTTTTCATTATTGGTACTAAAAGAATGCATGATAAGGAAATCAGAAAGTTATTTCATGTAAATCTGGAATTTTAATAATTGGTAGTGATAATATAATGAATAAATTTTTGAGAAGTGTATTTATCAGACATGAATTTAATTTGTTTTTTGGGGGGAATTCAAAGTTATTGTTGAAATTAGGAAAACCTCTATAAAATATGATATCAGCTTGGTGTATTGATTTCATGTCTAAGTCATTGCATCTTTACATTTTAGTTCACAGTGAGGCATTCTGTAGTAGGGAAGTCTGATAGGGTCATCATAAGGAGCTTTCTCAAAATTGAGGCACAACACAGTTCTAATGCAATGATCAATAGATAAGACTGTATTTATACGAGAGAAATTCTTATAAACTCTCCCAGGAAGAGCTACAATGTGTTTTCTCTCTTCATTCCCCCCCCCACCCCACAACCCCATACTGAAGTATAGCACTAGGGAGACAACATCTGACCTATCACAGTATGGGGCTGGGGGTCAGGGGATGAAGAAAGAAAAAACCTTATGTGCCTCCATTTTGAAAAAGAGCTCATTATGATGATCCTGTTTAGATTAAAAAGTCTTTTTTCTTCATGACAACACGCTTTTACTAATATTCTTTTAGCCTCATTTAGTGTACCATGACCAGCTCCTCGTATCTCCCACAAGCATTTGGCCCCTGAGGCGGATAATGACCACAATACTACCTATTTTGTTCCACTGTATGTTTAAGAAATTGTAAAATTTGGGAAAATAGTCTGTACCCCCAAATGGTGGCTATCCCACAATAATTATGAAAAAAATTTTTAAAGTTTCATTTAAAACTTTCATTTGAGTATCTTTTACCTCTGAATACAGTTCCATCTGGATAGACTAAAAATCTTCCCATAAAGTCTTCGTATTCTTTTTGAGGGGAGATGTCTACAGCATCAGATTATATGGTCATGTCCAGACCTAACACTTCTGAGGCTGTCCAAGTTCCATTTCCATTTCCATTTTCTTTTTTTTCTTTATTTTTTTTGTCTTTTGTCTTTTAAGGCCAAACCCGCGGCATATGGAGATTGCCAGGCTAAGGATCGAATCAGAACTGTAGCTGCTGGCCTACACCACAGCCACAGCAATGCATGATCCAAGTCACATCTGTGACCTGCACCACAGCTCACAGCAATGCCGGATCCTTAACCTAATGAGCAAGGCCAGGGATCAAATCCATCTCTTTATGGAGAATAGGTTTGTTAACCATTGGGACACTATGGGAACTCCCATTTCCATTTTCTTTAAATGTAACCCAAGAAAATTCAAATTTAATCAAAGAGTCATAGTAAACACTGGCATACTGAGCAGGCAGCATCAACCTGCATGCTGTCAAATGCAGGCAGCTGTTTTAGCTACATCATCTCTTGATCGATAACCTGAAGGATGAAGAGCCTCTACTTTATCCCATTAACTTGACTTTCCATTGTCAGGTGTGCTCCATTACACATTTCCTCAGATTCCCCAGGCAGAACCTGTAAAGAGTGCCTAAAATCTGTTGAAATCCACGCTCTTTCCACAAGAGGAAATCTATCTAGGGTTTCTCTCAACACTGGCTATTAGTCTACACTAGATGGAAGAGAGAGTAACAGAGTAATCCTTTACTCTGAAGTGCAAACATGGAAAGAGTGTGATCTCATTTTGGGGGAACTTAAAGTCCCTTATGACTACCTCTGCCAAAATGTGTTCTTTCCCTTTTTTCCCCACATTTTTTCCAACATGTTTTGACTGAGGCATTTTACCCCATAACTGGGGTTTCCATTTCAGCATGCACAGTACTTACCCAAAGATCTGGTAAAAACAGAGAGATGATACATAGATGGATAGATAACATATATAGATAGATAAATGCAACAAGAAACAATGAACAGGCACTTGGTAACAGACCTGACTTAATGGAGCTTCAAAGAGGTGAAGGTATCATTCACTCCAATGTACCTTCAGGAATGCACACTAGTAACTTCAATGAAACTGACATTGTCTCCTGAGCACTGATTTCAGTCTTCTTAGTAAACACAAATTTAAGATTTATCCTACAGCCACTGGATCAGGCTAGACAAAATAAAATTTTCAGCAGGTTGAAAAGATGTATGGTCGTGGAATTACAAGTTTTGTCACCTCCACTTGCCACCTCCTGATCCTAGAACTTTCCTTGTGCAGGAGTGTTTCAATCATCCATTCCAATTTTCAGTCAGGCTCCTGCTCTGATACTGACAAGGCACACGGTAAGTGTGTATCCCTGTTCATGTCTCTACTTTAATAGCAGTAAAACTCCTTGAAGGGAGACAAAGTCCAGGTGGGTTGAGCTGACAGATAATTTTCTACTCCAAATCCTTACTAGAATGCATGGGGTTGCTCTGGACAAGATTAGTGAACTTGTTAGGAGAACAGGTGTTGATCCCAGGTAACACTCACTTATCCCCCTCTGGGGCTACTGGAAGCATCTATACTGATCTATTAATATAACCCAGTTTTTATTGGCATTCAGTAAAAACCTAGCAATTGCCTTTTACTGGCGATTTTAATACCAGCTTCCTCACACAACTTTGGAGTAAGATCCCAGAGCCACTCATTGTGTGCCCCATTTCAATCTATGTCAGAGACTCTGGCCTGCAATGTTGCAGCTGCAGGTTATTTCCCTATCAACCACCCAAGTAGGTCATAAAGGCTTACCTAGATGCCCTGAGTCACCTTGCTCCATAAATCTTTTAATGCTGTTTCTCTTGAGGACTCCTGAGTTCATTACTGTTGTTGCTTTGTCAGATTTTCCTACGGACCTTGTGGATAGAGCTCAAAAGGATTCTTATATGAAAAAGAGGATTTCTTAAACTCTGAATAACCTGAGTATACATGAGCTTCCTGTCTGCAGGCAGGGCCTATGAGAGAGAACAAAGTATTTCTCAAAACTTGAAGAGCATGTCCACTTGATTCAGTCCCTGTCATTCCCAGAAAGTTCAGGGATTGGGTTGGGCCTTCCATTGTAGCTGGATTCATCAACCAGCTTACATGTGTCAAATGAGCATCTATGTTCCTTAACTCCTCTCAAGCTGAGGAGCCATATGACCCGCAGACCTCCACTCCACGAGGATTCAAACTGGATTCCGCCAGATCCCTAAACAACAATGGAAAAGATGTGTACAGGTTCTCGATGGCTTAGTGCTCCTTGACCTAAGATTTACCACGTCTATTCAGATTTACCACATCAAACCCAGCTGAGGCAACAAGTAGAATCATATTGTTTAATCCTCAATAGTCTATTAATCCCTAGAAAACAACTTCATATATTGGTCAAAGGAATGTCATAAAGGAAATTAGTGAACATCAAACTCCTGTCTAAACTCTCTCTCTCATTATCCTGGAATTCTGTAGTGTTTAATGTTTTCCACTGAAAATGGCTCATAAATTCCTAATTTTCATTTAGCACACCCAATTAAAACTGGAAGAAAAGTGGACTTAGTTGATACCCATGTAATTTTCCAAAGTAACACATACATGCATTAGATTTCCTATTGCTGATAGAAAAAACAAAAAAAAAAAGGTCACAAACTTAGTGGCTTAAAACAAGATAAATTTATTATCTTATGGCTATGGAGATCAAAAGGCTTGTCACCAAGATTCAGTTCCTTCTGAGGCTCTAGGGGTAAGTTTGCTTTTTTGCCTTTTTCCAGGTTCTGGATGCTGCCTCATTCCACGGTTTCTGGAAACTTTTATCCTCAGAACCTAGAATTGCATCACAAGGACTATGCCTTGCTCAAGGCAGTACTTTTCTTTGATTCCCTCTTACAAAGACCCTCAATGATACCGCCCCCTCTCACTTCCACAGTCTGCATTCTTACATCCTTAACTTAACCACATCTGCAAACTCCCTTCTGCCATACAGGTTAAGATATTAACAAAGAATTTAATTGCAAGATAAGACACATGTGAATCAGAATTCTTATTTAGTGTAGATCTTTACTAAGCATTTCAATGGCATAAGTAGTGAAAAAGCAGAGGAGGTCTAGGTTATGTGACATGACTTCTGGTGCCCTTTCTTAGGTAGACACCATCTTTAAGTGAGGTCCATCAGATACCACACAGAGAGAATTTAGGTTCTAAAAATGAAATACCTCATTTTTACAGCCAGGTTTCTATATATATCTTACTTGAAATTTTTTGGAGAACCATGCCTTATAAAGCTACAGATTCTAGGATTCTTTGTCATAAGCAACTGTAAACCAGAGATATATATGGAGCTTTCCATATATAAAGGTTTTCTTTCTAACAAACATCATTAGTCTTTTTGTTTTCACCATGTTTACAAGGACATTAGAATGGAACCCTTCTTTCTTTTCTGTCCCCAATAGCACCCCTTCCCCATAACTGGAAAGAGATTACAAGCCAGCTGCCTAATTCCTTTCTCTCTAAGGGCATTATATTATAATTGGTAAGAATGAAACCCTAGAATAAGAAAATTTTAATTCATATCTCAATTTCTTTATTAGTTATCTAGACTAGGATGCTATTTATAATTTTGGGGGTTCAGTTTTCTGATATCTGAAATAAGAATAATAACAATACAGAGCTCATAGATTTAACTTATATTAAATGTTTGACAGTTTGAAAGCAGAGGTATAACCATAAATATTATAGATAAATAATTTCTCATATTTTAATGCATCTCATTTTTTCAAAGGGAAGACTATTTCTGAAATTGTCAAGGGTCCCCAAAGTAAAACCAGCAAAATTAAACACACTAAGCTAATTATGATAAGTAGATATTGGCTTGCCTTAAGTATCTTAAACTTGAATTGAAAGAGCCCTAATTCAAAGTGAGAGTTTAATTTCTGGAAGAGCTTTGGAAGAAAGTAGGGGAGATTTATGAATTTATAGTGTCCTGTGGAGTGAAATGTTTGTGCACAAGTGTGCTTGTTAATACACAGTCATACACACAGTATTGAGACCTGAAAGTCCTTATTTGGAACAGCTATTTGGAATCATCAGGTCTGTACACGTTTTTTTATCACAGTGTATTAGCAAGTCTGTGTTCTGCTTAAAATCAATCATAAATTATATTCCAGCAACAGTAAACAAGTGCTGTGACCAAGGAGAATCAGATAATTTCTAAGATATAACTGATATAACACAAGGGGATAAGAGAAAGAAAATGGAAGCTTGACACAGTCAAAGCCCACTAAAAATTAGATACATCTAAGCACGTACAAATTAAACTCCAAGGATAGAAAGGAAGTCTTAGAGAAAGAGGAAATTTTAAAAGGTGCCAAATAGGAGAAAATATCACCTATTTCAATACAATAATATGAATGACAGCTGACATCTCATCAGAGACTATAAAGTCTAAAATATCATTAAATGAAATCTTTCAAGTGCAGGAAAAAATTCTGGAATGTTTAGTAAGAGTATTCTTAAATGCTTGACTGAAATAATGATATTTTCAGATAAACAAAACTTGAGAGAATTTGCTGCTAGCAAGTATACATGCTAAAATTCTGGAATGTTTAGTAAGAGTATTCTTAAATGCTTGACTGAAATATGATATTTTCAGATAAACGAAACTTGAGAGAATTTGCTGCTAGCAAGTATGCATGCTAAAAGAAAGTGAAATGAAATTAAATGGAAATCAGCTTTATAAGAGGAATGAAGAGAATAAGTTGATAAAATATGAAGTTTAGAGAGATAAACAATTTAACATTATATTCTTAAAAGGAAACGGTTTAAAACAAACATAATGCTACTTCGATACAAGTTTTATAAAGTATATATAAGTAAAAGATATGATGACAATAGGTAAAGGGTGAGAGAATGGACAAAAAAAAGTTTTTAAACTGAAAGTTTACTACATTTGTGAGGATGGAAACAGCAAACGGAAAGAGCACATTTGAAAGTACTCTAACTGAAAAAAATTCAAACAGAAAAGTGAGTGTACAAATTTCAATGTAATGACATTATTTCAGATTTAAAGGGTAACTATGCACTACTGCAAATAAATAGATGAGTTTAAATTTTAACAAATTAAAACATGTTGAACTTGTCTGAAATGACTGAAAATAAATTTCTATGATTTATATATTTTACTTTGAAAATGTGTAAATGCTTAATTATAAAAATAATTTAAGGAATATATATATATATATATATATATATATATATACACATACACATATATATATGTGAAACAGTGAACTGGTATAGATTGGGAAACATTAGTATAAACATTAGTATAAAGATATTAAAACATTTCAAGTAACTTAGAAAACAGTAATTTGTTCATACATATTTGAAGGTTCCAGGAGTTGGGATGTGCACACAGTTTAAGGACCACAACATCATCTCCCTTCTTGTCTTTCATTAGTGTAAAGAGGTTATCAATATGGAGCTCCAAGTCATAAGGTGCATAAGTAAAATATGCTGAGTTAAATGGCTTGGAAATTTGACCTTCTATGCAAAACTTTCTGCTTTCTGTGTCAAACTTCTAAAAGGTAGAACGAGTTAGCCCATAGCTGACAAACTCACTCTGACTCGTCCTTGTTTGAGTTTGCATTTTAAAGAATTTTAAATTTTAATCATGGATTTGCTTTAACTATCCCAGTCCAAATTAAAAAGATTTTGTGAGTTATGAGACCCCAGGTTTCTCAAAAAAAAGTCTATTCTTTTCATGAGTTCACAATAACATACATCCATATTTGACTAAACAGAGATTTTTGTGTGTTATATATATTACATTGTATATGCATGTATAAATATCCAGTGCCTTTTGCTACTTATGCCCCTTGTACTTCTTCTCTGTGCTGAAGCTTAATAATAATACCCCCACCCCCCAACTCTTGGGTTCATCCCGCACTGAGGGCCTACAACTTAGTACAGGAAAATAAATGACAGGCTTATTCTCGTGTAGACAATGGTTAATACAGGCTAATACCTGTGTGGACAGCATATTCCATAAAAGCCAAACTGCTAATAAAGTTGGCATTACATAGTAATGCATAAATCTATTTATCACCACATAGCCTTTCACATTTTAGACTGAGACAAGTTGCTGATGCCAGTGGAACTGGATTTAGAAATTAGAAGGTTTAGATAATAATTACTGGAAGGAATGGAAAAGATTAATTGTAATCACTTGCTAGTACACTTGTTTTAACCAAACATTTTTTTTCCTCAATTTAGATGCATATATATTTACAACAGAGTTGAAATTATGCTTTATATACCACAGGGATTTTTCTAATGACTTGTAAATGAAAGTCTGCCTTTCCCTCAATGCTCTTTTTGAAAACAAATTGATGTGCATTATATTAGCTGAGTTCCTGCATATATTAAGTCCTAAATTAGTTATTATTTTTACTATCTCTTCCTGTCCTATTTTTTCTATTATATTATGATGCTAAATATGTTGTTATTTTGTCCTTGCATCTTAATGCTCTAATCAACTGAATTCTTTTCCTTCTCCCTATAATTACATTTGCTTCTTTAGCAAAAACTGGAGGGAGAGAGGGAGGGAGAGAGAGGAAGAGAAATAAAGAGAGAGAGAGAGATATAACTTCTATTTTGTCCATTGAGGATTAACTTTTGTAAAACCTGTATTTGACCACAAGCAAATGGAGAAAACCAACAAAAACTTAAGGAAGGGTTTTCAGATGTTAGACAACAGGCAGTGAAGAGCTGTAACCCTGATAAAAAGGAGATAATGAAGTGAGCCCTATTAATTCACCAGATTATTTCCCAGTATTAACTAGTCTCCAAGTTACAACTCAGAGCTGAGATCATAACAGCCTAGGGGCTTGCAGAATAGAAGAGACAGAAGTTAGTTTAGAGAGGGTGGAGCTGCCCAAATTCCCAGGGTAAATGCTGGACAGACCCCTGGAGATGTGCAGATGCTGCCCAAGTCTCTGGACACTGAGGGGTACAGGTATAAGGTGACAGTATGGAACCACTAAGAGCAGTGGGATGCAGTTCACATGGGGCTGGAAGTTATGTTCTCAATGGCAAAACTGGACACCGGTATGCATGGAATTCTCAGAGTGGGCATACATTCCTAGAGGGACCAAAGTAGCCCCAGACTAACTACTCTGGGTCTGCCCTAGAAAAAGACTAAAAGCAGGCATCTAAGGGGGGGAAACCTGACGCTCACACTTTAGAAGAGCAGCCCAACCAAAATTCAAAAGTATGTTATAAAACCCAGCAAAATGCAGCTTTCAACAATATAAAATCCACAAGGTGAGACATTCATCAAAAGTCATACCTCAGCACAACATTGTAAATCAACTATACCTCAGTGTAAAAAAAAATTTTTTAAATCATACTGTGCTATCTTAATAAAGCTAGAAAAAGAAAAATAATAAAATATTTAATTATCCCTTTTATAGCAATTACATAATTAGGTTATTAGGTATTCTATGTTACTTTAAACTTAGTAACACATCAATGATTCGGCAACATCAAAAAATAAACTTTTAAGTAACTGGGGATACTCTATTATCAAAAATATCTATGGAAATGGAGATCCCATAGTGGCCCAGTGGGTAATGAACCCAACTAGTATCCATGAAGATGTGGGTTCCATCCCTGGCCTGGCTCAGTGCATTAAGGATCCGGTGTTGCTGTGAGTTGTGGTGAAGGTCACAGATGTGGCTCGGATTCCATGTTGCTGTGGTTATAGTGCAGGCTGGCAGCTATACCTCTGATTCAACCTAGCCTGGGAACTTCCATATGCCATGGGTGTGGCTCTAAAAAGACAATAAATAAATAAATAAATACTAATGGAAATAAATGATGTTTTTTTTTAAAATCAACGGAGATTTGACTAAGATGGATATCAGTTTGTTTCCAGTAAAATGCAACCGGGAAATGTACAATGCCATTATTTAACAAGCAACATCAGTCTGTAAAATAATCTACCTTGGATCCACCACTAGTTACATTTAATTTTTTGAAAAGTCAAAACAAGTTTTTGTGGCAAGTCTCTTTCCTCCAGAACATAATATGAGGCAACAGCTCATAAGTTATCATGCATTAGTTGACTTTTCAGTGCTAATGAAGCAAGCCACATAGCCTACACATGTGACTACAACCTAGACAATGAAATGCCCCTCATCACAAGAACAACCAGCAGTTTGTAAGAGCAGATGGGGCAGTTCAAATTCATGCTCACTCCTGAAAATGGCGTGAACTTTATGTCTCTCTGTTGATAAGTCTGCAGCAGCACCTCTGATACAGGTAGAATCATTGCATCCAAGGCATAAATTTGTATTTTGCAAATTTATATTTTGCTACTTGAGAATTATTTAGACACCAGGTTGAAAACTCTGAGTAATGGGGATGAGGATAGGGAATGCCAGGGGTGAAAATATTGCGGCAAGGTGGTGGGTATTGGAGGCAACAAAGACTTGGTGACATATTGACCTCACATTCAGTGGCTCAGCCAAGCCCAGATTGGAGGTCAGTCTGAGATGAGCAGCAAGGCAGCCTCTCTAAATACGACTCCATGGACCACTCTGCGTTGTCAGAAGAAGCAGATTTGCATGGGAAGTGGAAAACTGTTTCTAGGTAGAGGAGGTTTTTGAGTGGAGAGACATGAACTGACAGTAACAGGTAGTCTCCTTGTCATAGGAGTGACTCGAGCTTTGCAGAGCCTGCACTGGCTGCACTGGCTGCAAGTCAGATAGCACATATTGCCACAGGTGAAGCACACTTCCCTGCGTACATCTTTTCTGTGTCACTAGAGGTGTGGTAGGATTTTATTGTCCCTGTGGTTACTTCTAGGGACCCCATGCCACTCCTTCCATTAGCACAGCTTGACTGCAAGTTCTTCATGGTCTCAGAGAAGGACCCTCTACTCTGGGAAGCAGTGAAAAGGCTATAGAGGTTCAGGGCAACACTCTGTGCTATAAGGGGACTTATAGCAAAGATGAAAAATTACTAAGATCAAGGGCTTCATAACCCTGAGACTAAGGAAACATCCTCCTGCTTGGGGTGTGGATAGGAGCATAAAAGTGATATGAAGAGTACTCAAACTCTGGTAGACTTCTGCAAAAGGGCCTCAGTGACCATCCTCTATAACTTGGAAAGAGGAAATGACAGAAGCCTAAGAGTTGTCAGGGATCTCAGAGCAATGGGAACTGAGGTTCTTGACCCCAGGGAGCGCTCAAGGAGGTATAAAGAATCAAGTTCCAACCTGTCAGCATGAGCTGGAGGCAGAAGAAGGACCACCTGTGAGTGAGCTGAGCTTGGCATGGAGGGAGCATTGAGAGCCCCCAGACATAGTGGGTCTTGTGGACAGAGACCAAAGACAAGGACCAGACAAGAACATCCCAGAGGATGCCAGCCTGGACAGATGACCCTCAAGTATGAAATTCATATGCCTTTACCAAGAACTCAGAATTAGGTGTAATGTCAAGAAAAATCCTGTATTGGAGGGGAAACAATGAATTAACAAAGATCATATAGGTTGCAGCCCTATGAATAAATAAATAAATAAGTAAATAAACATTGAACAAGTAAGCCACTTAATGCAACTATCTCATGTTGAGACTATAGAGTTCTGATAAAACTAAGTGGAAAAATAAAAGCAACCTAAAGAATATAAATATAAGGCGCTCCCATTATGACTTTGCAGAAAGGAATCTGACTAGTATCCATGAGGAGGCACTTTCAATCCCTGGCCTTGCTTGGTGGGTTAAGGATCTGGCATTGCCATGAGCTGTGGTGTAGGATGCAGACACGGCTCATATCTAGCATTTTTGTGGCTGTGGTGTAGTCCAAGAGCTACAGCTCTGATTGGACCCCTACCATGGAACTTCTGTATGCCACAGTTGCGACCCTAAAATGCAATAAATAAATAAAAATAAATAAACTGACGTTATATGAAATTGTTTAAAATGTTATGAATAATAAAATATTAAAATGAAACAAAAAAGGTATTAAAAAAAGGAAAGAGAGAAAGGCTCATTCTAGAATTCTAAGTCCCAAAGAAAATCTCTCTCCAAAATGAAGATGAAATGAATAAGTATTCAGGAAATCAAAAGCTGAAAGAATTCATACCAGCACTACTGCACAATAAGAAATCTTAAAGAGAGACTGGTTTTCAGCTAAAGGAAAAGGATGCTACATAAATATGTTAAAATTTAAAAATTGCAGATAAATGCATAGTTATTGGTTAATATAAATTGTTTAAAGCAAAGAAAAACATATTTTATAACACAAAATATATGCTGAAGTGAATGTATGACCATAATATAACAAAGGACATGAGAAATGGAGAAATGGATGTACATGTCTTAAGAACCTTACACTTGTTAAAAAGTGGTGCACTTTTGAGATTGGATTAAGATGGTGGAATAGAAGGACTGGAGCTCAACTTCTCTCCCGAATAACAGCAAAACGACAACCAAATGCCGAGCAGCCTTCAACTAACTGGACAGTAAACTTCCAAAAAAGATATTATACTCCAGAAGACAAAGAGGAGACCACATCAAGAGGGAGGAGGGGCGATTACACATTAGAAGCAACTCCATACCTCCCGGGTGGGAAGCCCCACAGACTGGAAAGTAACTGCAGCACAGAGACTCAGCTACAGGACTGAGAGTTCTGAGCCCCACGTCAAAACCCCACACCTGGGGATCGGGCACAGGGAGAAATAGCCCCCAGAGAATCTGGCATTGAAGGCCAGCGGGGCTTGTGTGCAGGAGCTCCACAGGACTGGGGGAAACAGAGACCCCGCTCTTGAAAGGCACACACAGACTTTCACGTGCACTGGGTCCCAGGGAAAAGCAGTCTCCATAGGAATCTGGGTGGAACCTGACTGCAATTCTTGGAGGATCTCCTGGGAAAATAGGGGTGACTGTGGCTTGTTGTGGGGGAAGGACATTGGAGGTGAAGCTCTCGGGAACATTCATTAGCCTGCATTTCT